>CM076581.1:1047987099-1048480710 GCA_034641835.2 Pinus albicaulis
TAATAGTTATGAACCTTTCAGGTTACAATTTAATCCCACTCTTCATGATGATATGGACCAAGATGTTTCCCTCGAACACTGCAAAAATTCTCTTCTTGGGATTAAGAGATACCCCATATTTTTAGACATCGCTCGAAGATTTGCTTCAAATGACGTAGGTGGTCAGATTTCTTCTTTGAAAATATTGTGACATCATCAAGGTACACCACCATGCTCTGAAAAACTAGTCCATGAAATTTAATGTCCATCACACGTTGAAAGGTTGCACCGGCATTAACTAGCCTCGAAGGAATTCTTCTGAATCCGAGTGTTCCCCACTTCATTCGGAAAGTAGTCCTAAGTCTGTCAGGATCTAATACCAAAACTTTTTTTGTGTCCAAAATAACCATTAATCAAAGAGAAATTTTTTTACCCTAATATGGTTTGCAATATCTGTTACATAGATGGCACGGGGTAATTGTATTTTTCTGAGGCACGGTTGAGGTTTTGGAATACACATAAGCATATTTCCCCAGAATTCTTCCTCACTGGACTAGCTTAGAAACCGAGGTTGAATGTCGCACCTTGTAAATGATCTAAGCATCCAAAAACCTCCTTAACTCCTTCTAAATCAGAGGCTCAAGTGTTGGATGTACCTTTCACAACTTTTTCTGAAAAGGATTGGCCCCTTCCTTTATTGGGATATTGTGCTAGATTATTCACATGTCATAATTTTTAAGCTAATCGTATGTCCACGCAAAAACATCTTGGTAGTGCTTGAATAAGTAGATAACGGATTTCTTCTCTTATTGTGTGCAACAAGTGTTGAGATTAACAAACTTCATATCTTTCTCCGTTCCAAGATTAATATGTTCATGCGACAAAATTGAACTGTGGGTTTTGGTGTTGAAGGGCCCTCTAAAATGATTCTGCAAGTCATATAGCTTTACCAATGATACCATGCCCTTCAACATGGGTTTCTCCTTGTTCACCTGAGATGCATCTTGCAATGTTTTTTCTTGCTCGTCTTCATCAATAGCTACATCTTTGAATGCATCAACGTTCACTATGAAATGTAGTTTTTGTTGGTCATCATAAAAAATGTGTAAAATAGTGATATTATTAGGGACGAAAGGTTTATAAATAATTTCAACAGAAAAACCTTCCCTAAGTGGTGACAACCTAGCAACATCAATTGCTAATGCTTCCATAGTTGTGTTACGCATTCTAGGAACAAATATAATGTTAAATTCTTGGAATTGAGAAATTAAATGCCATACCTCTTGTTGATAACTTTTAAAATTTGGTGACACACAATGTATAGTATTACGTACCCTCCACGCGAGGATCTATGAGTCACCAATTGATTTAAGAACTCCAAAATTGAGGTCAGTGGACTTCTGTAAGCCTAGAATGAGTGTTTCATATTCCACATTGTTCTTAGTGCACACAAATTCCAAGAGGCTTGAGATCAGGTGTTTCCTTTGTCACAGGTCTACTAAAACACAACCATCTCCAGAGCCATCCTATGTGTTGGAACTGTAAAAAAACAAAGTCCAAACATCATATGTACAAGAACTATGCCCTACACTAGTACTACCACTCTCTATTGCATAGAGGTCATTTGCACCAGTTGAACTAGGAAGGAGATCCAACTGTGTGTTTGGTGGGACCGGGGAAGGCTGAGCAAGGTAACACCCTAGATCGGTCTCTAAGAAGAAATTGCCAAAGATCAGATCTATGAAATAAATTGATTCATTTTTCTCTTCGAAGGGTGTGATAGTGTGCCTCATGTAAGGTTCTGAGTCTACCCATATTTGATTGTTTCTGCCCTTGTACGAAATCCATAAATGTGACCAATCGGTAGCAAAATACCCTTGTAATTTTTTGGGCTAGTCTCTACTCAGCAGTACACCGTATGCTTCTGGGATGTCCACAATTACTATGTTTATGAATTGGTGAACTTTTTTATCGGATGACAGGAAAATAAGCACATTTTTTAGTTCACCAATAGCATGGAAAAGAGCCATATCCAGTTGAATAATCTGTGCATTTTTCTTATCCCATTTTTCATTGATTTTATTAGCTACAAATAGTGGCATTACATTTACAGATGCACTAGAATAAACTAATAAATTATGTACATTCCAATTAAAATTTCGAATGTCAATAAAAACATCGGGCGGAGTGTGTTAGCATCTAATGTTAACACATTAAGAACACATTTTAGGGGACAAAAGAATTACTAGATCACTTTTGCGAAGAATCATTTTTAACTGAGGCAGGATATTCAAGAGCTTGGACAAGCAGTTCCCGCTGGCTTGCGATCCTTGTAAGTTCAAAGAGTGAAATATTAGCTCGAGCTTTCTTCATGTCTTAGACTATGTATAGTCAAACACGACGGGAATTTTTGAAGTTTCTGGAGGAGTAAATTTATCTGATACTTACAGAATGGTAGGATTTCTTTTGTTGTTGGTGGAATTACTTTCCGCTGCATTAGTGTTTCCAAACTTTCTCTTTCTGTTTTTAGCTTATTTAACAGGTGGTTTGATATTCCTTAACAAATGTTTTTTTAATTTATGCCTTGTCAACTCTTGTTCAGAGACCGTCCCTTGGATTATCAACTTATATTGACTATTCTGATTTTGAGACGGGTCCTCACTCATTGGTGGTTCTTCGACATTATTATTTTCAGCTGTGTATACAAAAGTAAACGTATTCATTATGTGTCCAACACTCCTAGTTTCTTTAGTTGCAACAATTTCTTCCTTCTCTTCTGTTGGTTCAGTTTGCTCATCTAAAAATACCATGTCAATGATATTCGCAGCCAAAGAGTTCATGCTATGATTCAATTGTGGGCATGTCTTTTCTAAATGATATTCATAATGAAACGAACAATATTTAGGAAGTTGAATTTATGGGGCTTGCTGCTAACGGTAGTCTCGCTTGAACTTTGTTTTAACTCCACCAACTCATTGAAAAGACTCCTTGATGGCCTGGGTCAAGCTTTCAATATCTATAGATTCTTTATCCTTGGCCTTACTTGAGGAGACCTAAGACCTTTTGTCCGTGTCTTTGGAGTATTTTTATGGTTCATCGTCAATAATGACTTTGATTGTGTGCAATTACTTTTCAAATGCAATATCTTCTTCATAATTTTCTGCCAAAGTTTCTTTCATAGTTCTCTTCATGAACTATACAATGCTTGTTGGTAAGGAAAAAGTGTAACAATCAATGGTGATGGAGTCATGAGGTTTCGTATTTACCAGAAATTTGTTAAAAATGCGGTTGAACCTCTAATTTAATTCTTTAACTTTTTCCTTATGCTCCATCTTCAAATTTCCAAGCTGTTTCAATAACATGGTTGCGGTTTTATCATGAAAAAACTTTTCAAGAAACAAGTTTTTAAACCCCTTCCAATTATGGATTGAGTTCTAAGGAAGATTGTGGTACCAGACAACTGCTCTGTTGTCAAAGGTACAAGGAAAAATTCTACATGCAACATCATTGTAACATACCTCAAGTATCTGCAGATGTAGGTAGAAGTTGTCCAAATGGTCCTCCTCTTTCACTACTTTATCAAGGTCTTACTTCGTTATCAGATTTTTTGGGTGCCTCGACATCTTTTGTAAAACACTTGGTAGAAAAAGTGAGCCCTAAGACATCTAATCAAGATCTTATTTTGCCTTGTCTTCATCTATATGCTCCTCCTCTTCGTCAAATTCCGAGGGATCTTCCTCATCCTCTTTGTCACCGCCTAACCTGCGAAAGGTTTCATCGGAGAGTACAACGTTGTATTTGTCACCCCCGTTAAAAGATGGAGGTTTCTCTAGTTTCTTTATGCCTTCTGCAGAATTTTATAACTCTTAAAGGATGGAGAGAACCAAATCTTCAACTGCAGAGACTGCTATCCCAGTAGGAGTGGTTGGGTTATTCTTTGGAAAATAAGGAATATTGTGTACTCCAGGGATCAATCCAATAGGCTTTCCGAAGTGACGAGTTATAGGTTGGATGGCCCAGATGTTCTCGTAAGAGATTGCACAAGTTTTTTCAGGACCAAGCTCATAGGATCCACAAAATTCAGGAATATGAGCAGGGGAAGTGTTGGGAATATTGTTTCCTTGACCGGAATAAGTATGAAGAGGGTGGGTGGATTTATCAACCATAAAAATCTAGTCACCCTCCTTCTAGCGCCAAAAATGTTGACAGTGATAGACCTTCCAACATTGAAAGAGTCTCCCCGATATGTAGTCCCAATTATACCTCACACCATTTGGGATAGGAGCCCCATCCAAAATATTACCTAATTACCATTTTCTTTAAGGTTTTTCCTGGATCTAACAATCATCAAGAGATAGAAACGCATGTGTGCCTTCGAAAAGTAAGTGAGTGTGCTTGGTGAGTGTTCAATTGTGGGTGTGTCAAGGTTCTTCTATTGTGGAGGGGAAAGAAAGTGAGCCTCTAAGAGAGACAAAATAGTACCACCCTAGTAGAGACACAAACAAATAGGAAATATTCATCTAAGATCCAACAACATAGTCCACAAAGATGCGACGATCATTGCAACTATTACAACATTCTCAATATAATCACCACTAAAATAACTAAAATAGTTCAACTACTTTAGTACAGGTGAAAGAAAACATGAATCACAAACATTCATAATCTTACAAATATTTGTAATCCATGCATGATTAAGATGTTGGCCATCAGGATTCATATATTAAGTAAAAGTCCCAAAACACATGTATACAATGAACACCACTAGCTCCAATAATGGAGCGTTGGAGCCACTACATACTACCTAAGAGAACTAGCTTGTCTCTTTGATGCCTTGTGGGGGGATCCAAGGTGAAAAATATTTTTCTTCTAAAACGAGGGTGTATATATAACCAATGGGGTGGTCCTTCACCTCCCTTGTGACTCTTTGACTTCCCTCATGACTTTTTGACTTCCCTATGACTATTAGACTTTACATGACTCTTCATATTTTGTAGATGTCATTTGGACTTCCAATTTATTATACATTTTCGAATAATAATTTACACAATCCACAAAATGATGTGGCATATGATGACTCATGAAATGACATGACATGATATTGATGACATGAAATGTACGATGACATGGCACTAACAACTCATTCTTTTTTGTTTTTTGTTATGCGTCTTCTTGCGAATGATCTCTTTCCACCTCCACGTGGCTTAGTGATGAGGAGTCTTAAGTGTTATCAGGTCTTGAGATGTGGTCGCAAACTGACGTCCCTTTGCTTTCTCTTGATTTATCAACTTGTATCCTCAGCTATAGAGGTGTCTTTTAGCATGCTCTCCTTATCCATCTCCTTCATCATATTGTCATAGCATGATAAAGTATCTGCATATGCAATCCACTCATGACGAGATGACATTAGTCCGAAAAGACCCATAATATAAGATGTTGCATGATGATCCACTAACTGAGCCGAAACTAGGTGGCAGAATAAGGGAGAGGCTCAGTGACTACATAATTTCACAAATAAGGCAGCCAAGGGTCAAGCCTGAGCCTTGAGACTGTGTAATGCATAGTTCAGGCTAGAACACACTGGATGATTGCACAGTTGGGGAGTTCAAGGAGCTAGGTTGCAGACTTGTTGACTAAAGTTTCCCACTACGCAGTGCTAGAAGGATAGGGAGGCCAAGTGATTGCACAATTGTGTAGTTCAGGAGATCAAGGGATGGGATTGAGGACTGAAATTGTGCAATGCACAGTTCAGGCCTGGCTAGAGGGAAAGAATGCGTAGTTTTGGAGTTTAGGGGCTGGGCTTGAGCATTGAGACTACTCGGTGCATAGTCCTGGGAAGCAGGAACTGTGAATTTCATAGTGTCAAGAGGTAGGGTTACTGATTGAGGGTTGACATTGTGCAATACATAGCTCAATATGGCTAGATAAGGCTAAGTTGCTTAGCTGGGAAAGTTTCTAAATTTGGCTAAGTGTGGTATCGATGAAATTGATGTGAACATTGATAATACTTGATTCTGATCACACACATAAAACACTTGAAGACACAACATATATCATCTAGAACTCATAAACAACATACTTCCCTCATTGCAGAAACTTTGTGACAGCTTACGACAAGTGTGACACCAAATATGCATTTTGCGACGACCGTGACGACACTTGTGCGATAGTGCTTAAAAATTTGGAAATGAGTGCGACAAATATTTACATGGTAAGATAAAATAATTTACACAAACATAACCCCTTGAAGCCACCAAAACTAGCTTCCATGCGATGTGCGACACTTGACATGAAAAAAGAAGATACTTACATTTTCTTGCAAATGGGAGAAAAACACTTAGAGAAAACACATGCAATAAGTCTTAATGTTTACGACGAAAATATACAAGATCAAAGTAGGCTCTGAAATTTGGTGTAGGCAAACATTTTGGAGGGTGTTTGGGTGTTTTAGCAGCGAAAAAACCACCATAATTGCATCACGGTGTCTATAGGTTCTTGGAAAACTGATAATGAAATCCATGGAGATCACTTCTCAATTCCATTTTGGAATGGGAATGGGCTACAATAAACCTGTTGGATGTCTACATTTTTCCTTCACTTGTTGGAACTCCATGCAATTAATTACAAAATCAACTACTTCTCTTTTCAAATTAAGTCCATAATAAAAAAACAATTATGGCCATAAGAGTATTTTTGTATCCTAAGTGGCCAAAATATGGCTTAGCATGGAACTATGTCATTATGAGCCTCTTCAATTAATCATTGTTTGGCACATAGATTCTATTCTTGACTCTAACCAAACCATCATTTGTGAGGCAATATTCCTCATCCTCACCATCTTGCTCCAAATTTTCCTTTATCTGCTGATATTTCTCATCATGCTTCCCTACACTTTTGAACCATGCTCCTAATGTCCAATCCATAAGAACTTGTGTATGGTAGGTGATTAAGCTAAATCCTACTATTGATTGGATCAAAAACCTTATTTTCTTTACCCTTGATGTACTTGATTTCAAAGTCAAACTCGCTAAGAGTGGTCAACCACCTAGACAAATTAGGTTGATCAAACAAATATTTTAGTCCTCCATGATCTGTTATAAGCATGAATCTTCTGCCAAAGAGGAAATTCCTCCACATTTTCAATGCACGGATGATGACAGCTAAATCTAAATCATGAGTTACAAAGTTTGCCTCATGTTCATTTAGCTTTTGCAACTCATAGAAAACTACTTTTCATTCCTGCATCAAGACTCCATCGATCCCCTCCTTGCAGGCATCTCTAAAGACCGCAAAATATTTGTCTGGATCTATAATCCTTAACACTGGTGCATTAGTGAGCAACAATTTCAACTATTAAAATCTTGCTACACATTCAGTTGTCCACTCGAATTTCTTTCCTTTCTTCTGCAAGGATGTAATAGGGTGTCATATATTGGATAAGTTTCTAATGAACCTCTGGTAGTAGCCTAAAACCCCATTAAGGATCTAATCTCATTCACATTTTTTCATGTTGGCCACTCCATTATAGGCTTGATCTTTTCTAGATCAATTGATATCCCCTCCTTTGAGACAATGTGCCCCAAATAATGTATTTGTGACTGAAATAATTCACATTTACTAGGATTTGCGTAAAGCTTGTGCTCCACTAGCAACTACAGCACTGCAACTAAGTGTTGTTTATGTTCTTCGATCCTTGCATGTACTATTATATCATCAACAAAGACAATCACACATTTTTCTAGGTAAGGACTCAACACATTGTTCATTAAACACATGAAAGTGGTAGGGGAATTAGTAAGGCCAAAGGGTACAACCACAAACTCGTAATGCCCATATCTAGTATGGAATGCAATATTATGATATCTTCTTCCTTGAGGCACACTTGATGATACCCTGACCTAAAATTAATCTTGGAGAAAATTGTTGCTCCTCTCAATTGGTCAAATAAATCATCAATATGTGGCAACATATACATGTTCCTTATGGCCACTTTACTTAATTTCCTATAATCAATGTATAACCTGAGTTGTGCCATCATTTTTCTTCATGAATAGGACTAGATATTCTCATGGAGACACACTCGGCCTTATATAACCCTTATCCAACATCTCTTTAAGCTGTAATTTTAACTCGACCAATCCAGGAGTACTCATCTTGTATGGTGCCTTAGGTGTTGGTATTGCTCCAGAAATCAACTCAATAGAAAAATATACCTCTCTATGAGGAGGTAATCTAGGGACATGTGTTTAAAACACATCTCTATATTGTTGCAATGCCAAATATAATTTCAAGACCTCAGTTTCCTCTTCCTCAATGCTGCTATAAAATTTTTCATTACTGAAATTTGCACATCAAACAAAATGCATCCCTTCCCGCTTCTTCTCTTGGATTTCATGGATGAAATTAGCCTAACGGATATGGGCTTCTACTTTCCTTGTAATACCCTTCTATATACCTGCTCATTCAAGCACTCGATTTCCTTTTCAAAACAATCCACCTTGGTGTGGTGCTTGTAAAACCAATTCATGCCCAACAACATGTCATACACACCCAATGGTAAATAATTTAAATGTGTTGTTGTTGGCATATTCTGGAGCTAAAACACACATAATATCACCCACTGGCTTAATTTTCTATTTTTCCGTGTTTCCAATTGGACCAACCATGGTTCTACATGCACTTCCTTGGTAAAATGCCATTTTCCCATGAGCTCGGGACTAATGTAGTTGTAGTTAGAACTGGGGTTGATCAAAATATAAATAATTTTATTATATAACTTAAACAAAGTTACCGATAAAACGAGAACTATTACCTCAAAACAAGAAATCTAGCCCAAAATCAACAAAAAAAACATAAAAAAACAATCCAAAAACAAAAGTATGTATTATGGAACGATGTTTTTTTTAGGGTTAATTTTCAACATTTTTTTTAAAATGGCAGTAAAAACTAACTTTTTTTGTATGGATTTATGCAGGAACACAACATAATACAGATATAAACATAAACACAAAGATGCAACATAAGTAAATCTCCGTTTCATTAATATCAAAGAACTGAAAAATGCTTACAAGCATAATGGAACTAAACTAGCTCGAGCAATGGTAGCTTATCTCTGCGAAGAGATGTGGTGGCTACATGCCTCTGAACTGTGCTACAATGAGGTTTGAAGGCTTATTTATTATTGAGAAACAATGGAAAATTATAAACATCCAAAAACCTAACCCTATGAGATGAAGCGCCAAAACTGGGGGCCTCGTTGGAGTAAATTGGTACATCAACTTCCCGGGGTCGTAACTTTGGCATACGATCTACGTTTTATGTGTACAATACCTCGTCTGAAATATTTATCCGAGGACTAAAAATATCTACTATAAGTATAAGTTCAAGTCACATGTTTGCCCGTTTTCTGAAGAAAAAAAGAAAAAGAAAAGGTCATTTAAGGCCTCAAAAAAACTCTGGAAGTTTACGACTCGAAAAACTGCCAAAATAGTAAATTGTGCTACAATTAAGGAAACTGAAACTGTGCTACAATTAATGAAACTAAAAGAAACAATGGTATGGGTCCAAGTGGAATAGGCGGGTGGCCACCATAATCCACCTGGATCATATTTTTTGCAAAAAGGATGAAAAAAATACCCTCAAAACAAAAAGTGTTGATGCTAAAAAAACAAAAAAAATGGTTACAATTTCAACAGATTTTAGCAATGACATTGAGGATAAAATATGAGGACTTTGAAAAACCTTAAAATTCCAACAATTTTTAGACATGATGTTAAAGATAAAATATCATGGTTATGAAAAGCCTTGAAATTCCAACAATTTCCATTAATGTCGTTAAAAATAAATTATCATGACTCTAAAAAACCCTAAAATTGTAATTTTCAACCATAACATTAAAATTAAATTATTATAACTTAGAAAACCCTAAAATTTTGACAAATTTTCAACCATGGAATTAAAAACCTTAAGTTTTCAACATATTTCAACCATGATATTATGGACAAATTATATGACTAAAACAATTTTTAAAAATGAACACGTAAATTAAAGAGTCATTATTCCAAGAGTAATTTTTATTTTAAAGGGTAAAAGTATAACTTTTTTCAAATCTTATTCTAAAACAACTTATCCCATTGCAACAAAAACCTAAAAATCAACCATCAAAACGAAGAGTCCCCTTTTACTAAGGCATTAAAATTGAAACTATTTTTAAAAGTATCTTAAAACAAAATCATAACAATACATAATATCATGGCAATATCATTGTATAATTTAAAAATTCAACTTTAATTTCTAATATTTTTTACATTTAATCAAAATATCAGCTTTGGTAGATTGAATATAACATAAATTATTTTTGTAAGTCATTGTTGCATTGTGGATATCCTAAAAAGATGAATTATTCATAATGAAAACATATAATCAAACAAACATAGAAATGAATCATAACTTCATGTAAGATCATATGGACGTCAATTTTTTTTTCAAGTTACCATGCAAACATCATTTACATAAAATGTCTTAGAAAATTATTCAAAATCATCACAGGTCCTTGCACACCATTAGAATCTACAACACCTTCAGATGAATGACTGGATGTGGATGAAGATGACCCATATTCTTCTCTTTCATTAACTAGTGCCCCATATGAGTCAACATGCATGATCATCAATTCAGGTTTCAAAAGTATTTTAGATCTACGACTAGGTTCAACAGACTCCCATCTAAACACAATTTCTTTTGTTAGCAGCTTCTTCAAAATATCTATGGTTCTGAAGCAAAAATTTCCTCTCTTTGTTAAATAGAAGTCATAAACAAGTATGTCAACATCCTCCAATTTTAAGAGGTATGTATAGCAATGATTTATATTTGTACCCTTTCATTTTATCTTTCTGCCAATTTTTTTATCAACTACCATCTTTAACTTGTACACACCATTGAATGGGTGGGTATTTATGGCATACCAATGTAGTTCAACTGTTGTAATATCTTCATTTTATTTAATTACCTTTATAACTTTGGCAGCCCATAATGGATAGGTGTGTGCATCTCCATATGCTAACATTGTGGTCATGAAACCCTCCTTAACATCCTACACAAAACCCTTGTAAAGGTATTCCATGGCTTCACATTGTGCACGTGATCTTCTAAAACAAATATACATTTCCATTTCCTCTACCTGTTGAGAATTAATAATTCCTTGAGATTGTTGTTGTTCAACAATGTGTCTTTCCTCATGTTCATTTGGAATTTTTTGTGGCCAAATAAATGGAGTCTTCAAAATTATATCTTTATTTCTTGATCTTGAAATTATAACACTTTGATTATTGAAAAAATACTCCCACCAAACTGAATTAACACCATCAAAGTGATCATATGTATATCTAATATATTTTTAATTTCCTCTGAGCATTCAAAATAATTTATATCTCTCTTATGCCTTTGTGCATTATGGAGTTTAGCAATTGATTGCAATAGAAATATATTTGATGCAAATATTGGATGATCTGGAATGAACTTAAAAAATGCTAAACCTGATGACGACCCCCATTTTGCAGCAGTTGAATACTTATTTCCCCATATAAGTGTTTTCCCATCAATTTTTTGATATGAAATTGATGTTGGAAGCTAATGTCATTAAGTTGTTCAATGAAATTCTCCTCACCATGTGATCCCAAAATAAACATTTTCATGTCAATAGTTTCTTCCAACACATGAAAAACAGGCTCTTAAATGTATGATTTATTAATATATTCAATTAATGATGACAAACTCACAACATCCTTCCTCCTCATTGTTACTAAAAAAAATATTGAACATCTGATCAATATGGTAATGAGTGTGCCCAACAATAAGGAAACCAACCTTTACCTTATGAAAATTTCCCAATTAACAAGCATATTTAGATATCCAAAAATAATTTAAATTTTGTTTTCGCAACTTGTGTTGTATAATTGTAGATACAACACTTCAGGAAGATTACCAGACCAATGAGAAACCACGTCATGAATTATGGTTATGGTTATATTTTAATTTTTATGAATATTTGGAGCTATGAAGTAAACCCTTGGAAACATTTTCCCATTAAAGACCATACAACCAACCAAGTGAAACTTAATAAAATTTTCCTCTCGTAAATTTTTTGGTGTCCAGACAAAATGTGGTATAAGTGTTTTCTTTTGGTCCATACCATCAATCAACAAACTCAAATATCTATTTAGATTATCATAACACTTATTTCAATGCTTATACAATTTTTTCCTTTCACTTGTTTGTTGATTGCAATGCTCTTGAAGTTCTTTGACAATGGAATCTACACATAACATTAAAAAAAACACCTATTAATAATTAAATTTTCATACTTGATAACTATTCAATTTTTAAAAATAATGCTATGAACGCATACCTCTTTCTGCCCCTTGAAATTTATCCATTTTTTATTTAAGAGAAACACATTTATTGCAAACCCCCATCCATGTCTTCTTATGAATATAAACATTGTTGAATTTGTTCTTCCATATCCTTGTAAAATATGAATATGTCATGAAATTACCATCTCCTTCAACACCTCCTGCATATTATTTGTATGAGTTATAGATTTCTCATCTTGAGAAATTACTTGGAATATGTATTGTGTCTTTATCTGGCATACACTCTCCATGATTTGAAAAACATTATTGCATCCATGAAATTGCAGTATTTTCTAATGGCCCAACCTCTCGTTTATGACGTACTTCCGAATACAATGTGGGATATTTTTCTAATCTTGCTTGGATTCTTGAAAAATGAAAATTACCAATTGAATGAAGCAGTTTGAAATCCTTTCTACAGAGAAATACATTCCCAATATGAGAATCATAAACCACAAGTTAAGATTGCATGCAACCCACTAAATATGAATTTTGCATGCTTTTATTCATTAAAAAATATCTCTTCCTTTTCTCCAATGCAAACTTGAAATCCATATGTTTCAAGAAATATTTTTTACAACATTCACTTGAAATCAGATAGCCTATAGAACTTTTTCTTTGTCTTAACCTGATCAAAATCTGGATTAGGGGTAAAAATTAGCTCAAAAATGAAAGTACTCATAATTGCACCAAACTAGAATGAAAGTGACCGTCCCATCACAAGGAATCCAATGCAACTCATTTTGTTGAAAACCGAGTTTGGATGAGGAAGTTATGGTCTGCTGATCACCGTTTAGAACAGACAAATTTTAAAAAAAATATTGCAGAACAGGTACATCTAATGACAAGGTAGTCTAGTCAGCATGCAGAGAATATTCTTCAATTTTGTCCAATAATACTGTCAAAAGTGTCACAATTGGATTCGCCAGTTTGGTTTTTGAAGTTAAAAATCGCCCCATGTCCTCTAAAGTTGAATGTGGGTTCATAAATTCATGTGTTGGAATTATATTTTTTAAATGTGTTAAAGTTGGTTAATATATATATATGGTTTTTTTTAATCATATATTGTATTGTGTTATTATAAATTTTAATATTTATTAATTAAAATTTAAACTTTAAATTAATATTAAATTTCACACATTAAATATCAACCCAAATTGCAAGTGTTTATTATGTTCGGTTATTAAACTTCGGGATATAATACATGGTGGAGTATTATAATATGGCACATTATTAAAACATTCACATGTTTTAAACTTTGGCATTATTCCATGGTGGTGAATCAAACATTAACTTTGGTGGCATATATGGTTTTGAAACCATAGACGGAAGTATTTTAACGTGGAGGCATATGTTTTAAAACATTGCAATAACCATAGTCAGAGCATATAGTTCAGAGGCATGTTTCAAAGGTATATGGCATATATGGTTTTGAAACCATAGACGGAAGTATTTTAATGTGGAGGCATATGTTTTAAAACATTGCAATAACCATAGTCAGAGCATATAGTTCAAAGGCATGTTTCAAAGGTATATGGTATGTTTATAATATGAAAAAACGCGCATATGAAGGGTGAGGTCGGGGCTCGACCTCATGACCTCCCCCGTAACAATGCGCCCTTCTACCAAGAAGCCACGACCTTCAGATTTGAAAATAAGGGCGTGACACTTATATTTAAATGCGGTGTTTATTTGATGGTGAAGAAGAGGAGGAGTGGGCCAACCCTCCTCCACATGACCGTGCTCCATAAGACCTCGACCCAATGCCTTCCACTAATTGCAGCTTAGTGCGCACTTAGCACCAATTAATCTGTAGTTAAGTTGGCGGAATTTTGGTAGCCACCTCCAAATCCGGTGCCACTTCCAAATTTGTCAAGGTTAACTGGCAATTTTCCAGATTAGAGTCAAAATCTAGGGGAAATTTTAATGAGGCCTATCTTAGTCAATTTTAGACCAATTTTTGCTCAAGAATAGTAATTCTTAGTAGATTGGCATGCTATGAATCCATTGGAATAGCTTTCAGAGCCAGAGGAGCTCATCTACATGTGTTTTTGGTCACTTGAATAATTTTGAAGCTTAGGGCCACCAAGAGGGAAGACCATGCCTAGATCAGCTGGAGACCAATTTTAGTAAATGAATAGGTAATTTTTGATGTATTTGATGTTCTGAACACAGTGGTACAATTTATATAAGCGTTGGAGCACATCTGAAGGTGATTTTGTCACTTTGGAGATTAAACAAGCCCATGGCCACCATGATGGGAGGTCAAGCCTATAGGAGCTGGTAACCAAATTCAGTGGTTGAATAGTCATTTTTGGGGTATTTGAGTGTTCTAAAGCCAATCGAATAGTAAAAAATTCATTGGAGCAATACTAGTGCTTGTAATTATAAATTTTACTCTTAATCCTAAGAGGCCCTAGCTAGTTAAAGCAGGTCTATGGAGATGTAGCTCAGGAGGGGTGAACTCCATCATCATCCATTGTGTTATGTGATTTCTGTGAGTTGTTTTACTGCATTTCCTTTGTTGTTTATGAGTTTTTAAAAGTTAATTAACTCATAATCTCATCATGAAAAACACATGAAACTACACACATAAACCCCTTCACATATGGTTATCTTCAGCCGATCCTTAAACACATTTTAATACTGGTGAGGGAGCTTGCATAGAAATAACAATTTTTGCCATATTCAGATCAAGTTGGTATCAAAGCATAATTTTAGCTCATTTTAGCCAAGGTTAGCTAATTCTTTTATAGATATTAGTTGTTGAATTGTGCAAGGATAATTTGACAGTTTGCCAAGTTTATGTGTAAGGAGAAGAAGATCAAAATTGAGAATTAAATTCTCAAATCACAACAAAGAAGCTTTGTATGCATTGCAGGTGTGATGGTAGCTTCATTAAGTGATTTTTCTAATCAATCTTCATTAATAAAACTCTTTGATAAAGAGATGTTGCAGAAGCTCTACATCATGATTGATAGGATGCAAGAGAAGTATGAAGGTAAGAGGGAGAACATTAAACTTCAAGAGCAGTTGATTTCCATGAAGGAGGAGAAGCAAGAACTTCTTGAAAGTATGCATGAGATGGAGACTCAGCTCCATGATGCCAAGGAAGCCTTAGCCATGTATGTACATGAAAAATAGGTATGCAATTCAAGTTTATCTTCAATTTCCTCTCAAAATGAATATGTAGGTTCTTTTTAAAGACAAACTAGAGGAATAGGGTCCAAATTATTGATGAAGATTGGCGAAGGTAAAGGATTGGGAAAACATGCACAAGGCATAGTTGAGCCAATTTTTGTTGAGGAAAGGCCTAAGTATTTGGGTTTTGGTTATGGAAAACATGATGGAGAAAGATCTAAATCCAAGGAGGCACATGAAGGTGTTCCAAGAAGGACTTTCATTTCATGTTCATTACCTCAAGCTTGTGAAGATTGTGTTCACGAGGAATGCAAAATTTTTACACCCACTTTGCAAGAGGGTGTTAACAAGCATGTAGCTAATGAGAATGGGGAACAAAAGGATGTTGAAAGCTCTAAAATATTTGAATGCATTTTTGGTATTCCAAAGAGAGCCACTGCCTCATCAAATTCACCTCCTTAAGAAGGTGACAAAGGTGAATGTTCAAGGTATAAATCTTCTTTTAATCAAGTTGCTTTTGATTATGATGAACATGGAAAATTCTCACATTAGATTTGGAGAAAAGTTGCATGTTCCTTTTGTGGTTTGGATAACCACAATGTTTCAAGGTGTTGGAAGAAGATAGCCATACACAGGAAACTTTTGAAGAAAATGAGGTAGAAAGCCAAAGGCAAAGCAAACCATGTTGAAAAGAAGATGCAATTGTTTTGCACTCATTGCCATAAGCAAGGTCATATTGTAGACAAGTGTTGGACTTTGTATCCAATAAGTTAGCCACGACATTTGAAGAAGGCAGAGAAAGAGAATGACAAGAATGGAAAAGAAGATTCCATAATTTATGTGGGTCAAGATGATTCGCATGATGATGATGTGCAGCTGAAATAAGTGTCATTGAAATGGTTTGGTAAGAGATGGTTAGATTTCTTATCCAATTAAGTCTTTGCATTTCTTTTGATGTTGATGAATTTATTTACCAATGGAATGCATGTTGTATGCATTACACCAAGAAGGTGATTGAAAGTGGAGTATGTTGACTCACTTTATTGCAACAAAATTTGTTCATTTTAGCTTTGAGTACATGTACATATGAATGATATTCTCATACTTATGATTGTATTTGTGAGAGAGTTGAATAATTGTATACATGCATGAGATTTTTTGTGTATGAACAGTGGAATTTTAATGGTTTCATTGTGCTTGAACATGCATGAGTAATTGACTTGTGTTGGTTGATTGTGTTGTTTAACATGTATGTTGTCAACTTGAGAGTGTTGATCATTTGCACATGCATGAGTGTCGACTTGTGTTGGTCAATTGTTGTGTGTACATGCATGTCATATCGACTTGGAAGAGTTGATTTGTCTCCAAAGATGAAAAGGAGATGTTGACGAAGTGTTTCATGATGTGAAATTATTTTTGTTTTGGGAAAAGAATCGTCAGGTTGTTATACATGCTTATGCTTGACTTGAAGAGACAGTCTTTTGAAGAGGCATGTTTTGTCAATAAGTTTTGTACACTGATATGTGAGAGTACATGGCGATGCTCACATGATGTGAAATTTTTTGTTTTGAAGGAGCAAGAGGGTATGTCGTCAAGTTGTTTCTTGCATGATGTGTTTTTTGTGACAAGATGTCAAAGAAAAAAAAAATTCTGCCATTGTATACCATGTTATGTGTTGAAGCCAAGAAGAGAACGAGATGGTGAATGCATTCTTCCAGACGTGGAATTTGGAACGATGGAGGTAAAAGAATGGTCATTTCTTTTCTTATTTTTACTGATGTTAGAACTCATTGATGTAGTTCACTCATTGTGTAAAGGAGGAACATGATTCTTAGTGGGAAGGCACCGAGGAATCGATTTGGTACACAAGCATCCAACAAGTGTTGGATTGGGTCAGCAGAAAAAGGAGAACAAGTGGTTGAAAAGCCAAGCCATTTGCAAGGCAAGGCAAGGTATGTCAGTGACCAAGTGTTTATCATAGAGATTTATCAAAGTAGAATTAAGATTATAAAGCTTGGGAAACAGAAGAGATTTCATCTCTTATGAGATAACCAACTTTTGTGGGTCCAAAAGCATGTCAGTGGGAAGGAGTGATCAGAATCTAGATTAGGGGCAAAAATTAGCTCAAAAATGAAAGTGATCAAAATTGCACCAAACTAGAATGAAAGCGACCAACTCGTCGCAAGGAATCCAATGCAACTTTTTTCATTGAAAACTGAGTTCAGATGAGGAAGTTATGGTTTGCTGATCTCCATTCAGAACAAGCAAATTTAAAAAAAAAAATTGCAGAACAGGGACAACTGATGACATGGCAGTTCAGTGAGCATGTAGAGAATCTTCTTCAGTTTTGTCTAATGGGACTATCACAAGTGTCACAATTGGTTTCGCCAGTTTTATTTGTGAAGGTAAAAATCGCTCGATGTCCTCCAAAGATGAATGTGGGTTCATGAATTCATGTATTGGAAATTATGTTTTTTAAATGTGTTAAAGTTGGTTTATATATATATATATATATATTATGGTTTTTTTTAATCATATATTATGTTATGTTATATTTTAATATTTATTAATTAAACTTTAAATTAATATTAAATTTCACACATTAAATATCAACCCAAATTTCAAATATTTATTACGTTGGGTTATTAAACTTTGGGATGTAATACATGGTGGAGTATTATAATATGGCACATTATTAAAACATTCACATCTTTTAAACTTTGGCATTATTCCATGGTGAATCAAACATTAACGTCGAAGTATTTTAACGTGGAGGCATATGTTTTAAAACATTGCAATAACCATAGTCAGAACATATAGTTCGGAGGCATGTTTCAAAGGTATATGGTATGTTTATAATATGCAAAAATGTGTTTGTGAGGGGTGAGGTCGAGGCTCGATCCCATGAAATCCCCCGTAACACTACGCCCTTCTACCTACAGGCCATGACCTTCAAATTTTAAAAGTAAGGCACGACACTTATGTTTAAATGCAGTGTTTGTTCGATGGCGGAGGAGAGGAGGAGCGGGCCAGCCCTCCTCCACATGACCGTGCTCCATAAGACCTCGACCAAGCGCCTTCCACTAATTGTGGCTTAGTGCGCACTTAACATCAGTTAATATGCAGTTAAGCCATTAATTAATATGCAGTTAGTTGGCAGAGTTTTGGCAGCCACCTCCAAATCGGGCGCCACTTCCAAATTTGTCAGGGTTAATTGGTAGTTTTCAAGATTTAGAGGCAGAATCTAGAGAAAACTTTAACGAGGCCTATCTTGGTCAATTTTTGACCAATGTTTGCTCAAAGATAGTCATTATTAGCAGATTGGCATGCTATGAATCCATTGGAATAGATTGCAGAGGTAGAGGAGCTCATCTACAAGTGTTTTTGGTCACTTGAAGAATTTTGAAGTCTAAGGCCACTAGGAGGGAAGGTCATGCCCAGATCAGTTGAAGGCCAATTTCAGTGAATGAATAGTCAATTTTTGATTTATTTGATGCTCTAAACATAGTGGTATAGTTTATAGGGGCGTTGGAACACATCTGAAGGTGCTTTTGTCACTTTGGAGATTAAACAAGCCCATGGCCACCATGATAGGAGGTCAAGCCTAGAGCAACTGGTAACCAAATTCAGTGTTTGAATAGTCATTTTTGGGGTATTTGAGTGTTATGAAGCCAATGGAATGGTTAGAAAATCCATTGGAGCAATATTGGTGGTTGTAATCCGACATTTTACTCTTAATCTCAAGAGGGCCTAGCAAGTTAAAGCAGGTCCATGGAGATGTAGCCTAGGAGGGGTGAACTCCATCATCATCCATTGTGTTATGTGATTGATGTGAGTTATTTTATTGCATATCATTTTCTATTTATGAGTTTTTAAAATTTAATTAACTCATAATTTGATCATGAAAAACACATGAAACTACACACATAAACCCTTTCACAAATGGCTATCTTGAGCTGATCCTTAAACACATTTTAATACTGATGAGGGAGCTTGCAAGCAATAACAAGTTTTCCCATATTCATATCATAACCCTTGTATAACTAGAATATCTTAGATTGGTATGAAAAGGAATATTCATACTACTAGATACAATATTTTCTTGCAACGTATCCATTTCATTCTCTTCTGTAGCAAAATTTTCATCATCATCAGGAGGAATATTATCCTCACTATGATCATTTTGAACAAAGTTAGGAAATTCATCACCATCACTACTAGAAAATATTCATTTCAATCATCATTTGAAGGAAATTATTCACTACCATCATCCGCGATTTTTAAATCTCGACTCATACGAAATTATTCACCATATTCATCTGTGATTTTGAAATCCTCCCTTGAAGGATTCAATTCATCATCACCATGAGTGCCTTTGAAACACCAACTCAAAGAAAATGCATTATTCACATATTTGCCTCTAAAATATCATTTGCAAGAAATTCTTCATTCTCCCATGCATCATTGGTGCTCTCGTAATCCTGAGGATTAGGGCTAAGTGGGAAATATGACTCTCTATTCATAGTCAAATTATCATTTGCAGGAAAATCTTCATCCCCCCCTTCATGACTGGTGCTCTCATAATCCTTGGGATCAGGACTAAGTGTAAAATTTGACTACCTATTCATAGTAAAATTATCATTTGTATCAAATTAATCCTCTCCTTATTCAGTGGTGCTTTCATAATATTTAGGGTTAGAACTACGTGGAAAATTTGACTCTCTATTTACTGGAATTTCTTCATCGTCTCCTTTCTCAATGGTGCTCTCATAATCCTTAGGATTAGGACTAAGTGGAAACTTTAACTCTATATTTATTGGAAATTCTTCATCTTCCCCCTCCCCTTCTTCAGTGGTGCTCTCATAATCCTTCGGATTAGGACTAAGTCGAAAATTTGACTCTGGAAATTCTTCATCCCCCCTTCATCGATGGTGCTCTCATAATCCTTAGGATCAGGACTAAGTGGAAAAATTGACTCTGCATTTATTGGAAATTATTCATCCCACCCTCCACCATTGGTGGTCTCATAATTATTATGATTAGGACTAGATATAAAATTTGACACTCTATTTACTGGAAATACTTCATCTTGCCTTTCGTCACTGGTGCTCTCATAATCCTTAGGATTAGGATTAAGTGGAAAATTTGACTCTCTATTTACACGAAATTCTTTGTCTTGCCCTTCATCAATGTTTCTTTCATAATCCTTAGGATTAGGACCAAGTGGATAATTTGACTCTCTATTCATAGTGAAACAATTCTTGTTATATTCATCAATATGAATAGAGTTGTTACGTGACGGCGATGATGATGCTTTAGAAAGAAAAATTTTAGTATCAGAAGAATCCATGATTTTCAAAAAAAATATGTTGAATGATACAAATGCACTCTCTCCTAATGAAAATGTATAGCTTAGAGATTGAAAATTTCCCTCTAAATTCCCCCCCCAAAAAATTTCGTCAAAAATTTGCTCTCCAAAGCTTCCCTCCAAAAACTTTTGCCAAAAATTTTCCCTCCAAAAATTTCATTTTAAATATATCCCTCAAACTTTTTTGTCTAAAATTTATTTGAAAACATTCTACTAAAATTTGGTCTTGAAAATTTTTACTTTACTTTCTATTCAAAAATTCCTCTGAAATTTTCCTTTAATGCATTCTTTTGAAATTAAAATAAATCTTTTACTTAAATTATTTAACATTAACTAGGTAATTAAAGTAATTTTTATAATTTATATTTTATTTTTTATTGAACATTGAATAAAAGTTAATCTAAAACTAAAATATTAACTATATATTAAATTTTCTTAATTATTAATTTAATCCGACATTCAAGAAACACTAAAGTAATCCCATAATCTTCACTACATAATAATTTTTGTTGTTTTTATTCCTCACATCACATCAAGTGTTCTCGGTTTTCTTAAAAAGTTAGGAGCGATTTGGCAGAGGAGCTACATTGTCATAGATAATACATTCAACGAGAGTTTTTCGCATTTCAAATGTTAGTTTTTGTTATAGCCAGTGTTCAATTATTCTTTTGGATTTTTTTCTTCATTTTTCTAATTTATTTAATTTCTCTTAGGGGGCATTTTAATTCGTTGATTCAAAATTTATGAAATCATTGAAATAAGAGAGACCTAGGTTCAAATCCCTATGAGGTGATTGACTTATGGCAAGGAAAATAGGTCGTAAACCCCCAAAGGTTTACTAGTAGTTACATGTTAGGTGGCTTGCTTGGTTCCTCTAGGATACAAAAAAAACAAACTATTCCTTAAAAAAAATCATTTATTTAATTTAATTTTCAAAAAATAAAAAAATAAAAATAAAGGATTTTAAAAAAAGAGAAAATTTTTTGTCGAGGTGAGCCCTCAGCTGCGACCCCTCGGCCTAGTGGGAGGTCGAAGGCCGGTGGGGTAGCCTGGAAAGCTCGCACGCAGGCCTTCGGTCACCCGCTGGGCCGCCTAGGGTGTTGCCGAAGGCCCATGGGTGGTGTGTGGGCTCTCCTGCAGGCCTTCGACAGCCCCCGTGGTTGCCCCGTGGGCAACCCAAGGCCCGCAGACAACCTTGAAGGCTCGCCCGCGGGCCTTCAACCACCAGCTGGTCCGAGTGGTCAATTTCTGGATTGACCCCCCAATCTAGTGGGCGGTCGAAGGCCCAACAAACACAATTTTTTAATCTTTTTAAATTTAAATTTAAATTTTTATTTTTTTTGTTGTTTTTTTTTAAGTCTTGTTTTAAACTTATTTTATATGTGTGCGTGTGTTTATGTTTTAAATATATATATATATATATATATAAGGAAGATAACATCAAAGAAGGTCTATGTGAACAAATGCGACAATTACATCATCAAAAGATGCAATTGGATGCTATATGAATACTATTGAATGTAGCTGAATTGAGACACATCATAAAAGTCGAGCAACTAGCTCGTCAAATACATTCAAGATTATTTCAGAATGGAGGAATGCACGAGAAATCAATAAGACAAAATTTACATGACATCTTAAAGATAGAGAAAGCAATCAAGGTGTGCATATCTATCTATATTGTGGTATGGTTAACTTTAGTGAACCATATGAGGTCATGGGAAAAGTACGAGACATATGTTTGGTATCAAATAACAAACATTGTTTATGTTCTTACAAAATTTCCCAAGACACTTGAAAAAATTAGATATCGTCTCTTAAAATTCAAGTATGACACATATGAAGAATCTACAAAGTTGTGTGAAGAAATCACAACCAACATTGCAAATAACATTGTAAGTATATTTATCTATATTTGTGTGTTATGCCTTACTGTAAGCATCATTATTTTCTTTTATAAATTATTGATCATTAACATATTTTATTTTGTTTGATAGGATTTTGTTCAGAGTCTTTCAATGATGTTGGAGGGTATTTATTATCTAGAGCCAAATATTATGAATGTTATCAACATTTTTCACACAAATACAAAATAAGAAATGCGGAGCAAACATAAAATAGTAGCTTATGAAACTACAATAGTACATACATGGGATCAACAAAGAATAACTAAAGTGGATCAATCTAGTAAAGTTAAACATGTTTCTTCTGAAGATGTGGAAGTTGAAGCTGAAGCTAAAAAATATGTTGCCATTAGTGAGGAGGAGATTAAAACTGTTGTTGAAAAGGAGAAAAGCTATAAAACACCAAAAATAAAAATGCCCACAGATGTCTCTCTTCTAGTTGATGATGAGGAGATTGTTTATCTAGAAGAAAATATGTTAATCGGCAAGAAGAAGAAATCAAAAGTTGGTCAATATGTAAAAATCATAGGCACTAGTGAATATTAGAGTGAAAGCAATAAAGACAACAAAGAAATCATAACACCAAGTGCTGATTTAGAGGATGGAATTATTAAAACAAACATAATTTCATTCAAGATCAGTTGATGGAGAATAATCTAATTAATTGTGGCAAAAAATTTCAGCTTAATGTCAACCAAATCTATAAATCAAATGAAGGACAATCTAAATATCAAATTATAAAGCCACATCACTACATGTCCATAACTTTAAAACATTCATCAGGTACAATCCATACACACGTGGTTGATAATGTGGTTCTCATTGATCGAGTTTAAGTTCCCAACAAAGATACATTTGAGAGGACACGGTGTTTTGAACATAAATATTATATAATTTGAGGGAACCATTCTGCAGAGGCTAGAATACAATTGATGGAGGAAAATCACTATAACTCTCTTTTTGAAAGAGTGAGATGCATCATTAATGTTTGTTTAACATAAACAAAATAAAATGTATTGGCATGGGATCATAATACAGATAATGAGTATAGGTTGTCTATGAATTTCATCCAAAGGGTCATATTTATTCATAATGAATTCGAAGAAAAATGTGGTGGGGATAAGAAAAAAGTCAATCTAAACTTTCAGAAGGAATTATATGGAAATAGGTTATCAAATTAAGGATAAAATCAACTCAAAAGGTGGCAAAGTAAATTCAAATTTATTCAGAGGTATGTATAACATTTTCCAGTTGGAATTTAGAACTGGGGATATATGAGAATTGATTGATGATATTTTCAACACGTGGGAGAATATTTCCATAAAAAATCAGAAGGTGAAAAAGTCTAAACTCATAATATGTAGCAGCCGTAAGACGGGCCCTGAATTCAAGCAACTTCTAGATGATATGACTATCACACCTTGGGTAACACTGCAAGGAGTGAAGGATGACAGACTAGTCAAATTAATACTATCTCGTGTGAAGTCAGGTGAATTATCATTGGATGAAATGTGCTCAGAATTTCAAAAGTAAGTTTGTTGAATTTTTTTACTATTTCTTGGATTGTAATTTTCTTTTAAATATAACATATTGTTGTTGATAGTATTTGTTATACATATCAATATATTAACAATATTTACTTTATTTATTTCGTAATAAGGCTTATATGAAAACACAATAACATATGGTTAAAATGTTGAATGAAGAGAATTGGGATAATGTTGTACATAACTACCCAAAATCAAGTTCTACAACAACACTTAAAGATTTTTATCTTGCATTTAAAAATGTATGTTGATTTATACATTCATTTTATTCATATGTAAGCTATTTTAATTTATTACTTATACATATATTTGTTTTTTTCATTAAAGATGTTGAAGAAGGATGCAGATGGAGTCTCAAAGAGTTTCAAAATATTTATTGAAAAAATTAAGTTGGAAACGTTGAGAAAGCAGTGTCTTAGGAATGTTGAACTTGATCCTAGTCTTATTTGGAATGGCCTCAACACTATCCAATATCAAATAATACAAGGTGATTGTGAAGACATTGCAAAATTCATACCTAAAAGGGAGTATGCCCTAATTATTGCAGATATTCTTCATGGTTTCAATCTCCAAAACATTGGATTTGATGGTGACCCATATACTTATCAAGTTTTTAATAAAATGGTGACGAACTTTCAAGAAGTCACAACATCATCACTTCGGATATTTTTTATTTTTTATTTTTATTTATTTATTTATTTATTTATATTTATATTTTATTTATATTTATATTTATATTTTTTATTTTTATTTATTTATTTTTATTTTTCAGTCTAAACTCATTCATTAGATTATCATCAAAGTGCATAGTACAAAATACATCTCAACATTCCCCTTTCTCGCAGTCTGAACATACTTGTTGATATTGTGACCTGGAGGATAACATGAGAAACCGACTCCATGCATTATTCTATGGTGGTCTAGAAGCCATGACATACAAAAAATTAAACACAACATAAGGCATCATGTTAAGGAGGGGAGTTGGGGGTAATTACAGGGGGAGTTGCGAAGTGGCCTGTTATGCAGGAAAACCTTTCTGCGAACATAAATGATCCCTCTAGTCCTATGGGTGGACCTAGAAATTATAGAACACAACTATGTGAAAACTTTCCTAATTCATACTATAAAAGATGAAAGAGGATAGATCACCTACTTCTCTTTGATTCTAATGACTTTGATGTTGTCGTATGATTCCTTAGCTTCCAAGCTCACGCTCGTCTCTTTGTCGGTGTCGATGAATTCCTGCAAACTAGATCAAGTGGAGACAACAAGCACATATAAAACATAATACATCCTAATATGAACTATGTGACAATTCAAGGAAAATCACAATAAATGAGCAATGATTGACACATTTATGGAAAGGAAACACACATTGTACTATTAATAGAATGAGAAGGGAGAAATACAACCACTGAAGCCTTGATGTTGGAAGCCTCCTTCAAGTAATTTTATGAAGTCCAAGCCTTAACCTTCAAACAATTCTTCTCCTTTGAAAATGGGTAGAATTTGGGCACAATTCAACACAGGGATGGAAACCAACCAACGAACAATCTAGCTAACCTCTCTAGCTAACCATTAGTGGATCATGGTGGGGATTTGAATTATAGGGAGGGAGAGGGAGTTGAGGATGAGGGAGGAGTTCCACATCTAAAGGGAGAGATCCATGGAAGGAGGATCTATGGGAGGTCTCATTCCAATAATCAACAACCTGCAACCACGTCTTTGTTCTCCAGCCTTCTAGGTAGAGAAGCTTCTCCTCCATTTTTGGGAAAACTTCCTGAAGAGGACTCGCACATATTTTCTTGATAAAATTCGTGTTGGAAATGCTAGACATGTGTATTTCCAAAGGTGACAAGCGCGAGACATCAACTATGGAAAGTGCGTTGGGCTTTCAAAGTTAGGTTTTTGACAAGATTTTCATAATCTTCTTTAAGGCAAGTCTTCTTCCTTTCTTCAAGGATGATATGAACATGTTTCATGGTGAATACAATGTTTATAGCAATTTTTATCACTTTGCGACATTTGTGGCATCAACGGCATAAAGGGCGACACTTAGGATACGAGATTGGGAGTGTGAAAAAATATTGTATAACAGATGCCCCCTAAATCAGGAAGTTAGAATAGGAAGTGGTGGCTGAAATGCTTTACCAGTGAAGGAAAGGACTTGGAAAACCACTTTCAGGAGACCTGCAAATCAAACATAGTACAATATATCTTACATATCTGATGTAAATATGCCTAATAATATATCTCTGAGGAGGCATCTAACAATACATCGACATGGACGCAACCATCCATATAGAAAGGATCATGTTTACAATCATGAATACTCAATAACTCCATGTAGTCTGAATTTTTCAAATGGAATCCAGGGTCTTCACCTTTCTCTCGATCAAACCCAAAGTACGATTCTAACCATGTGAATAGATGTGTTGTAGTCTAACATGGTAGAAACCACCTGATTATTGGTCAATGATGTAAACTGTTAATAGGCACGAGAGAAACCACCAATGATGACGATGGCTCTCAAGGTAAAAAAACACAATCCATGAGTGTGAACAATGAAGATGAAGTTGAACACCCACAGAATCATTCGATCAAATGCCAATGATGTGAGCCTATTGTCGAATGCATAGAACATGCCATTGAGGCATGCAAGATCCAAGGTACTGAAAGGAAGTTTCTAGATCATCTTCTTGGATCATTAATTAGATTCGACAGGAAGTGATCCGTCAAAGGAGGGCCATAATGTTTCCCACATCATCGACACAAAACATAGGATTTTGCAAAGTTGATAAGAATGATTCAGGATTTATGCAGGGAAGGTCAAACATGGTATAAGTTGTTTAAATTTACAAACGTGACTTATCTTGAACATATCAGTGACACGACTTCAAAATTTGGCAGCATTTGACTCAAAATAGGATCAAAGGTCATGATGACAATAGGATATAATCAAATGACAGGAAAATGGATTTCCAAAACCCATGAAGGAAAGTGGCAAAGTGAGGATGTCCCAAACCTGACATGAGATATAGATATCTGTCATGTTCAAGAGAAACATGTTGCCTTTCATATGAAATAAAAGATATATGTTTCCTTCCTTTCCCCCACTATTTCTAGTGAGTACCTATTTTTTTTTTTATCTTAAACTTGAAGAGGATACCATATGCTTGTCATATAAGTTCATCCTTCAGATGAATCCATCATAGTTTTTTTAACGAGCCCTAGGAAAGACACATGAAATAGTAGCTCGGTCTCGTCATGGTAACAAGTCTTTCATCATTTCAGTTTTACTAGTCTAACAGAGGGGTAACTCGACGTATTTTTCATGTTTAGAGAGTTTAAAAAAGAGGAAAAAAAAGAAAACTCTCGATATCCCTTTTCGTAGATAGTCTCTTGAATCTGACAAGGTAGAAAAAAAATATTCAAGAGAACCTCCTAGCCATGTTTGACTAAGGTATTCCTTTTTTGTAACTATACTATCTCAGTCCAGAAATTGGTTAAACTTATACTGAGTAGATGTCTTTTCATTTACTTTAATGAGCTCGAAAGGACAAGTGCTTGAAAATATTTTCATATTTTGAGAGTCTGAAAAGATTTGAAAGAGGACTCCTCCTGGAGGAAAAAATGGTATAAGGGGTAGCGATTGGTTCCGTTCATGGTGGAACTTCTCAAAACACATAAAATTCAAGAGGATCATAATGGTTTCATTTTTATAGAAGCTTGAAACATAGGAAACTATGCTTGAAATTGGTTTCATTTTTACACAAGCTTGAAAAAGAGACAACTATGCTTGGAATAAGTTTGCATGCCCCCAATGCAATGACTCAATTCGAGGTACATGCCCCCAAAGATTCATTTCATTCACCTAATTAGACTACTAGTTACTAACAAGTGGATGGAATGAAAGCTCATTCACGATATCAAGTAAAATACTCGATTGGGATTTTACGATATCTAATCAAAGACTCGAATTGAAAGGGAAATTGTTTCATTTTTTAACAAGCTTGACATAGTAAAAGAAATATGATCATAGGGGCCTATTTCACTTTTTAACGATGTTTTCATAGTAAAAGAACTATCCTCATGACACCTTGTTTCATTTTTTAACAAGCTTGACACAGTAAAAGAAACTTTGATATGAACACCTTGTTCCATTTTTTAAGGAGTTTGACAAAAGAAAAGGAACTCGACTCTAAACAACCTTTACCATGGCCCATAAGAGGTCATGGCTTCTAAGAGGTTCTCATCAAATGGGAGAACAATGATTTGGAAGGGATGCATATCAAGGGATCTAATGGAAAGATCAGGATCCAATGCCCCTAGTACATGATGCACTATATCACTGACTAGATCATCAATAAACGCAGACATGAAATAGGTTGCCACATAGTTAACATGTGGTAGGAAAGATACCGCATGCATATAAGGAACATTTAGGGATGTTGTTTGATTGGGAGCAAAATTAGGACCAATGAATGAAAGTTGATCAATGGTCACAATTCTTCCTTCATGTGGGAAACACATCACTCGAAAGAGAGAAGAAACAAGAGCTCCCATGACATAAACATAGTCATGGCCAAGGAGTAAATTAAAATCCAAAGGGCCTTGGACAACCATCACATCGATATAGATAAATATTCATCCCAAATTAATAGGAAACTCAGGAAGGATCCCTAATGGTTGACTAGTTCCTCTGTTAAAAGCCAACAAATTCTGGGTAACATGCACAAAATATGGATAACCTAAAGCTTTCCAAGTACTTGAGGACACAATAGTAGCAAATATGCCTTCATCTATTATTGTGCTAGGTACGAAGACATTATAAGCTTGGAATGTGATCTGAAAAGGCACGTAAGAAGGAAGACGATATCCTTCCATTCGACTCCAATCAAAATAAGTGGCCATATTACTCAGAGGTGGTGCCATGGAAATGGGAGAAATGCCCCTTTGCACTATGGGAATGGGAGAACTACCCCCGTGTGTTATGTGAACGGGAGGATCTCCCCCCTATACCATTGGAATGAGAGTATTTTCCTCTAATTCATTTGAATCTGAAGAAACAAGAAGAACATGAGCGATATGAGGTTCACTCTCTACGGGAAAGGTATGTTCAACTAAAGGTGGAATTGAGTCAAACATTTTATCAACCAATGGTTGGTCGGGAATAGACTCATGGGATTCACTTTAAGGGAGAGGGGATTGACTAGAGATAAATTCTGATCAATCACTTCGTCAACTAGTGGAGGATCAGGGGAAAGCTTCTGGTAACCAACATGAAGACAAGGTTGAGAAAATGTAAGGTTTTCCAACACTTTTGAGGCTTCATCCATATAACGAAAAAGGTGAATGGGATGATTCCCTTAACATAACCTACATAAAAAATTTACTTTACCCTTGTCCCCAAGGACCTTACTATCATTAGTCAAGGGTTTGTCACTAGCATGATCTCAAGAGGTCAACGACGAAGGTCAATTTGAGCCGATGGACCATACTTCTAATGCCTTGGGAATGCCAGGATAATATCTAAGAAGGTGACCCCCCTTACATAACCTGCAAGGGAAATTCACTTTGCGGGGTTGATTGGAAGGTTTCTCCACATTAGTTGTATCTGTAGCAATGGTTTCTTGGTCCCCCCCCTACATATTGTGTTTCTTCTTCTTCAGCCTTTTATTCTTCTTCTTAGCTTCCTGGTTACTAGAATCAATACCTTCCCCGGGAGAAGAGAAAGAAAGGGAGGAAGAAAAAACAGGTGAACAAGGAAAAGTGTCAACTTTAGGATCAACATGAGGTTGATGTTGTTCAAGTGGAGGAGAAATTGGTTGAGAAGCAGTTTGGACATTTAGTTACATAGGGGTCAAAAATAACCAAATTGGAAAACCAATGGTAAATCCGGGAAGGGACAACGTTTCCATATAAGGAGCACCAAAATTTCCAAAAGGAGGAAAAGGACCAATATTCCCGTCAAAGGGGTTTCCTTGATTGGTGGACTCAGGAAAAGTTCTCATTAGTATCAACCTAAAATCTCCTAAGGAGATGTTCCACGAGGAGGATGTTATTCCGCGGTCAATTAACTAATTTTAGAAATTAATAACAAAACTAAATAAAAGAGGGGAATCTAGGCATAAAGGTTTACCAAGCAACCGTGAATTGCAATATACACCTTGGTGAATCAAGGACTTAACGTATGACAACCAATCTCCCAAAATTTTGTGTTTGATGTATCACAGTATACAAGGCAACAAACTCGGTTACATATGGTTGGATAACAACCTATAGGGGACTCCAAATATATACTCAATGGTACATGGGAGTGTAGTCTGTAGTAGTGTTGTCTAATGCATAACCATTCGATGAGAGCATTCCCATATAATTTTCATGCATGGAGCATCGTCTGATATACCCAAAGGTTCATGGAGAACGATCATATACACTTCCGTACATGGAACGAGATATCACCCCTGGGATGCAATGCTTTAAAGCAATGACAACTCCTACGTTTAACGACGCCAGAACACATCTCTAGCCTAGAACTCTGGATGTTTGCGTTAATGTTCCAAATGCTCCTTAGGATAATTGAGATCAATTTTAGAGTTGATCTTGACTTATGTTTTAGTTTCAAGGCTCAAAATTTTATTTCACCTGAAAACAACTATAATGCAACTAATATGAGAGAAAGAACGCGTTTCCTTTTCAATGAAATCTATCTAGTGTAGGGAAGAGATGCAAACAATGATGCAACACAACAAGAGCTTCCTAGCTAGATATTTCAATTTCACTATTCCAATTCAATTCAAAGCATTAAAATATGCCAAACCATGCAATGTAATCTATGCATTCTTCCTTTGAAAACTATGAAAATGTAATCTATGCACAATGTCCTTTTCTGCTGTGAAAATGAGAATTCTAACTATGCAAACGTGATCGACGCAAGAGAATTATTCATATTGAACACAAGAGGATTCCAATGAAATCAAACGTAATATGATATTTCATGAACATAGGAATTAAATTTAAATTTGGTGAAATTTCCAAAAATCAAAAGAGATGTCACTCAAAGGCGATTTAACACTCATAAACAATTCAACAACCACCCCCGCCCCGCCCCCTCCTCCCCCCCCCATGATTGAGGGGGAATTTTTTTTTTTGAAAAAATGAAAGTGAAAATATGCAATTCCACGCTAGGGAATTCAAATTTTCGTATACAAAACCCTAGATGCAATGCATGATTTTTTTCTTTTTAAATGAATGATGATGCACTTATAAACATTCAACGTAAGGTAATGTAATCTATGCTCAAAAACAACTTTCCAATGCAATGTAATCTAATGCAATTTCCATAAGTAATGATCAATTTTGAGATAAAGGCTTAATAAATTCAAATGTAATTTCTTTTTTATCTCCAAAAGAACTAAAAATGATTCCAGGCATCAAATCAGTGACACAAGCAAGAAAAAAAACAATAAATTCAATTACCCAAAGAACTAAATTTTTCAACCAAAGTTTGTTTTCACTACTTAAACATGGATCAAAGTTTTGCAAACTAGAAATATTCTAACAACAATAAATTAAAACTCTATGTAGACAGAGTAGGAAAAATACTTCAGAGATCAAGATATTCCATAATTTCAGGAAAAACCCAATAAAAATCTCAAATTTTGGACCAGCATGGGCAGGCAGTAGACACAAGTGGTTCAAGCATGATTGTTCTTAGTAAAAACCACATTGACAACAATCTGTTTTTCAGAAAAATGGCGTTGGGGGAGAAAATCTTAATAAAAGACAATCAAAATGGAAGAAAAATCTAGACTTGACACTCTAAATAATTCACCACTCAGAATGTATACCCATAATCAATCAAAATCACAGGTTACTAAGAGGTTGAAAAAACTTATCAAACGAGACCAAAGACAAAAGGAAGTTTGAAGGAGGTTTGAAGGAGGTTCGAATGGTTATGTACTCCCCGCTGGAGTCATTATTTTTTTGAGTAGGAAATCCTTTCTGTATACAAAAATGATCCCTCTAGTCCTATGGGAGGATCTAGAAACTACAGAAGACAACTATGTGCAAATTTTCCTAGTTCATACTAGAAAATATGAAAGCAGATAAATCACCTAACTCTCTTTGATGGTAATGACTTTGATGTCGTCCTTTGATTCCTTAGATTCCAAGCTCATCATCCCCTCTTCGTCGGTGTCGATGAATGCTTGCAAGCTAGATCAAGTGGAGACAACAAACACATATAAAACATAATACATCCTAATATGAACTATGTGACAGATCCAGGAACATCACAATAAATGAGCAACGATTAACACATTTATGGAAAGGAAACACACATTGTATTATTGATAGAATGAGAAGGGCGCAATACAAATACTGAAGCCTTGATGTTGGAATCCTCCCTCAGGTAAGTTTCTGAAGTCTAAGCCTTAAACTTCAAATACTTCTTCTCCTTTGCAAATGGGCAGCATTTGGGCATAATTCAACATAAGGATGGAAACCAACCAACCAACAAGCTAGCTAACCATTAGTGGATGGTGGGAATTTTATTTATAGGGAAGGAGAGGGAGGAGTTCCACATATCAAGGGAGAGATCCATGGAAGGAGGATCTAAGGCCATGAATGGGAGGTCTTGTGCCAATCATTAACAATATGCAACCACATTGTTGTTCTCGAGCATTCTAGTGAGAGAAGCTTCTCATCCATTTTTGTGAAAACTGCCTGAAGAGGACCAACACAAATTTTCCTCATAAAATTCATGCTGACAACACTAAACATGTGTACTTCCAAAGGTGACAAGCAATAGACATCAACTATGGAGAGCGTGATGAGCTTACAAAACTAGGTTTTTGACAAGCTTTTCAGAATATTGTTTAAGGCAATTCTTCTTCCTTTCTTCAGGGATGCTATGAAAATGTTTCATGGTGAATACAATGTTTATGAACATCTTTATCACTTTGCAACATTTGTGGCATTGATGACACAAAGGGAGACACTTAGGATATAAGACTGGGAGTGTGAAAAAATATTGGCCAACATATTCATGCATATGAAAATCAATATGCTCCACCCTTGCTTCCAGATTGCGAAGGTGGTCATTGGTGCGCCTATGATTTCTGAATATGTCCATGTTCACATGGATGTTCCGAACTTGAGCGGTGATAAACTCCAACGTTACTAGTGCAACCACATGACCCAGAGAGCCTGCACCACCCTCCTATGTCTCTCTACTACCCAAGGAATCTGATGATGCTCCATTTTCTTGCTCTCGCTGATCTGCACACCTTAGATTTCCACACCCATGACATGGCCTCCCTTGATGGTGTGGCATCCTATTGTACCCACCGCTCCCATAATGTCATTGAAATTCTCAAGCCTCCCACCCAAACACTGCAACCAAAAACAACATAACCTTTACCACTGCCCCCAAGGAGAATTGACGGTCTCTCCAACACCTGCCATAATTGAAAACTACTCCCCACACCCAGAAGGAATAACGTAAGGAATCCCTAACTTGATGCCTCTAGGGGTTCACGTCATCCAGCTGTCCCTTCCACAATTTCCTCAACATGCCCCTCCCTTCACATAGATAGGTCCTCTCTGGGACTCAGAGAAATAGTGGCTTTGCCACCAATTCCAGATAATCCAAAACCACAGGCCACCTGACCATATTACCCACCGCACACTAATTAGAAAATGGTAATTATCTGGTAATTTTCCAAGGCTCGAGAGCCCTAGGTCCTCCCCTCTCACCTGCAATGCGTCACTCAACCCAATTGGATCGACGAGAATACAAAACAGTTTATTCTCCCTAGGTATTCCAGGGTCCCAAGGGTCAGCTAGTGCCACCACCACACCCCAGGTTGCACACTCACTAGTTTCTTCTCTGCCTCTCCCCCAAGGTTGAGACCTCGATGAGGCTTGCAGGAGCTCCATGACCCTTACCTCACTGTAAAAAAATACCATCTCCCACCGCGACTGAAAAATTCTTGGCGAGCTCCAAGCGCAAGGTTTAATATCCATCGTCTCGGGTGACAACCTGCCATGTTACCTCACGCTATCACATCGAATTAACATGGGGTGAGGGTGCATGTGGAAGCCGGACAAGCTCCACCTTCATCTCCTCCACCACTTGTCCAACATTAATGACACCCCCATCGTGGACACAATTTGAAATGTTATTAACAAGCTTAAAGGGAAAATAAAACTCAAGGATGCAACTTACATGGTAAGACATTGAAATTGTATGTTTGATTAATGTTAAAAAAAATTAATTATGTACAAGTTAATTGAATTTTTACTATGTCATGTCACAAGAAAAAGTCAAATCTTATTTTTTGCAGAGATCAACCAATTATAAGTGATTGTGAGTTCATACATGTTGAATGTTGGACAAAAGATTATAGCTATAAGCCTATTCTTCTAAATCTAGTAGATGGAAAGAGTCATAGCCAAGTATTGGTTCATGATGTTGTCATAAGAAAACTAACATATGAGGATAAAGATGAAAAAGGAGAGATAGTTAACATTTATAAAAAAAACACAAGCATTGATTAACTATCTTATAGATTTATGTTTCAAATGAAGGTGATTGGGTTTTGGATTTATTCTTAGGTTGATGTAAGTTTTATTATATAAAATTTAATTTCAATATTTTTTTTTTTAAATTTTTTTTTAATGTGTTTATACTAATTTATTTAATTATTTCTTTTGTGCTTGATAATTAGGTATAACAATAGCATGTTGCCTACAAAAAGGAATAAATTGCACTGCCATTGAAAAAGACTCACTACAATGTAGTTTTATTCAACAAATAATTAATGCTCTTCAATTTCTTCTAGATGAAATGCAAGAACTTGGTTTGTGGAAAATGGATTTTAATGAATCACGTGTGGAAAAAAAGAGAATGGAACCTCAACCACCGTTAAAAGGAATGATTGGAAAAAGATACTTTGGGAGATTTGCAGACATCAAAGATCCATTAGAAGAGGAGAATGAGCAAACTGAAGTAGAAGATATTATGGAAGAAGACAATAATGAAGCTCTAGAAGATTATGAATATGGATTATATGATATTATCGATTAACTTTAAGTTATGCTTGTAAATCAAGCTCAATTTTGAGAATTATTCGTTAGTTATACTTGTAATGTTTTGACTTTGAGATTTTATGAGAAGAATACGTATTCAATTATTGTTGTTATATGTTTAATATTTGTATTATCTGTTTTTCACTTTAATTTTTATGTGAATCATTATTTTTTGTAAAAAAAATGCGTTTACTATTAATTTTTGACATAAAATTCATAAAAATGCTACTTTTCAAGTTTTTTTGTTAAAATTTTCCCATAAAAAGCATTTATTTGACATGTCATTTTAAAATAAAAAAACCTCAAAATGTGTGTTTTTTTCATTATATTTATATTGAAAATTTGTATTTTTTTCTCAAATGTTTACAATTATTATTTTTTTAGTGACAATTATTTGATGTACATTGAAATTTTAATTATTGATACATAAACATATAGTAAATCCTAACTTAAAAATATTGACCCTTTTTAAAAATTTTAAACTATGTGAAAAAATGAAGATTTCATTACAAAAAAAATTGAAAAGAAAAATAAAAAAACACAAACCTTAAAAACACTTAAAAATAAATATATCAGGGAATAAGAAGAAGAAGAAGCAGACATTAGAAAATTTAATGTGTCAAAAATAATCCCTCTAAAAAAAGGGGTTGATGCTGCATCAACACTTTTCAAAATCAAGATGAAAATCACTAACATTTAAAAAAATGTTCATACTTGATACACAAGAAAATTTAAAGTGTCAAAAATATATTGCAAAACAAAAGATGTATTATGAATCAACACTTTTCAAAATCAGGTGATTTTTTTGCTACCTAAAAAATATAGGTAATCGGTAAAGTTCTTGTTTGATCGGCAACCTTCCATTTCAATTATGGATGCTTGGTGATATGCTGGTCAATTATCCACAATCACATATATCCTGGGTATGCTCTGCGCTACATCCCTCACAATTCGAGCCTCCTGAGAATTATATAGTTGTTGTCCTGCATTCTTCTGATTTGGGAAATCCATTTTACGGTGATTCTCTCCAATGTCCAACATCTCATTGGTTACTTTGTCTCAGATCTACGTTGCTCTCCTATAGACTAGTGCGCATGACCTTTATCAGTTGAGCTGAATTTTTACTATGCTCGATTTGTATTGGTTACACTCATGCTTTCTTTCTTGTCTGCCATTTTCTTGTTTCATTTATTTTTATCTTTCATTCTTCTCTTTACTTTCCATTCCCCTTTGAATTCAGGTTTGCATTTTGATTGTTAATAGTAGTGTTTTAATTTTTTGATGGCATCGTCCAATGTTTGAGATTCCATGATTTCAATTCCACCCTTGAATGCTAGAGGCAGCTCACTAATGAACCTTTGGACCTTTCCCTTCTCATCTATAAGATATGGCATATATCTCAGCAATTCCAAAAACTTGGTGATGTATTTTTCATCCGACATTGGTGATGTATTTTGAGCTTATAAAATTCTTTTGCTTTGTTTTCATAATACCTATTTGATAAATATTTATCTCTGAAGAGCCTTTCAAATTCACTCCAAGTCAACTCTTCTTTAGTTATGCCTTTGAAAATCTTCAAATATTCCCATCATATGTCTGCTTTTCCCTTCAAACTATAGGTCGCTACCTTTGCTTTCATGTTCTCAAAATAGTCATGGATTATGAAGAATTTCTTCATTCCAAACAACCAAGCTTATGCATCTTGAGGTTTCTTCATTTATCCATCAAATGTGGGTGGTTTTTCCTTCTTAAATTACTTAGGCACATAGTACATTTCTATATTTATATGATGATTATGATAATGATAATGATTTCTCATGGTAGTAGAATAAAAATGTCTACTAGAGTGATGACCATAAGTGGTAGTTCTTCTCTATGGGGTGCTCAATGGTGTATTACCTCTCATGGTGTCTTCACTTTCTTACTCGTGCCTCTTCCTGGACCTGCTACCATCTACCACCTTCATTCTCTCTTCTGGTGCCAAACGGATTTCTTGCCTCTATGAATAGCCCCTAGCTCACGTTGCCTCTATCTCTGTAAGTCTGAGAGGCTTTGCAGTATGACTACATTTACCTCAACTTGCCTCTCTTGAGCTCTTACCAATCTTTAATTATCTTCCTTTAATCTCCTAATCTTGGCCAATAGCCTCCTCAAGGTATCCATCTAGTCAGAAGAGCTTCTTGCTCCTCTGCTCTCCACTGGAGCTTCTTCATGATCATGTTGTGACCTATCAGAACTATATTGAACCCTCCCCACTACTCATTCCCTTTATTCTTACTGTCCTTTTCTACTTGTGATGTGCTTTCATTCACACACCATTATTAGAACACTATAATATAAATAAATTACAAATAATGACCACGAGCTTACTTTTGTGGATCTGCTATGGTAAGATAGTTGCAACAAACAATCCATGTTATTACTTCATCAATCAAATGTCAAGTCACTATCATTCATACAAATGCATGCATTGTCAACAAAACACATCATTTAACACAGATTGTTAGCTCATCAATAACAATAAAAGCATATCAATGGTTATTCCATGCTACATAATCAAATCACAAGGTAAACATATCAATAATGCATGCAATCAATCAATCACAGACCAAATTTTAACAACTAAACATTTATTTTATCAATTTTCTCAAATTCAATATGTAACCCCTTTGTAGGGACCTGCAGTTACTTTCCCATGACAGAGTCCATTTAGTCCAGGTGTTGAACCAAGATGCTATGATACCACATGTGAACACACCCTCTTACCCTCAGAGATTTGCTCGCTATACTTACCCAACTTCCATGGTATAGTTAGAGAAATGGGGTAATATTAATATTTTTTCTTTATACTTTTCTCTAAGTTTCCAAAACTCAAATTGGATGTCACGATCACACTCGTCTCAGTGAGGCTTTTCTAGTGATGTATTTTTTGTCCAAATTGGACTCTAGGATTGCAATTTATGTCCATTTAAAGTTTTATTGTTTTACTTGTGTCTCATCCCTCCCATGCCACATGGTCCCCACATGGTAGGTATCCTAACTTATTCGTTATTCTACTCCCCACCACTTCATGTGGGTGAGTTATTTGCACACAATCACACACACATATGGTTGTTTAATATCATAACGTACCTTCATAACCATTATGCGCGTGCACACACACACATCACCTGCATATAAATATAAATAATCTCTCCATCCAACGTCCCTTGTCACACCGTGCAGTAAATAATCATTATTCCATTTAGCTACCCCCCACAATTTTACACTTATATATGTTTATACATGAAATTTTAGCCCCACCATTTGACAACCCACATCCAATCATGCCAATTGATAGTTAATATACAACAGTGCTACCCCCCCTCCCTGTTACACTAAAAATGTCACCATGACATTTTATTGTCAGTATGGGTTCATCATTACTCATACCATACTCCCTTAGAAGTCTACAAACATCAAGTTCCTAAAAACCAAGCCTTGAAATTGAGAGAAAAGCTTATAAAAGTCATTAAAATACTTGTACCGCGCTTTCTCTTAGTATTACCTGCGGTGCAGCATCTGTTTTCTCTATAACATGCGGAACCAGACGCACTTTTTCTTCATTAAAGGTGTGGTTCCCTGTAAAAGGTAAAGTGAAGGCAGAAGTCAAATTTGGAAGCCTAGCCGGTTGAATTTGGAAGCTTCTAGAAGAAATTATTCGGTGGAAAATTCGCTCCTTTCATGTACATTCATCCCTCCATTAAAGGAGCCTACCCCTTGGTATGTGGAACTTAATCCCTTAAAAGAGGATTCTATCCCCTATTATTTGGAGCTGCAACCTCTTCTGTTTTGCTATAAATTGAGGCCATAGTTCAGCCTCAAGGGGAGTTAGGCTTTGAGATTTCTTGAGGAGAAATGTTGGTGAAGCTCAGACTCTCTTAACTAATTACCATATGGGAATGATTACACACCCATGTATATGTTAGTAGAGAGAGTGCAAAGGCTTGCCAAAGTAGAGGAAACGCTTGTTTCAAACCCAGAAGGACCTGTACGACATCAAGGCGAACACAGTTGTAAGGCTCCTTCTTTCATCAAAGATAATACAAATGGATCCTATTTTCTCAATGAGTTGTTTATTTAAATGGCTTATTTCTTGAATTCCTTGATCATCAAGATAGGTTTATGGTTTATGAATCAATCTATATTATGCAGGTGCTTCTTATTCTTTCATGTTTTTTATTGCAAATCCCAAAAGGAGACGTATTCAAAGCGACAGGAAGGAAGACTACGATCAGCGCTGGACTACAGGTAAGTCCTAAATCCTTCATTATAGATAATTCTAAATCAAACATAATCTAGAGAAAGTAGTTTACATCTGTCTGTTTGTTGCTAGTTATCGTAGGATACTAGGGAGATATATCTTGTCTGCAAGAATGATTTATTCGCCTAACACTCCCCACTGATGTCATTGGGGGGGGGGGGTCGCTCAATCCAAGTTCCACTTCATGGTTCTAGGGGTGCATCTAACGGCTCTCCACCGCTTCAAACATCCAACTGTTGGTGTTCAATAATGCTTACCCCCACACCTATGACAGGGGGTGGGTCACACTATTTCTTGTCGACTATTGATTTCATCACTCAATCGCCATTGTTTGTTGAACGAAAGCCTCTTCTCTTGGTCAAGTAATATGGTTGCAAGGAATTTACAATTTATCCCTTGTTTCTTAGCCCTGACTCGACACATATGAGCCCTAAAATCCCTTTTATGATATGGCCCTGACTTAGCACATATGCAAGGTTAGCCTTAACCTCGAGTCTTGGCGCTTATATATATATATATATAACATTTCTTCTATGCAAGGGAAAAACCTCTTAGCATAGGCTTATGGGCCAAAATAACCCTATAGGGCCATTTCCATGTGAAATATTATACCTGGACACTAGTAACAAAACTGAAGTACAATGAATTTAATCATGACCAAATATATAAGGTGTTAGGCCCAGATTATGAACAACTCAACACATAAATTAACAACACCCACACATGCATGTATATATATATATACATACTTTTTTTTAGGTTACATGTATTCTCTTTTTTCATTTCACTCGATCACCATTTTATGCTGAACCAAATCCTCTGCTCTTGGTCATGTAATATGGTTGCAAGGGATTTACAATTTAGCCCTTGTTTCTTAAGCCCCGACACGACACATATGAGCCCTAAACTCCTTTCCAGGAAATGGCCCTGACTAAGCACGTATGCAAGGTTAGTTGTAACCTCAAGTCTCGATGCTTCTAGTCACACACACACACACACACACACACACACACACACACACACATATATATATATATATCACATTTCTCTTATGCAAGGGCTAAACCTCTTAGCACAAACTTATGGGCCAAAATTAGGGCCATTTCCAAGTGAAATATTCCACCTGGACGCTAGTAACATAACTGAAGTACAATGAATTTAACCATGACCAAATATATAAGGTGTTAAGCCCAAATTATGAACAATTCAACACATGAATTAACAACACCCAGACATGCATGTGTATATATATATATATGTATATATACATAGACATATATATGTATATACATATACATATACATATATATATACATATACATAGACATAGACATATACATATACATATACATATACATATACATATATATGCATATTTTTTGTAGGTTACATGTATTCTCCTTTTTCATTTGAATGGTTGTTTTAAAAGCTTCCAGACATTCTTATATCCATTTCATTGAGGCCTATATGCCTCATTATATCAATTGTACTAATGGATAATTTTGTGCTATGAGTATGACATAGGCCTTTTTGCACTAGCCCAAGATGGATTTGAGCCACCATAGCTCGACTCATTGGTCAAAGTTCAAATATCAATTAGATTAATACTAATTTATATACATGTTCCCAATGTTTTCTTACACCAACAACAAAATCATTGTCTTTCCATGCACACATCAATAATGTATATAGATATACATGAATACATTTCCTTGCATGAAGAACTTTAGTGTAGAATCAAAGCCATAAGAAACCATGAATTAGGACCTCATTCCTTTAGTTATAGGAAACGGGACGCCTTTCATGCAACAATAGAAAATAAATCTCAATGGTAACTACATAAATTTCACGGCAAATGTTACATGAGAAAAAGATTATCTTGACTTATAACTGAAGTTGGGAAACTGAGTTAGGGACAAAAACTCTCCACCCAACCATTTATGAGCTACAACCAATCCTTACTTGTAGTTTTCACCCCCGAGCCATATTCTAGAGAATGAGGTGGTCTTGATCAAGGGAATAAACACCAATTGTTGGTTAATAAAGGGACTCCAAAGGTTCTCCCACCTCCACCCACCAACTACCTAGCAGTCAACAAAATGCAAAGGGAGTCCAGAGGCCTACTGCCTCCACCCTTCATTTGTGCAACAACCAATGAAAGCTATGGGATCTAGAGGCTTCACCTCCACCATAAAGGCATCTATCATAGTGATTCCACACAATGAAGGGAATCTAGAACCCACTACCAAAACCAACTGAAACAAGAAAAGGATAACTTAAGAACTCCCCCTACCAGGAATCCAAGGACTAAATCTCCACCCCAGGCTTATTAAGGGAATTTAGAGAAGACCATGTCCAACCTTCGACCCTAGGGCATCCAAAGAATTATTCTCACCAAAAGAGAGTTCCTCTTGTGCTCATGCTGCTCAATTGAGATATATGAACATTCTTTGAAAGTTGGTGATGTGTAGGAATCCTCCACACTGCTATAGATATCTTCAAAATTTCTAGACAAGGGATATGCACATTTTTTCGCTCTGTTGTAAAAAAAAAAAAAAACCCTTCCCCTGCTAAGCTTGTTGTTTTTTCTCCATTCCCAGTGGTGTGTTTTTACTGATCCTATTAATACTATATTTTTCTCTTCACTTTTTTTTTTTCCTTGTGTTCTCTCTTTCTTTTCTGCATGATCATGTGTGCGTGTTGTTTGTATGACCTTCCTTTTTCTCCACTCTCATTTTGTATAGTGGTTGAACTCCGTCATTTTCCCTCAACTATTAGCACAGTCCATTTCCCATTAATTTCCTATCCCCGATGCCTTATCATTTTTTCCTAGGAAACATGGTTCTCATCTGTCTTTTCCAAATTAGTCAACTTAGGAACCAATCCATTTAAAAACACACCAAACAACCTTGAATGACTGACATAACTATTTCAAATTTTCCTGCAACAAGGAAACTTTAACCATCCTAGGAAAGTAATCCTCCCCAGTCTCTGGGATCTATGTCCCTTGACTTAGCCCAATTATTTTGTGTAGATAAAACACATGAAATATTTACAATCACAAGTAGAAAGTAATTGGGGCTCTCACAATAAGTGAGCTTGGACAAGATCCCTCTATGTGGATAAGTGTAGAAATATCTAAATAGATTCAACTAATATTGTAATGTACTAAAAAGGAAATACAAATCAATGTACAAATTGCATAAACCAATTTCGATTACACAATCACATAAGAAAGTAAGAGAAAGAATTTATAAATCGCACAACACAATATGTATCTTGGGAAAGAAACTGCTCAAAACCCTGCTATCTGTATATTTCCTAAATTCAAGATCATGAAACAATACAATGTTATTTCCCTTCCTAAGAAGCCTATGCACTCTGCTGACTGTCTCACTTTGATCTAGGCAAAATTGGTCCAATACTTAACCATTTCTCAACCCTTATTTGACCAACCTTGCTTACACATTCTTGGAGGAATTGTGGCCCTATTAACTAGGAAACTCACAAGAATTTATTATGCAATTCCTTCAAGGCATTCTAATGACCTCATGCATGACCTATACAATTTTCTAATTATACGACTGATAATTATCCTCCCTTTAACCCCAATCTCAACTGCACCTTCCTTAGAACTGGCATACAAAAAATATTTATAGTGAATTACTAGTTAACTGACTGACCACTACTTGTGAATTAAATAAAATTTAATTCACTGGGCCTCTCACTAGCTCATCCATCAGTTCAAATTAGTTAAACTGATTTCAACTCAAACAATTGAGTTAACTAATTACAAGGCATAAATAATTGTAATTGGACCCCCTAAAAATTAGGGAGAACTCTACATGCCTCCAATTTGACCGTCAAATCAAATTCACTGAGCTAACTACGTCTTCCCGACTCAGTTAACACATACAATTAGTCTTGTGATGTGGAATTACAATTTCCTTCTAATTTAATTAAGGGAAAATTAAATCAGAAGCCTCATGGGTGCCATTTTCAATATTTCTTCTTGCCATTTTCAACAATGAGGGCATCCTCAATAGTTTTTCCTACATATTTCAACTTCCAATTTTCTCTCTCGATGTATTCCTTACCCTTAATTCATCTCAACCAAGTTTTGGTAGCAAGTTCTTTACTCATGAATAGGGGGCCTCTAATCCCAAAACCTCCTAGCCACATGAGAATACAAATTGTTCCCCAAGCCATTAAAGCCCAATTTCTCTCCTTGTTTGGTCCTCCCTAGATAAATGACCTCTGAAGAGCTCAAATTATTTTGGGGATTTTGGAAGGGATAACCAAGACCAAGAAAATATAATGGGATATAGATTGAAAAACCAAATTGATGAGGGTGATCTTTCCAGGGAGAATGAAGAATCTAAAATTCCAATTATTGAGCTTGGCTTCAAGTTTGGACAAAATATCTTCCCATGATGCATTCCTCATGGCATTCTATATAAGGGGTGCACTAAGATATTTGGAGGGGAGAGAACCCCTTTGGAAACCAAAAGTTCTTATGATATTACATTGTATGATCAGGATGGTATTAAAGAATAAAATTGGAGACTTTATTTGGTTTATCATATATCTTGAGGTAAGCATAAATGTATCCATAATGATCTTCAACACATGAGCTTTATGGAAAATGGGTACCCCCATGAGTAATACATCATCAAAAAATTGTAGGTAGTATAAAAGGTCATATTTTTGGTGCAACTTAACCCCTTTTATCATGCTAACACTTAGGGTTGATTTTAGACCTTTATCAAATCCTTTTACAACAAGGATGAATAAAATGTGTGATTATGGATATCCTTTTCTAATTCCCTAGAAAGGTTTGAAAGTGGCTAAGGGAGACCCATTGACAAATATTGAGGAAAAATTATGGAAACTAGGTTTTTTACCTAAGAATCCATTCATGACAAAATCCAAAGGTTTCCAACACTTGTTATATAAAATCTCAACTTATTCTATCATATTCCTTCGATGTGTCTAATTTGATCAACATGCCTAGAGATTTGTTGATTTTAAGATATTGGATAGTTCCATGAGCATTAATGATACCATACAAAATTTGTCTTCCTTCAACATAAACCCCTTGCTCTCAAGAGATTATTTTGGTCGTGAAAGGTTTCAGACAATTGGTAAAGAGTTTGGTAATTATCTGATAAATTATGTTGCAAAGTGATATAGGACTAAACTTATTAATAATAATTTTTGTTCTATTATTTAGGTATTAGAGTGAGGAAAATGAAGTTAAAGGCTTGAATAATATTTCATGACATTCTAGAATCCTCCACAACTTCCAAAACCTTTTTTCCCACCGTTGACTAAGAAAATTGAAAGGAGTTTGTTGTGAAGCCATCTAAACTTGGCCCAATTCCCTAATGACACATAATTTAATATTTGAATAACTTCCTAAAAGGACATAGGATATAATAAACTAAAATTATATTCATCAGAGAAAAGAAGGGGGATGGAACCTATAAAGGTTTGCATGGCTACATGTTTATTCTTTAGTGTTTCCATTAGCACTTGACTAAAGTGATTTCTAAGTTCCCATTCTGCGTCCTCATGGACTTTCTAATTTTTCCCTTGATGTCGATCTAGAAGCAACAATTCAATTATGGCTTCTTTTGTTGATAAAATGATATGAAATAATTTTAAGTTCATGTCTCCTTTTCTAAGACATCAAACTATGGATTTTTATATCCAAATTATCTCTTCTTTCTTTGCCCAAATGTCAAGTGCCTTATTGAGGAGGTTCTCTTTCACTGGAAGTTCCTATGTTCTATATTATTCAATGATGATGGTATGTAGTTTTTCCATATCCTTTTCCAACTAATGTTGAAATTTGAAATATGTTACCAAATACCTCTTTCAATATTTCACTTTTTTGCCTGTTGAATTTGATACATTCTTAAACCTGGGGCCTAGGCCACTTTTGTCCACTAGGATCTAAATTTTGCATAAAATCCAAGTGATGAAGCCAACAATTTTAGAATATTAAAGGATTTGGTCTAGGAGTGAAAACACTATACCACGAGAGGATTATTAGCTAATGGTCAGGTCCTAGAAATAGGAAAATTTATGTTGCAATGGAAGATTCCTCTGAAAGAGTGATTATGAAAATAAAACTAATCTAGCATCACTCTGATTTGGTTGGCTTCTCCCCTTCTATTGTTCCATGTATGGCATCCACTACTAGTTTCGATGCTATCGAACCTTAAATTTTCAATGGTTCCTTAAAGGATAAGCTATAAATGTCAATTTTTCACGAACTCCCCCTTTTCTCCTATATGGATGTAATCACTTTGACATCTCCACCAGGTATTAAAGGTTGCATGTGGATAAACTCTCCTAGAGTTTTTAGTGATTATAAAAAAATATTTTTGAGTATTGGGTTGGAGAGGCCATAAGCATTAGTAATGAATCCATAATCTTGAGATTCAATCATCCTATAGTTTATTGATATGAAGTTAATTGAATGTAATCTACTTTTTACCGCAAATTGGGTTGGGTCCCAAAGTAAAGTTATTTGATCCATGTTTATTAAGGGAAAAAAATGTAATATATATTTATGACCAAAATATAGAGATGCAATGAAACTCAACTTAAATTAATAAATGGAAAATGTTGAAATTGTATACATGCAAAATGAAAGCAAACTAGCTCGACGGCAGTAGCTTACCTTCGGGAAGAGATGTGATGACTACACGCCTTCCTGAACTGTGTTACAATGAGGCATGAAGGCCTTTTTATCATAAAGAAACTATGATAAACCCTAAACATCCAAAAAACTAACCCTAAGAGATGAAGTGCCAAAGGCGTATGGGCCTTGATGGGGTAAGTTGGAACATCAACTTCTCGGGGTCATAACTTTGTCATACGATCTCTCTTTGGTGCACATGATAGCCCGTTGGAAAGATCTATCTGAGGAGTAAATTTTATGATTACAAAGAGAAAATTTCTTCCCAAAAAAATATGTTTTAGGGCCTCAAAACAGATTTGGAAGTTTAGGACCTAAAAAATGCCAAAAATAGAAAACTACCAAAATATGAAAATTGTGTTGTGAGCTCGTGGAATAGGTGGGTGGCCACCGTTATATACCTTGATCACTATTCCACCAAGAAATCCAATGGATACCATTACTAATATATCATTCCCTTTCCGACATTTTTGGGCTATAATGAGCATCTAGTCTTGGTCACATTTAGTCTCCTAAAGCATAATTGTTACAAGCTTTTCTTGAAGTATTATTTTCCTTAACATACATTACTTGCTAGGGGAATTGAGTCCTCTTATATTATGAGAGACGCCATTCATTTCAAACTTTTGTTCGGGAGAAAAATATTCCTCTAGAAGCATGATGGCTTGTCAAGAGTCCATTAAGAGGACCCACTTTTCTTCTAACCTTTGTTTTGCTCCTTTTTGACATCTTTTTTTTTGACATTTAGTTTTTCCTATGACTTAAGGGTGTAGTTATTGTAAGTATTCCTCACATTAAACTATGAATTTTAGATGTCCTATTATGTTTCATTTTCTCCATGTTTTTTTATTAAGGATTGATTTGAATGTGATCGAAATTATGTGCTAAGGTAGAATTGATTAATTGCCATTAGTGAATTGATTGTTAACTGAACTGCTTATGTGGGAGACTGAAGGAAATATAAAACATTAACGACTTAAACTAGCAACATATTAACATGAAATCACAATGAAGAAGAGAAAAGAGACAACAAACATTGATTATGGAGTTCATCCCTGGTGGACTACATCTTCGGGTCTACTTTCAAGATGGGTGTTCACTTTATTAAGATTGATCAGAGGAAGTATTTACACAAAAAATAAAATAGACTTAATGTGCTTGCAAGAACCTCTGGTCACCTACAACAGAAATCTCTCTCTCCTAGCTTTCCAGCGCCTGTCTCTGTGCTCAATTCTGCCTTTGAACGACCAAGAAACACTAAAAACAAAACTGCCTTTCTCGCTCCAATTCTGAATACAAAATCACTCATGTGTGTGTTCATGAAGAAAATGTCATGGTTTATATAAGGTTGTCTTCTAAATCCTTGATGCCAAAATAGGCATATGGTTGAGCAAATCAGGTGTTTGAGGTCTCGGTCTTCTCTCATTGTGACACCTAGTGCATAGTGATAAGGTGGTTTAATTACAACCTTAGGAAATTTAACATTAAAACCCAAAATAGACCTTATAATAAAATCTTATCCCTGACGGTCAGATAACGACGCAGAGGATGAGCTGACAGCGACATGTGAGCACTCATTCAATGGCTACATCTGCGGTCAACTCCGGTGGTTGCGGTTAGTTGGAGGATAACGTTATCCATGTGACAATTGTGATCTCGACAGTTGCGGTCAGTGATAACCCTGATGTGCTGCTATCACTACTGACATCTCTGCTGCCTACTCACATGATTTTCTCCGACGCGGTTGCAGTTGCGGACTAATCCCCGCGCAGTTAACTGTGACGGTGACTATATTGTGATTGTCGCCTGTTCACATTTCGACATTTTCGACACAGTTTAGACTAGTAATCAACTGTGTAATGTATTACATTTGTTTTATCATATGGTTTTTAATACATGGGTCCGAGAGTTAATACATGTTTTAGCGCTAGGTCTTAGGTTTTAGACCTTAGGACTATTACATGTTGTAGTTTGTTTGCGCTAGGTTTTTTAACACTTGAGCCTTAGGACTTAGGACTAGTGCTTAGGTCTAGGCCTTAGGACCACCACCATTTACACTTTAGATTAGGATTTTTACATAATGTCAACATAGCTTTAGACTTACACCACTTTAGGATTTAGGTACATGTCACCATATGAATACCACACACAACCAAGTTCGAACCACATGTTTAACCATGACATCACACTGAACCATGACGAAGTAATTATTTCATCTGGAACATTGGAGGATGAATTGAACAATCTGAAGAATGAACCAAACATCGGACAAACTAGAGCTGACTAGACCTCATTGTCGATTTACGCTGAAAAAATATTCTCCTGGATCAATCCTCTCCACTTTAAAGCTTTTGGACCACAAATTTTTTGATTTAAGCAGACATCCAGTGAGGTACAACTCCCTCACTTTTCCGATCTCTATCCACCTCGCCTTGCTTGGATTCATGCCCTTAAGTCCTACTTGAAGATATTCAACATCTCCTCGCCTTGAAGTGTGAACTCTCTTGTCCAAGATGGTATCTTCCTACAACTCATTCATATACTCAGGTGCCAAATCATCAATAGTAGGAATCTGTATATCTTCCTCGAGATCAATGATCATCGGAGGTTCATAAAAATTCAGATTTTCTACATTCACAACTGAATAAATACGCATGTAAGGTGACAAATCTAATCAGAATGCATTATTTACAACCTTTTCAACAATCTTGAAAGGACCATACCTGATGGATTTCAATTTCTTACCTTCTCCTTTCAACCTATCTTTACTGATATACAACCATACCTGATCACCGACCTAAAAATGATGATTGATTCGATGCTTGCTGTGGCGCATTTTGTACTTGGACTAAATCTTCTATAACTGATCTTGCATTGCTTCATGTATCTATTGTATCCATTGAATGAACTTAACTGCTTTGTTTGAATCGTCGTGTGCATCCACTTTATCTTCTTCACCGAACATGAAGTCCATTGGTGACTTTGGTAGGTACCCCAAACATGTTTCAAATGGTGATTTATTAGTCGAAGAATGTAAGGCTCGATTGTAAGCATGCTGCACATAAGGTAAAGATTCATACCACAAATTAGGATGTTTACTGTAGTAACCTCAAAGAATATGTCTCACTGTCCTATTCACCACTTTTGTTTATCCGTCAGTCTGTGGATGAAAAGTTGTGCTCTTCTTCAACTTCATGTCCATGATTCCCCACAAAGTGGACCAAAATTCTCCTACAAAGCGAGTATCTCGGTCATAAATAACAGAAGTAGGTAACCCAAAATGAAGTCATACTTGTTGAAAGAACATATGTGTCATTTGTTCTGTAGTCACTTGATTTTTGCACGGAACAAGAATGCACATCTTGCGGAATCGATCAACCACGACATACATGTAATCATGCCCTCTCCTGGACATAGGTAGTCCTCCAAAAAAATCCATGGAAATGCTATCCCATGGTCGCAAAGGAACTGGAAGTGGCATGTACAAACCAATCTTTAGATTGCTTGTCTTGCTTGTCGAACACATTACACATCCTTTAATATAATTCACAATTGTTTCATACATGTGAGGCCAATAATAATGCCTTTGAATTTGCGCCATTGTCTTGCTTACGCCAAAATGTCCGGCAATCCGAGAAGAATGAGCTTCCCAAATAACATGTGCCCTTTTTCTCTATGCTATGCAGAAATTACCCAAATGATATAATAACTTGTCATGAATATGAAAATTGACTTCTTCCACCTAATTTGTAGGTTTAACCCTGAACAGCAATTATCTACACACGAATCTTATAACAGAAAATAAACAATAGCAAGAGCATAAAACATAAAACAGATCAACACAGAGATTTTCCCCTGGATCCCAAATCGGGACGACCAGCTTGATTTTTCATTATATTCCTTTTAGTGTTACAACACATATATATACATGCCGGAGCATACATAAACCCCAATCCATTAACCCTGGATTAGAACATAACCGTAGTTCCCTTGACCGGATCTACAAAAATACCAGGGGCCTAAAACCATCGAACCCCAAAACCATGTGCAAAACCATGCACAAAACCATGGACGCAGACTACCCAGCGGAAATTAAGGAACCAAAATTTTCGCCGGGGCGCTGCCCCGAACCCCGACAGGGGGGGCTACCACCCCCCCTGTGACCCCCTCGTTGCGCCCAGCGCAAAGGGGGGGCTATCGCCCCCCCGCACGTGCTTAGTCGTGGAAAGAATATAACACATACCCAACATAATTGCCACAAGTTAGTGATTCATAAATATCTTTGAAATCAACATCAATACTATATTTTTCTACATAGCTTTCATGTTTCAATGAACTATTCTGCACTACTACTAAAACATTCAAAGATGGTATAGACAAGATATCAACTACTTTGTTTATTACACCTTTCTTATACTTAATTACTAAGTGAAATTGGTGAAGAAATCCCATCCATCTGTAGTGGCAAGATTATTACAACCTAGTGTGTGATTGAAGGTATTGAAGCGACTGATGATCTGTGTGAATCACTGTGTCCTTACCCATTAGGTAGTGCTTCCATTTCTTTACACTTGCAACCAAAGAAAACAATTCTTTATCATATGTTGGATAATTGATTACTGCCTTAGAAAAAGTTTCAAAATGAAAACAAATTGGTTTCCCATTTTGAAGTAAGACTGCACCCATTGCATAACCACTTGCATATGTTTTAATTTTGAATGGATGTTGAAGATAAGGTAAAGCTAAGATTGGTGCTATGACAATTTTCTGCTTAAGCGAATCAAAATATAACTTTTTTTTCCCTCCCCACTGAAAGGAAAATTTAGATCCTGTTAAAGCATGTAACGGTGATGCCATCAAAGAAAACTGAGCAATAAATTTTCTCCAATACTGAACTGCACCTAGAAAACTCCTAACTTTAGTTACATTCTATGGTCTTGGCCACTTGCCAACCACATCTATCTTAATCACCTCCAACTATGTAACTAAGATAAACTAATGAATTTTTTCCAAAGTCACATTTTGACAGTTTAATGTATAATTTTTCCCTATGCAGTACTTTGAAAACCTGTTTAACATGCCTAACATGTTCTTCCATATTGGAACTGAATATCAAGATATCATCTAAGTAGATTATGACAAACTTATCAACGTATGGACAAAATACATCATTCATAACATGCATGAAATTTGTTGGTGCATTACAGAACCAAAAGGCATTACTAACCACTCAAATATTCCTTGCCTAGTTTTGAATGCAGTTTTCCATATGTCATTTTCTGTTATCTGAATTTGATGATACCCACTATGCAAATCCAACTTAGTGAAATAGACAACATTTTTCGACTAGTTGAGTAAATCATCTATCCTGGGAAGAGGATACCTGTTCTTGATTGTGATTTATTTAAGGCCCTAAAGTCGACACACATTCTCCATGTCTCGGTTTTCTTAGGAACTAAAATTATGGGTGAACCACATGGAGATGAACTGGGTCATATTAAACCTTTTTCAAACATCTCTTGGATTTTCTTCTTTATTTCTTCATTCTCTATTACTGACATGTGATACATTCCGTCATTAGGAAGAGGGGCATCAGACATCAACTGTATCTCATGTTGTATTTCCCGTTTAGGAGGTAGATGTTTTGGTTCTTTAAATATATTTTGAAATGAATCTACCACTTTAGCCAAACTATCTTTAAACTGAGATTTACAACCTGAAAAAGCATCATGAAGATCCTTATGTTGTTCTTTTACAACCATGGGTATATATATTTTACTTGAAATTATCAGTCACTTCATCTGATTAGCATTAACTAAATCCAAGTGAGTTTTGATTTTATGTGTCTGAACGATGTATTCAATCCTATCTTTCTTAAGATGATACTTATGCTCTTTCCTATGAAATACTGCATCACGATCATAGAGATAAGGAATTCCTAGCACTATTCCACATATGTCTAACGATATCACATCTAAATCCACTTCATCAATGTAATTAGCTGTGATGGAAAATTTTAAACGGCACCGCTTTGTGACATTAATCTGAGTATGTTCCTTTAACCAACCTAATGGGTATGGTCTTGGATGATTTTGTGTCTCCAAACCCAATTTCTTAACTAATGATTCAAATATTAAATTTGCCTGTGACCCACTGTCAAACAATGTATCTATTTTCGTGTGCTTAGAAGTTACCCTTATGTGAAATAACTCAACTCTTTTATCTTCACCCAAATGATTAATGTTTGAAGAAGAAGCATAAGTATTTGAACTTTAACTAGCGTTATAATTTTTACCTGTTGTAACCATTGCGGTTATTTTCCCTTAATCACTTGAATCAAAGCCCAAGTCTTGTTGGATTGCTGCATCAACCTTCTTTTCACCTTTCTTCTTCTGAAACTTCTTCGGTCTGAGTTCTGGGTGAAATTTCCAACATTTGGCTTCATCATGTCTGATCCTATGGCAGTGAGTACATGTAGGTCTTTCACCTTCCTTCTAAGCTGTAGCTGTCTTCTTTCCCTTTAAACTGCTCTTCCTCTTGTTGTCTTTGGTTTCCAATTGTTTGGATGTCTTCGGTGAAAACTTGAATGGTCTGTCACTTGATTCGATATATATGGCTTGAACACATACTTCATCAAAGCCATTAGGATTAAACATCAATAACGTATGCTGTAAATATGAATGTAAAATGTCAATGTACTTTAATAAAGTTTCACGTGTATCCAAAGGAATATCAAGTGCCAATGCTTTCTTCCTGAACTCCAGAGTAAACTCTTGAACATTTTGTCCCTTACCTTGTTGGAAACGGTGCCAATCAATAACAACTTGATGTGTCTATCCCAACGGGTAGAATTGTTTCCTAAGAGCTTTTAAAAACTTAGACCATGAGGAGATGGCTTTACCTTTACGCTTTAAATCTATTTGTGTTTCACTCTCCCACCAAATTAAAGAATTTCCCCCCATCCTAAGAGTAGCTAACTAGATTTTTGTCTTTTCATCAGAAATGTTCTGAATCCTACAACACACTTCTAACTGCTTAATCCAGTTATCTAGTTTCTCTGGGTTCATTTCGCCATCATAAACATGTAGTTCAAATTTTACATCAAGTTTCAAAAGAGATTTCTGAGATATCTTTTTTGTTTCAAAATCCAAACTAGAAGAAGAAGAAGAAGAAGAAGATGATGATGATGATGATGGAGATGATGGCAGAGAAGGAAGTTTATCAGATTTTCCTTTCCCCTTGTCCTTCTTCGATACCTTTGAAAAAGAAGTTGCATCTCTCGCCTTCTTATCTTCGTAGAGTTATCCCAACATCTGCTGCATGTTCAAAAACATTTGCTGAACTTGGTTCTTGTCCATGGGCTTCACTTCAGGAGTTTCACCTGCTTCAGTTCCTGTCATCGTCGATTGATGAGAAACTTTATACTTTCCAATTTCTAGATCGAACTCCTCAAGCATTCCTTCTCCGCGTTTCAATCCTAACCTGGTTAATATTCACTGGAAAAAAGACTTCAAAGCACAACCCGCTCTGATACCAAAATATATGATCTGAATGTGATCGAAATTATGTTATGAGGTAGAATTGATTAATTTCCATTAGTGAATTGATTGTTAACTAAAATTCTTATGTGGAAGACTGAAGGAAATATAAAACATTAACGACTTAAGCCAGCAACATATAAAACATGAAATCACAACGAAGAACAGAGAAAAGAGACAAAAAACATTGATTACGGAGTTCGTCCCTGGTGGACTAAGTCTTCGGGTCCACTTTCAAGATGGGCGTTCACTATATTAGGATTGATCCGAGGAAGTCTTTACACATCAAATAAACTAGACTGAAGGTGCTCGCAGGCACCTCTGGTCACTGACAACAAAAATCTCTATCTCCTATCTTTCCAACGTCTATCTCTATGCTCAATTCTGCCTCCAAACGACTAAGAAACATTGAAAACAAAACTGCCTCTCACTCCAATTCTGAATACAAAATCACTCATGTGTGTGTTCATGAAGAAAATTTCATGGTTTATATAAGGTTGTCTTCGAACTCCTTGATGCCAAAATAGGCATATGGTTGAGAAATTCAGGTGTTTGAGGGCTCGGTCTTCTCTCATTGTGACACTTAGTGTGTAGTGATAAGGTGGTTTAATTACAACCTTAGCGCATTTAACATTAAAACCCAAAATAGACCTTATAATAAAATCTTATCCCTGATGGTTAGCTAACGGCGTGGAGGACGTGCTGACGGTGGCATGTGAGCACTCATCCGAAGGCAACATCTGCGATCAACTCCGGCAGTTGCGGTTAGCTGGCGGATAACATTATTCATGTGACAAGTGTGATCCTGATTATCCCTGACGGTCAGATAACGACGCAGAGGATGAGCTGACAGCGACATGTGAGCACTCATTCAATGGCTACATCTGCGGTCAACTCCGGTGGTTGCGGTTAGTTGGAGGATAACGTTATCCATGTGACAATTGTGATCTCGACAGTTGCGGTCAGTGATAACCCTGATGTGCTGCTATCACTACTGACATCTCTGCTACCTACTCACATGATTTTCTCCGACGCGGTTGCAGTTGTGGTCTACTCCCTGCGCAGTTAACTGTGACGGTGATTGTACTGTGATTGTTGCTTATTTACATTTCGACAGTTCCAACATGGTTTAGACCATCGGTCAACTGTGTAATGTATTACATTTGTTTTATCATATGGTTTTCAAGACATGGGTCCGAGAGTTAATACATGTTTTAGCGCTATATCTTAGGTTTTAGACCTTAGGTCTATTACATGTTGTAGTTTGTTTGCGCTAGGTTTTTTAACACTTGAGCCTTATGAGTTAGGACTAATGCTTAGGTCTATGCCTTAGGACCACCACCATTTACACTTTAACTTAGATTTTTTACATAGTATCAACATAGCTTTAGACTTACACCACTTAGGATTTAGATACATGTCACCATATGAATACCACACACAACCAAGTTCAAACCACATTTTTAACCATAACATCACACTGAATCGTGACGAAGTAATTCTTTCATTTGGAACACTGGAGGATGAACTGAACGATCTAAAGACATTATCCATATGACAAGTGTGATCTTGATGATTGCGGTCAGTGCTAACCCCGACATGTTGCAGTCACTGCTGACATCTCTACTGCCTACTCACATGATTTTCTCCGACGCGGTTGCAGTTGCGGTCTACTCCCTGCGCAGTTAACTGTGACGGTGATTGTATTGTGATTGTTGCTTATTTACATTTCGACAGTTCCAACACGGTTTAGATCGGCGGTCAACTGTGTAATGTATTACATTTGTTTTATCATATGGTTTTCAAGACATGGGTCCGAGAGTTAATACATGTTTTAGCGCTATATCTTAGGTTTTAGACCTTAGGTCTATTACATGTTGTAGTTTGTTTGCGCTAGGTTTTTTAACACTTGAGTTATGAGTTAGGACTAGTGCTTAGGTATATGCCTTAGGACCACCACCATCTACACTTTAACTTAGGATTTTTACATAATATCAACATAGCTTTAGACTTACACCACTTATGATTTAGATACATGTCACCATATGAATACCACACACAACCAAGTTCAAACCACATTTTTAACCATAACATAACACTGAATCGTGACGAAGTAATTCTTTCATCTGGAACACTGGAGGATGAACTGAACGATCTGAAGACTAAACCGAACATCGAACAAACTAGAGTTGACTGGACCTCACTGTCGATCTGCACTGAAACAAGATCCTCCTGGATCAAGGCTAGAGGGTCAATTTCCAATTTCCACATTCTGTTGTAAACCTTCCTCCTATGAGTCTTGGTAGGTTTCCTCCTTTGTGTCCATAGCATGTACTCCTCAACCTTCACCTCCTTGGTATTTTTGTTATAGCCTTGTGTGCTTGTGTTTTGATATTTTCAATCAGCCATGTTGGAATTTACTTTGCTATCCCCCAATAATTCCCCTACACATGTCTCATTCTCCTCTATGTCTGCTACAAATCAAAAGCTATTAGTGTTTGTAGTGTTCATTGAGGGGGTCATATTGGTAACTTTTCTCCTTGAATTTCACTTATTGGGGAGCTTGGCAAAGTCCTATATATTAGTAGCTTCTTTACCTTTTTTCGTGTTAACCCAATTGTATGGGTAACATTTAAAGAGATGGCCATGTTCATGGAATTTATGACATCAGAAGGGAATGTGCTCATAAATCAAATTTTGAATCCATGTAGCATCTTAAGACATGCTTAAATAAACTCCAATAAAGCTCCAACAACATTCATTTATATGCATATATGTGCATATGAGGCGTGTCTACCATTATTTGTAACTTTTAAAAATTTAATAAAGGATTAAGCATATTACCTATCCCTTCTAGGGGTTCCCTTTCCTATAACTCCTACAGAAGGGAGTATATGCAGAACGAGATAGGGGCTTTGCTGAAGTTATCCATTTCAATGCTAAACCTTTATGTCCAATAATGTAGGTGTAGAAGTGTCGAGTTAAGAAATACGTGCCTTCAAAGTTTTGTTCTCTATCATCCATACATGTGAAAATTACTATAAAGAATCCCTTAGGTCCCAATTTCAAATATATCTCCCTTGGTTTTCCATTGGATTTTACCCAACCCAAAAGGGATTTTTAGTGGACCAAATGCCCATGAATTTATCAATGACTACATGGTCTTTCATGTTTTTACTATATTTGCTAATGTTAGGAGACATGACTTCACTCCTTGTTTTGGCTAAGCAATCATTTTGAAGTTTGTTGTTCTTTTGCTATCCAACTACTCTTCCTTGTTAGATTCAATCTCTCTCATTGCACCCCTTCCTGCGCTGCTCATTTCCATTGTATGGTGGATTTGAGTTGACTTGACCTATGACAATGTATTTGAAAGAGCAATTTCTTAGTTCGAGTTACAAAAGATTTGCCATGGTTGGCCCTTGTCTATGTTAAGACAAAACACTGCACATCGCACCAAAAACCCTACCACCAAAACCTTGGTTCCATGTTGCCAATCATTTTGAAATAGGAATCATGTGAAACGTTTCAGATTACTATTACATTTACAAAAGAACAAATACCAATTTGAAAAATATCTTGAAAGACATATTGAACTTTTTGCCATCTATATATAAAATATAGACTATTCATCTCAAAATAAATGAAATATATTCCACATATATTTTAATGTTTCACTAAAGTATGTGTGTTGTGTCTTTGCCTTGTTTCCATAAGCATAAGATTGTCTTTGCCTTGTTTCCATAAGCATAAGATCTTCACTACAAGAAGAAGAAGAATAAGTTATTTGAAAGTCCACTAGACTAAAGATAGCCTAAGATATAATGGTAAGTTGCAAATCAAAACTAAAATTTTGAGTCTATATCTAAATACTCAAATCACATTTTTTTTTAATGAGGATGGTTTTTCCCATGAATCAAAGTTCTATAATTTTAATTTGTTTTTTTCCAAAATTATGGCTATGTGGATTTTCTTAAAATGTATCAAAATCCATAAAATAAGACACCTTATATTAAACTGATATGAATTAACTTTGACATCCATATAGTTTTTACAAAATTTATGAAAATTTTTAATTGATAAGAGAGTTGATATGAGTGTTCCTTATTCTACATTGAAATGACTATATAGAATACGCAAATTTCTCCATTTTGGATAAAATAATTTATTTTTATGATGTATCAAAATTCCACTTTGAACATGGTTCCTCCCAAATTTAAAACAATTTTTATAGGATAAGAGATCAGATACGAACGCGTCTTATACCATACCGAAAGTCTGACTTAAACAGTCAAAACATGCGATTAGGTGTCCCGTATGTTTCTAGAGATGAGCGTTCAGGGGGTTCATGTGTAAAATTCTATTATATAAATATTGGTTTGCGTGTATCAAACGGTAAACACTACTTCAAACGGTCATCCACAGGATTGACAGAATCCGAGGCTCATACAGGCCTATGCATTCGTAGACTCTATGTCATATTGTTTCGAGATTTGAAAAAGGGATGGTTTTTGCCCGTTGTAACTTAGGAAGAATCAGACGAATGAAAACCAATAAACGACAAAGTCAAGGTACGTGGACCATCTATTAAATCCGCTACACGCTCGAACACCTATGTCTTAACGTCTCTCCATTTAGTAGCCCGCCCATTTCACAAATTTGAAATGTGCATCATTAGTTTTTGCCCGATGGTCATCCACTTGCTACTGGGACCAATGGGTTCCGCCCACCAATGACTGGATAAACACGTGCCATAGCCGTTTATAGATTTATTTAATTACACTTTCCACCTTACTTTTTCGTTTCACCTTTTTACTTTTTATTCCAGAGAAAGATGACTATCAATTCCAAACCTCTTCGATGGAAGTTTGTAACTTAACTGTGCCCCCGTCACTTTGGCCTGTTTTCACCAAAAACGTGTTCAAAAATCGCCCAGGGCTAAGTTTCGACCCTCTTCCACTCAACTCCATTAATTAATTACCCTTTCATTTGCTCTGTTTTTCTTTTAACTCCAAAAAAGTTAATTACTTTAATAACTAATTAGAAACCATACAAATTAAATAATTGGTTAATAATTACTTTATTAACTAATTAAAAACCATACTCTGTTTTTCTTTTAATTCCCAAAAGTTAATTACTTTATTAACTAATTAGAAATCATACCAATTAAATAATTGGTTAATTCTTTTATTAACTAATTAGAAATCATACAAATTAAATAATTGGTAAATGAATTTGGATCAATACATGATAAATATTAATACACTTATCTGATCAGATAGACACCACACATTGGTTAGATTAAAAATTAATAAAAATTAACTAAATTAAAATTTTAAAGTTATTATTATTAATATTAATAAAAAATTAATATGAATTGAACATATATATATATATTATAAAACATATAACAATATTTTTAATCATAAATATCCACTCTCATTTTATTATGGGAATTCTTGATTTGTAAATAACCTTTATTACAATATCATAAGTTAATATCATGGTTTATGAATACCACATGCCCACTATATCACATGTTATTATTACATTTTTCTTAATTAATTAATTTAAAATAAATTAATTAAAAAAGAAAAATTAACCTTAATCCTCCATTTATAAATATGATTATAAATATTTTAACATATTTCATCTTAAATGTCTATCATTTATTTAATAATAAATAATTAAACTAAAATTCTAAAAAACCTAATATAAAATAAATGCATCTATTAACATAATTAAACTTTTTAACCCCATAAATTAAAAGATTAAAAAATCAAAATTATAAAACTTAACTACAACCATGTGAGAGATTAAAAATCAAAATTATAAAACTTAATTAAAACCATGTGAATTTGGTTAAGTGTGTTTTGAATCCATAAAGTAATTAGCATAATGCAAGAATAATAATTATGTGTCAAAATGGTTCAAATGGTTCTAAATTTAATAGGAATCAGGAATCATGTTAAAAGTATGTGAAAATTGTTTTAAATTTAATAGGAATTATATTAAAAGTTTGACTTAAGTATTAGGAAATTAGTATTATAAAAAAAAAAAAACCTTTTTGACCTTTTAATATTTTAAATTAAATGTCAAAGTCATTAAATTTTAGAAAAAAACGAAAAACCTTTAATTCTTTAAAAAAACCATCCGCTCATCCATACATAAATTACTCTTAACTAATTTTCTTTTTTATTTTAATTATAAAAAATTATAAACCCTCCTTTAAATTTCACTTTTACGTTTTACTCAATGGTACGAAAGTCGTTTTAATTATAAAAATCGTAAACTTACGTTTTACTCAATGGTACGAAAGTCATTTTAATTATAAAAAACCATAAACCCTCCTTTAAATTTCACTTTTACGTTTTACTCAATGGTACGAAAGTCATCCTTGGCATGTCTTCTCCAATATCCTCTTCGAACGTCGCCAACGTCTATTTTTTTCCATTTTCGAAGCTGTTCGCTATCTGATATCATCGCGGTGCATTTTTCTGTTTATTGAAAGCCAGCAACCTATTCTTCATTCATCATCGGCAATAAAGTCTCCAAGTCACAGTAAACCCATCCTACAAATCACTCCCAATTCCCTCCCCCTTCGTATTAAATGCATAGCAGCATTTATAGGTTTCCATTCTGAAGCTTCTTCTTCCACATTTATCACTCCATAATGCTTCTGAGTTCTTAGCATCTGTGTTCCTTTAGCAGCACGGGAATCTGTGTATTTACGAAGAATCACAATGGGAAGCTGCCTGAGCAAGAAGAATACCGCAAAGAAACAAGAGCAGGCTGAGTCTCCCAAACATAATGCTACTAATTTTACAGCCGCTGCATCCACGGTGTCTCAGTCTCCATCACCAGTTTTAGACGAAAAGCCTCCTCTTCCAGAGGACGAAGCCGTCAAAGAAGTTCTTCTTTCAGAAACCTCGAAGACAAGCTGTTACGACGCCAATAACAGCATCAACGCCGACACCATCAAGTCTGAGGTAGAAGAGAAGCCTGAGGTAAAAGAAGTTGCAGATGCAGAAGCTCAAGCTCCAGTGAAGAAGAACGCAGAGCGTTCTAATAGTTTGAAAAAGAAAGGGTCTTTCAAGGCTTCTCAATCAAACCCTCAGTTGACGAAGTCGTCAAGTGCAAAAGAAGACCTGGACGCCATTCTCATCCAGTGCGGCAGACTGAGCCGAAGCTCGTCTGGAAAAGCCTCGAATGACACTAATAACAATCCCCGTCAATACTCCGGCTCCAAGCGGCACGCCACGGAGGAGGCCGAGGAAGTAGAGCAAGAAAAAGCGAAGGAGACGCCCTCGAGACCCTCGCACAGAAGGTCGTCAAGCAGGGACTTGACGGTGGAGGCCAAACGCTCTACGAGCCGTGACCGCGTTAACGCTGACGGAAAACGAGTCACCGGTCGCAGAATCAGCCCTTCTCCCGGTCGGAGAGCCGAGCCGTCCCCCGGCCGCAGATCCGAAACTTCAACGGAGAAAGCTAGGCCTGGTAAGCAGAATGCCGCAAATGCAGACTCCAGGAATGTCTCGAAGCGCCCTGCTACGAAACGAGCGACAAATTCTGGAGATGCAAGGGGTGTTTCTACTTCGACGTCGCGCTCTCGATCCCCGGCACCGCGGCTTTCCAGCGAACCCACTCTGCCACAGACCTTGAGCCGAAGCTCCTCCAGAAAAGCTGAGCAGTCGCCGTTTCGGAGGCCTCTGAACGATGAAACGCCTAATGAACCCGGCGACGTGGAGTCCAGAAATGAGTCCGTGCAAGCTGAGAGTGCAAAATCGCAGAGTACCGAGAAGAAGATTCCCCCTGCACAGGTGCAAAATGATCCCGTTTTTACGCATACTGACACTGAGAATCCTCTTATTTCGTTAGAATGCTTCATCTTTTTGTAGAAAATAAGGGAAATTCGGGGATTCGTGTGTTTTTTAAAGGAAAATAAACAGTTTGAAGGGAAAAACAGGGAAAGGGAAATATTTGGAGCTGAATGTCTGGTATTATTTATTCTTCCCTTGCAGATCTCGGATGGAATTGAGAGAGTGAAGAAGGAGAAGAGATCGGCCTTGAAGGAGATCAGTGGAAATTGCAACAACACAATACGCGATCAATTGCTTTCCTGCAGAGCGGCGCCGACTTTGAAGAAAACTTCTGCTTCTGATGAAATTTCAGATGCAGAGGCAGTGAAATTCAGAAATCACAGAAGGAAGCCGTCGTCTGAAATGGAAACCAAAAGCAAAGAAAGCGAAGACATACGGGTTACCGTTGAGGAGCCCTTTGAGAAGCAGAGTGATCAAAGTAGTGGAGATGTTGATGTTAAGTCCGAAGGGATGTCAACGCAGTTTCCGCGGTCGCGGTCTCAAAGGAGGTCGCGGGAACAATTCGTTCTAGACAGTCAGGCAATCTTTGAGGCTGCGAATCCCTCCCTGAATTCTACGGAAATGACAGCTTTTACCATTCCGGCTTCCGTGTCTAAAGCTTGTTCTATTCTTGAGGCTGTGGCGGATTTGAATTCTTCCGTGAATTCAAATTCTTCTTCCATTTACTCGAACGAGAAAAGTTTCGTATCGGACTCGTTTGAGCAAGGGAAATCTGCTAGATTTCTTGCCACGGCAAACTTTGGCTCCGAAGAGAAATTATCCGCGAATTTGGAGCTCGAAAAGGCCGAAATTATCAAGGATTTTCACAGAAATCTGTTACCAGCTGGAAACTCGAACGTGGACTGGACAGAGCAATGTCAAGAAGAATCGGCGGGAAGCAACGGCGATATAATGGGAGCAACAGAGGCTGGAAGCAAGTTATCATCAAGAAGACTGCACCGTTATCATTCTTCAGAAGAAGGTGGTTTAACTTTAACTTCGTTTTCTAACACAGAAGATTCAACCAAAACAGTTTCTAATATTGAAAACGGCGATGAGAAGACTAAGACATGCGCATATTCAAACCAGAGCAGTGCAAGGTATTTGAAAACTGGAGGAGAAAGTTCGAGCCGTTCGAACTTAATGCCTGTAATAACTTTAGGCAAGAAAGAGTTTCAGAACAACAGAAGAGCAAATAATTTCCAAAATGGGAGAGCAAGTTCGGAAATAAAGCAAAATGTGAATCATCTGCAGCATAATTTCTTCAGTGATCTGAATTTCAAAGCTGATTCATCCGCAGCTTCTGAACTAGGTAAGCTTCCGATCGGTGTTCTTTTTGCTATGAATTTCTCCAGTTCGTCATGCCTTTTTGTTTAACGGAAATTTCTAGGAAAGTCTACAATAGTTGCTTACAGTTTTCCTTAGCATAGTTGATCTGCAGCCTATGTTTATTGTCAACAGAAAATTCTAGGAAAGTCTACCGTATATGCTTACAGTTTTCCTTAGCATAGTTGAACTCTGCAGCCTATGTTTTTTCAATTTTTGTCAGCAGAAAATTCTAGGAAATTCTACCATAGTTGCTTACACTTTCCCTTAGCATAGTTGAACTCTGTAGCCTATGTTTTTGTTGAAATAATACTCAAAGAAATTTCTCAGTTCAGTAAATCAAATAGGTAGAAGATTTGGCTCTAGTAATTTTTACCTGGCTCGAAGTTTCTGAATTACGGATGTTTTACCACTTTTGTTGTGTTGCAGAGAATGTCGTACTCTAATTTATTAAAGCGATCTGTTCCTTCCTTTCACCTTTCTCTCAATATTCTTCTTTGTTGCCGAAGACATTTTATTTCAAGATTTCTGGAAGATCATAAGTACCTAGGGCAGATTAGAATTTCTTGATCATCCAAATTCCTTTAAAATATTTGAAAACCCGGTAAATACCCCTAATTTCCCTCGCAAAATTATACTAAATATTAATTTGTGCCTGAAAATTCTTTACAATTGTACTTTTCCTTAAAAAAAAAGAGAACACATGAAAAGAAAAGAAGCAAGTTTCTGGGAATATAATTCCCAAGATTGAGTGTAATCTTACCGTTCTCCTTGTTTACTGACTGCTTGATTCCCAGGGGATTCTTCCAGGGCCTTCAATTCTTTCCCGGAGCAGTGAGACAAGTTCAGAGGAGCAGCACCAGCGCATAACCTTGTCTCCGGCCGACATACTTTATTTGTTGGAAAATGCAGAGTACAATGAAGAAAATCTGCTCACCTTTATGAACAATAATTCAAGGAATGGTAGTGGCCGCCCTTCACATAGTTCGGAGAATGCATCATCCTCTGAAGCTTCCTTCGAGTTCAAGATTAAGTCAGTTTCTTCGACTCCAAAATCAACCCCTTCATTTTCAACGGTGTCAACGCCGTCGAGGCTAAGAAATTTGAGTTCTTTAATTCTCACAGCTGAGGAAGTTGCAGAGATCTGGGGGACTTTCGAGAGAAAACATCATTTGAACTCTCCATAAGCAGTTGGTTTGTTCTTGTTTATGTATGTCAATCAACTTAACATGCACTCTTAAGCTTCCACAATCGCGGAAGCAGAGCAAAGCCAAAGCCTCATTGCGATTGACCATGGGCAGGCATCAAATGTAATTTTCTTGTGATAATCTATAGTATTTTGTGAATTTTAAGATTAATTTCGTCATGAAAATATTTTTTCAAAATTCACTACATAATAATTAGTTTTGAATATTCGAAAAAGTTTCTTCATACGAATTCTGTTTTAAAAAATATAGATTGTTAGAATTGTGTAGATAGCAATTTTTGTTAATTTTGCAATTATTTCAATTTGGATGTAAATATGAAATGAAAAATAGAAATTATTGGTTAGTATAATCTAAAATTAATATTTAATCAACAATTTCTTTTAAATCCTTTTTATTTGGATTGGAGGAAATTACATTAATGTCATTAAAATAAAAATGTATATTCTAACATTTATTTAAAATTTGATTCAATTGTGCTAAAAGGTGAGGATTTAAGGAAATAATTTAAATTTCAGAAAAATGTATATTTAAGCATTTATTTTAAATTTGATTCAATTGTGCTTTGAGAGGCGCGCATAAGTTTTGTTCGACAACAAATTTAGTTTTGTTCGACAACAAATTTAGTTTTGTTCGACAACAAACTTGTGTTTTGTAGTTTGATTTCTGTTTAAAGTTACAAATATATGCTTATTTATAAAGTTTAAAGTATAGTTTGATTTTTATTTAAAGCAATAGACATATGTTTATTTATAAAGTAGAAACTTATTATTTGCTTTTTAGATTAAAAGACTTCATCAAAATTAAGTCTTTGTGGTATATATACCAAGGGAACAAAAGTGGGCATATCACCACCACAATGACATTCTTTCCTTTAGAATTTGGTAGACCATGATGATATTCTTTCCTAGCACTAATTGTTGCCCATTTGTTTTGTTGGCAAACCAAACATTTTGCCACAACCTTTTGAACTATGGTTCTAAGACCTTTCCAACAATAATCCTTCTTGATACTATGGTAAGTATTAGAAACATTGAGTGTCCCCCTATAGTAGGGGTGTTTAGTTGCAAAAGGACCTTTTGATTTAGGAGTTTTTACATAAGCATAGAAAATCCTAGGTGAATAATTCTTTTGCACAAATTTATTTGGCACACTAGTGTCCTATTGTAGTTGTTGAATAAGCTTTGATTCCTTTTGGTCATACTGCCATTATATGCTTGTTTCTTTTACGCAATTAATATCTAAAATGAAAAAACACAAGGTGAGGACTTTTGTTTCCCTTTTTGTAAACAATCTCAAAGTCATAATTTGGCTTTTTTTAACACATTTTGTTGTTTAGTTGAAGACAATCTTTGTTCCAAGAAGTATTTTAGACTATCAAGGTATATTTTTATCTTTAAGTATCTCCCTATTAGATAAGGGTGTCATTGCTTAATTGTGTGTAGTATGACCAACATTTCTCTCATAAACATGCCCCTTTTATGTTGATAACGTTCAAAGGTAAGTGGCCTTCTTACTTTCAAACTACATCAATGTCATATCCCAAGGCTTAACACTCCACAATCAATGTTTTCTATGAAGTCAATGACAAGGTATAGAGTTCTACATAGCTTCAAGGCTTTTAAAAGTTTTGCTTGCCTCATGAGTCCAAGAGAAAGCATCAATTTTCTCAATATCTTTGTTAGGGTGTTTCCATTCGACCATAGTTTTTGTCAAATCTATGGTAATAACCCATCAATCCTAAGAATCCTTTATGAATCTTCAAGGTTTGGGGAATTATCTATTTTTTTAGGGTTTACTTAACGCTTGCATGACATATAATATTGCCAAAATATTCCACTTCCTAAACACTAAAACCACACTTGGAGCGTTTTGTGTAGAGTTTCTTCTCCTCTATTGGTTTTAAGAGAATATCAACATGTTGCACATGCGCTTCTCGATTTTGTTGTAGATTAACATATTATTAAAAAAAATGCTATCATAAATTTGATGAGGAAAGGTTTGAAAATGTAATTCATTAATGTTAATTTTCCAACATCAAATCTGATTTAATATTCCTAGCGATATTTATACCCAGCAATAATTTAACCTAGCAAATTAAGTTTCTGAATTGTTGAATAAAAAATACACATGTATTTCAACAAATAAAATTCTTCACGGGAGAACAAATGAAAAATCAATTACACACACAACATAGATTTTACCATCCAAATGATTTCCTTCATTAATTTGCTTAAGAAAATTAAGGGCTCCCTTAATAGGGAAAGTGGCCCTAAGATAAATACATAATTTATACAATAAAATGGAACCTGGAAATCTTGCCCCTATGGAAATTTCAACCCTCTGAAACTCAGTCTCCTAGAAAAATTGGCTTCTCCAACCTGCGATCGTGGCCTCAGTTCTCCTAAGCTTTGTCCAACCTACACACTAGAAGAATATCTTTCCCTTAAACTAGGCTATACGATCCCTTGCACAAGCCTCCAAGATGAGCTTTAACTTCCTTGTAAATTTGGCTTCCTCTCTCCAATATCTCGAGCCCTTCAAGTTTCTCTCACTGGAATTTCCTTATTACAACTTTTTCTTCTCTTTAGTCTTGAGCATCTCACTCTCTCCTTGAGAAAATCACTTTCTCAATAACTCAATGTATCTTTCTCCTCCCGTAGGATTCATCTTATACTTATCATTGAGCCAAAAAAACCTAACCCTTTATCCCCAAAGTGATGAATATCTAAGTTTAATTAATTAATTAATCAATATGTTTTTTCTGAGTTAGAATTTAGAAAGAAATCATAAAATTCACTCAAGATCAGTAAGTATTTAGAGAGTCTTGGACTAGCCTTGTATGCTTAACACCTAGTCTATGCAAAAGCACTCATATGACCTATAATCATCAACAATTAAGCTTTTAAATCTAGAAGGTGCCTTAGTAAGGCTAAACAACATCTCTAAAACTCATAATGACCTTCATGTGTTCTAAAGGCTATTTTTGGATGTCTTCTTTCGTCGGTTTGATTTGAAGATATCCATAATGGAGATCCAACTTGGTTTACAAAAATCCCCCCATAATTCATCTAATAATTGATCACTAACAATATTATGAAAGCTGTGGAGGTCCTGCATTGTCTTCTTTTTTACATCCTTTTACCATCACCTCCATCTTTTTCATATAAAGTTTTGCTGCATTTCTAAGTTATAAGGGCATCTAGGACATGCTCAGACATAATAAAAGGTATCGTTTATTCGTAGCTTGTAATTTATAGTTTCTTTGTGAAATTTAATCAAAACATTTTTATAACTACCAAAATACACAAATTCTACCGCTAAATGATGTTTCTGCAGCTTAGTCCATGGTTAAACAGGTTCTTGTGAGATTGAAGGAAAGGAAAGTACATAGATGGATGACAAATGCCGAGTATATGGACAACCACCTATTGCACCTACCTGGCAATTCATAAGGCTCCAGAATTTTGATGGTTAAACCATAAGTCAACTTTGGTTATGACAGTACGTTCTTGCACAAAATTTAAAGGCTAGAAATTTTTTCGACAAGCGAACATGGAATTGAATGAGAAAAGTTCAATCCAAAGAAAAGGTTGTGTTAAAACGAAATATTCTCATGATTTTCTCTTATCATAAAAAATCATGAGAAGCATGTTTCCTATTGTCATCCAAGCATTTAGATGTCATTTGAAAAACTAGTTTCTTGGCTCAAATGTGTACAAAGTTGTTAGAGTAGGATATTATAAATTGCTTTGCAAGCAAAGACAATAGAAAGTGGGGGAGACAATTTGTAATTGTTGCTTGAATTTGAGACTTTGTTTTTAATACAATCACTTGGTTTTCGCCATACCGCAAATGCATTTGTGAATCAATTTGTTGAACTAAGTATCGACTACACTTAAACTCTATAGGAGCCCCCCCTGAATAGTTTGTGAGGTTGCATTAGTTCTATTTCATTCCTTTTTCCAAGCATTAGTTCCAGTCTGCTTCAATTCTTGAATCAATTTCATTGCTTTACTTTTCATTGTTTTATTTTAATTTGTTAAGCACTAGTTTCATGCTTAGTTTATGCCTATGTATGTAGTAGGTTGAGCACTCATTTAAAAAAAAAAAACGTTAAAAATATTTCCTTTCTAAGTTGTTTACTTGAATTATAACTTAGTCTTAGATTTAATATTCTTTTGGATTGATTCTAGTTAAATGACACATACTAGTAATCTTAACTTGCATTTCCTTTCCAAGTTGATTTTAGTTTTAGATTGATGATTAGCATACATTTCTATTTGATTCATTAGTATAATGTTTCAATTCTACTTATTAGTGTAGCATTTCAATTCTTCCCATTATCATAAAATTTCAATTCTTCTCATTAGTATAGTATTTCAAGTTCATTAGAATAGGATTTCAAACTTTTTTAACAACATAAGTTTTTGATCTTTCATTTTTTCTCTTTAGATTCAATTCTTAGCATATTGTGATTTGTCACTTAGCATAGTTGTTTTCAAAAGACTTCAAGAAAGAACATGTGCCTTCATTTAACAAGAATAAATTTTGAGTAACTACATTTTACATTTTGCTTTAGACATAGAACACTTAATAAAAAATGAATCTCCTAGCAATACACGTCATATGAATACAATCCACGAGTTTGACAATTTAATGACATAATTTAACCATCAATTAAATTAACCAACATTTTTGGCATTGTTGCTAGGGAACTGTATATAGGACTTTATTTTGATTTGCATATCATATTAGATGCATTCATTTTCTAGATGCAAAATTAAAACCATAGTAAAATAATTTAGAATACATGTACAAAGAACAATATTCTAGGGGTAGATTTGTAGGTAGAGGTAGAGGATGATGTTCAATACCAACATCACCAACCACGCCCGCTAGACCACACAGTGCCACACCATCCACTAACACTCGCATTCCATCCATAATAGGTAGACATAGACTTCCTGAAGTGCATAGATTTGAAATTCAGCTTAGGGTTTCACGAACCTCATCTACTAAAGTTGTAGTTAAAGAACCTACATCCCCTATTGAAGGAGTTATATTTCTTTCTTCAACAGGTGAACAACTCTTAGGACATGAGTTAGAAGTACCTAGTGAAGAGGAAGAGGAAAATTTTTCTAATATACCCTTAATAGAAGAACCAAGAGTAGATAACTGACTATTGTTGAACCTTATATTAGTTCCAAGGAATCTACAATGGAAAGCGAGGGAGAAGGAGGAGTACATAATGGAGAGGAAATACCAAGGATTGGTGGAGGAAGAGGTAGAATAGGAGGAGGTGGCAGAGGTGGACAAGGATATTTTCATGAAGAGGACCCTTTTGGATTCCCCATCTTAGGTGAAAACACCACTGCTAAAATGAAAATTATCTCAGCTTCTATCCTTCCTAATTTTCATGGCTTAAGAATTGAGGATCCAGAGACATTTCTTTTTGAGTTTGAAGTATTGTGAAAATCATATGATTATCTACTTGATACGCAAAACTTGAAATTATTTCCATCCACTCTAAAATCTAAAGCTCTTAAATCATTCATGGGTCTAGGAACACATTCTATTAGAACATGGGATGATATGAAAATAATATTCATAGAAAAAAATAAGGACTATTGCATGAATTGTGACCTCAAGGATGAAGTCATTAAGATGGTTCAAAAAGAGGATGAAAATATTGAGGATTCAGTGGAAATACTTGCCTACAATGTAAAAAGGGCTAAGATGCATAATTTAGATGAAGACACATTAAAAAATCTCTTGTTAAAAACTATAAGGGATGAATGGATCAACCTTCTTAATTTAATGGGCGAAGGAGACATTTCTCAGTTGTCATTCAATGAAATTTGTGAGTTGTGCAAACACATTGCAAGAGGAAAAGAAAAATATGGTAAAAAGCCAAGAGATCCAGTCATGTCGAGGGTAAGCAAATCTACATCTAGAACAACGAGTAGAGAAAAATTAGGAAACTTGCTTGATAACTTTAAAATGAACATCCTTGGAAATCTTAGTGAACAAATAGATACTTTAAGGATACAAAAAAATAAAAAAGATAAGAATGATGCATTATCTATTTTCTATCCCAGGTGTAGGAAAAAACATGTTTTATAAGAATGTCCTCTTGATAGTGTTGAAATCTGTATTATTGTGCAGAAAAGCTTGACACAAAAGAATGTCCTTCAATACCTGTGCTAAAAGCCGCCCTTCAGGATGAAGCATTGACAAGTCAAATTGAATAACTTTGTTTTGTTGCTCCCAAGGGACCTTGGCAGCCTAGAAAAATAAGTATGATAAACTATCCCAATGCAAAATATCAATCATCTGCACAACCACAAAGTAATTGGAATGCAACTATGCCTTGGAAAACCTGGCCACCTCAACCCCAAAACCCATCTTGGTCACAAGGTTGGAAAGGATCTTATGGTAGGAATCCTTAATATCCTCAATTTCAACAACCATATCCTCAATACCAAACTCAATATTATTCTCCTCAACCTTCAAAGCCTACTCAACCACAATTTCCACCCCAATTTTCTACAAATCAATCACTTCCTTTACCATCCACTCCATTTCCTCAAAATTCTAATTAGCTACCTACCCAAGCACTCCTAAATATGAATAATAAAGCTCCTCAATAAAATTTTCAAGCTTGCATGATAACTACTCCAGGTCTAAATGATGTCCATCTTAGATCTGGTAGGGTTTTGCAAAAGAAATCACCACCAACTGTCATCCAAGAATATAAGGAGGATAAAGTTCCTGAAAAAGAGGCATCTATTGATCAAGAAAAGACTCCTCGAAAGGAATATGTTCCTGTTGAGATTGCAACAAGATGACGAGCTTAGTGAAAAGAGTCGCCTTCACTAAGTGGGCCCGCAGGCTATTTTTGGCGCAAAGTCTATTTTTAGACATGTCGATCATATTCTATGAGTTGCAAGATGATATTTGTGGATGGTTGTTCAAGTTGGAAAAATATATGGACTTCTATTTTTAGACATATTGGGCGGAATCTATTTTTAGATTTCCAATCTAAAAATAGATATGTCGAATATTATTAGCTCTTAATAATATTTGGACTCTAAACATTATCTTATTCTCTTGGAGCACTTCAGTTAAGTGCATAGATGTGGCACATGAGCTGACAGAAGGAATTACGCTATTCCTGAGGGTTAAGTGGAGCTATGGCATGGAGACTTCAGTTAGAACTCATGCGATAGAGTTTGGTGGAGTTGTAGAAGTAGTTGGTGGAGTTGTGTTCAGTTTAACTCACTTAGACATAGTTGAGCTATTTGTATCTAGTCTAACTGATTGATACACTAGTGAGAGTGGTGTGAATTAATTAATAATTAATTCACTAATTATTAACTCATTAATCAACTGAAGAATGCACCGCTAACTGCTGCATGATGTTTTGGAGACCAATGGAGAGGTAGGTGAAAGAGCAAGTGTGACTATCAGTTGTGACTATAGTGTTGCATGATTTTGCACCACACATTGATGGAGATGCCAATGAGGACTGCGTGAGCAAGGTTGGACCAATTCAAGTTCATTCAGAGCCATTCTTCAGCAGGGATTATGCAGTAGAGGCAGGCTAGCAAGTGGCAAAGATCGGTGCATGGATTTGCAAGATCTAGCCTGATTAGTGTGTAGCGATTGGATTGTACTGAGAGCTTGTGAGAAGCTTTGTATGAGGATTGTTACATGATCTCTATGACATATATTATATATAGATAGTTGGGTTTTTTAGCTTTAGGCTTTCCCGTAAATCACTATGTTAATGTGTGTGAATTTTTATGGTTTTAATGTGTGCATGCAATTGATTTAATTTCCGAATATGATGATTAATGGTGGAATAGATTCTGTATTATGCATGAAGTCAAATAGTGTATGATCAGGAGAATCTTAGACATATAACATATCAGTTATATAATTTCTACAGTTCCTACACAATTAGGTGACAACCAAATAAAATCAACTCTCATAATTCCTCTAGTAATGCAGACTTTTGTTTCCTTATAGAGTCCTCCTTTTCCTGAAATGCTTAAAATTGATAATGGAATAGAAAGGAAAATCATTTTACCTGAATATAATATGCTAGATGAATTGAAAAAAATTGCATTAAAATTACTCTGCTTCAAGCTATAAATGAAATACCGACATTTTCGAAAACAATAAAAGACTTTCACGTTAAACAACTAGGAAGAAAAAGAAAAGATATTAGAAAGATTCAATTGGTAGGAAATATTGCAGATATTATGATGGGGAAACCAAGAATTCAATAATATCTAGATACAAGTAGCCCTATTGTAAAAATTCGCATCAATGGTATTGAGATTCCAAACACTTTGATTGATTTAGGGGAAGCCAATAATATCATGAGCAAGAATACTATGGATCACTTGAAGCTTCCTAATCTTCAAAATACCCCAAATTTATTGCAACTAGCAGACAGATCTATTATTAAACCTGATGGTATATTAGAAGATGTGTCGGTATCTTGAGATTCATGGGAATACCTTGTTGATTTTATGTTTTTGAATTTGAAAAATAATCTAGGAGGTAATTCATTGATCCTTGATAGACCTTGGCTAGCTATAGCTGATGCATTTATAAGTTATATATTTGGCGATATGTACATTTCTGGTGGAAGTTCTACTAAGATATTGACAATATATCCACCCGCAAAAACAATAATCGAAATAGAAAGTGAAGTTTGGATTGATGATGATAATGAAGACATTGAGGATATTCAACTTGTATTTACTCTTTCACAAATAGATGAGGAAGATCGGTTAATTAATCTGATGAATAATAATGACTCTTCTTTATTTTATGAAAAAGATCAAAGTTTTCAAGAGCATTGCAATGTTGAGTATTTATCATCTCGATAATATAAAGTAACTTTACATTCTATGGAAAAGTTTGGAAATTCTTTGGTAGTAGAATTTTTCCTAGGTAAAACATTAAACATTAATAATAACTTGGAAGAATTTTAAAAGAGACCACTGGTAAAGATGCTACAAAAAATTTATTCTTCATGTGCATGGGAATACACTGATATAAATGGAATTTACACTAACACATGTATGCGTCATATTTACATTGAGGAAAATGTTTAAACCAATGAGACAACACTAGAGAAGGATGAATCCTAATATGAGAGAAATTATTAAAAGGATGAATCCTAATTTGACAGCAATTATTAAGGAATTACAAAAATTTCTTAATGTGAATTTCATTTACCCAATATCTGATAGCTAATGGGTCTCAACTTTAGTGATTGTTCCTAAGAAAAATGGAAAATGGACAGTGTGCATTGACTATAGAGAACTAAATAAAGCTACTTTAAAATATCATTTTACACTGCCTTTCAATGATCAAGTATTATATGATTTAGTAGGGAATAAATAATTTTTTATTGATGGTTTTAGTGGACATAAACAAATTCAACTGACACTAGAAGGTCAAGACAAAACAACCTTTACATGTCCATGGGGTACGTATTCTTACGAAGTATTTCCTTTTAGTTTATATAATGCGCTTGCTAGATTCCAAAGAGCATTTATAGGTATATTTTCTAACTTGATTCATGATTGTGTAGAAGTTTACATGGATGATTTTATACTTTATGGAAACACTTTTGAAGAAGTTGTGGATAAATTAGAAAATTTCTTATTAGATGTAAAGAAGAAAATATTTCATTAAGCCATGAAAAATGCTTTGTGATGTTTAATGATGGGATTGTTTTGGGGCATCACATTTCAACTAGATTGTTGTTATTATTACAAGAATTAAATATTACTATTCTAGATAGGCCATGAAAGGAAAACACAGTTGTTGATTTCCTTTCCAGAATGAAAAATGATAATATTGATACTCCTATAAAGGATAGTTTTCCTGATGAATACTTTTTTGCAATATCTACCAAAAATCCTTGGTTTGTAGATATTGCTAACTATTTGAATACATTAAAGTTTACTCCATAATTGATAGCAAAAGAAAGAAAGAAAGTTATAAAAAACACCACACCTTACTCATGGATAGGGGGAGAATTGTTTTGAACTGGACCTAATTCGATTATTTGCATATGTGTTCGAGAGGATGAAGTACCAAAAATATTAAAATATTTCTATGATGAACCATGTGGAGGAAATTTTGCTAATAGAAGAACTGAATACAAGGTAATTCTTTTGGGATACTACTGGCCTTCTCTTTTCAAAGATGCCAAGGAGTATGTCAAAAGACGTGATAGCTTCCAAGGAATGGGAAAGCCCATTCAATCAGATGAGATGCCTCTACAACTTAAGGTACTTGTACAACCTTTTGAAAAATGGGCTCTAGATTTTGTGGGTCCAATCAACCCTTCATATAAACAAAAGAGGCATATTCTTATTTGTACAGATTATGTTACAAAATGGGTAGAAGCTAAGCTACTTCCTTTTGCTACTAAAATTTCTTTAGTTACATTTCTTTTTGAGGATATTTTCACTCATTTGGGTGTCTTGAGGGAAATTGTGACATATCAAGGTGCTTAATTCACATCCAAGTTGGTGTAGAAAACTATGGAGCAATAAAAGATAAAAAATTGGAAATATGGACCAAGACTGTACAGTTGCACATAAGAGATTGGGAAAAAAGGCTTCTAGAAGCACTTTTTGCATATCATACCACATGGAGAAACACTACTAGACATACTCTTTATGAGCTTGTCTATGGGAAGCAAGTCTTGCTTCCAATTGAATTCCAAGTGAAAACATTTAGAGCAACAACAAAGTTGAGGCTTGATCTATCTGAAGCTCAAAAACAAAGAGCTAGATGAGATCCGACAAGATTCCATACAAAGAACAAACATAATATTGTAGCAAATAACCAGGTGGCATGAAAAATTCTTCAAAGTGAAGAAATTCAAGCTAGGTGGCTGGGCTCTTCTTTTTTATTCCAAGTTTAAGGATTTTCAAGGAAAATTTCAGACACATTGGCTTGGTCCTTATGAAATAGATATATATATTTTTTATAATGGAGAAGTTAGAATCAGAACTATTGATGATGAGAATATTACCTTACTTTTCAATGGGCATACTAGTTAAAATTATATCATAAGCCCCTGGCAAGAAAATAATTTGTTAAAAAATTTCAAGAGAATTCCAACTTGAAGTTAGTGAGAAAGGAAGATTCTTCTTCCTTATCACTAAAATAAATGTAACTCACTTATTCTATATAATGCCTAGATATGAAAGCCAACATTATTGGCATTTCTATGCAGGAAATCTTAGCTAAAAACCAAGGGATCCTTGGCAACTTAGATTCTCCCATTTCCCTTCTACTTTTTACCATTTTCTTTTATCCCACTTTTCTTTGAAATAAATTTGTAAAATTTAAGACTCTTATACAAAAAGAAACATCAATAAAGGTCAACCACGTCAACATCAGCATCATCAACATCAATAAAGGTCAACCACGTCAACATCAGCATCATCAACATCAATAAAGGTCAACCACTTTAGCAACAACAATTTTTCAATTAAATGATTAAATTGAGGAAGTCACTATAAAATTTACAATATTCTACATCTACACCTCATTTCAAATTCTGCAACCAATAATGAACCTGCAAGGATTTTTAAACCCGTGAACACTCCGAATCTACAAAAAAACTTCAGACCTTCAGAGGAAGAAAACATTAGTATCAAAAGGTATGTGCTATAAGTTATGCAAATAGGATGCTAAAATTAATTTCATTAAAGAAACGATGGATCTATAAGATTATTGAATGATCATGATACACTTTTTGTAATAATGATAAAAAATCATGTCCTTATTTGCAAACCTACTCCACTTCTCATTCCATCATATCAAAAATCTCTTCCTATTCATGTGAATCTTACAAAATAACCTAGGGTCTAAAAATCCTATTAATTTGGATCTGTGGATCGTGGGAAATCATTAAGGAAGAGTTTCATAAAAAATAGACCACCACCTTAATAACTTATTCCATCTCAATTCGACCACCATCAAAAAATTCCATTTCAATTTCTCACTGCTCCATCCATTTCCATCCACACCTGTCAAAGAGGCAATTTAGGAACAAAACTTCCTCATTTCCATGGGTGTCATTTTTTGGTATGAACTGAATGGAGTCAAATTTTTTCAAGCTTACCTACAATTAAAGGACCAATTGTAGAAGGCAAGGTGGCTTCAATTTATTGAAAATTTCAATGGTAATGAGGTTGAGGTTACGAGAGCATTTTCTTGGGAATTTAATGGAATAGAGGCCGAAATTGGAGATAGTAAATTAGTAATTATATATTAATTTGTGGCAGAGGCAACAAGGCTTCCAAAAAATGACCAGAGTTTGTTCAAAAATTAGAAGGTAAAAGATGAACATTGTAAGACATTCTTGCATAACCCAGGTATGGATACCCCCATTTTCAAGAAAGGCATACCAATTAAAACATTGAAAGCTAAATGGATAATTTTATTAGTCACTCTTCCGAAATTTTTGACCCGTGAAGGAAGATATGACATCATGATTTTCTATCATGCTAGATTACTAATGCATTTTTTTAAAGGAAAAGAATTAAATCTTCCCTACTATTTGATGTGGAGTTTGAAGAAAATGGCTTTTAGTATACAAAGGAATTCTAGAGATATTGATAGGAATTTATATCACCACGATTTAGTAAAAATACTTATTGAAGCACATTTGAAGTCTATAGGGGATAATTAGCAAAGCTACCTGGTTAGAAATCATTTTAGAGAGGCACCTAAAGAGGAGGAAGTGAAAAATACTAAGAGGAGTCGACACAAAGCAGTTAAAAATGATAACTCGACACCTATCATCGAAGAAGAGGGTTTGATCTCTAGCAAGCAAGAAAAGATAGAAATTCTACCAGATGAGACAAAGGATGACACTCCCCTTAACCAAATTTTGGAAAAATTTAAACAAAAAAATGATGAACAAAATATTAGAAGAAATAAATCTATTCAAAATATCAAGCAAATAGAAGCAATAAAGGAGGAAAAAAAAGCAATAAGCAAGAAAAAATGAAAAAACGAGGCAACAAAGGAGGACTATAGAAGAAGTGGTAGAAACAGAACAAAAGCTAAGAAGAAGCACATGAATTTCCAAGCACTCAAGAGAAAAAGAACAACAAGAACCTCCTGAGACTGTCAATATTGACGAAGAATACCATGTTGATAGAGGGGAAATAACATAATATCCATTTCATCAAAGTCCAAACCTATCCAGAAAGACTCTAGAAGTTGATCCTATTCAATACAAAATTTATGATTACTTGGAGACATTAGAGCAAAAGGCACGAGAAAAGGTAAGTTCTCTTGTACATACTAAATTTTATGAAGATACTTTACAAGATGATATACCTATGAATTATCAAAGAAAAAGACAATATCAATGCACTAAAGCAAGAAATTTATGAGTTAGAGCTATTAAATAGACATATCAAAGATGAAAATGAAGTATTGAAAGCCCAAATTGATACAATTTTGTTAAGGATGTGACATTGGTATATAAAAAACAAGAAGCTCAAGGAAAATTACAAGGATCTCAGATAGAAAGTTAAGGGATTAGAAGGAAAAATCTTAATGAGAAAACGTAGATGGCTAGTCAAGGTGAAGAGCAAAGGAGTATCTAAAAGATTGGATGTCTTAGTCCAAGCATCTAAAAAATCTCTAGTTTTGAAGTTTTGGTGCATGAGGACATGCAACATCCTCAACATGGGGGAATGTTGATGTTCTGAATTGTCTTGTTTTTTATGTACTTTTACCATCACCTCCATCTTTTTCATATAAAATTTTGCTACATTTCCAAGTTATAAGGGCATCCAGGACATGCTCAGGAATAATAAAATTTATCTTTCATTTGTAGCTTGTAATCTATAGTTTCTTTGTGAAATTTAATCAAAACATCTCTATAACTACCGAAATGCATGTATTCTACAACTAAAAAATGTTTTTGCAGCTCAGTCCATGGTTAGATAGGTTATTGGGAGATTGAAGGAGAACAAGGTACATAGGTGGATGAAAAATGTCGAGTATATGAATAACAAACTATTGCACCTATCTAGAAATTCACAAGGCTCAATAATTTTGATGGTCAAACCAGAAGTCAACTCTAGCCATGATAGTTTGTTTTTGTGAAAAATTTAAGGGATAGAATTTTCTTCGGCAAGCAAGCATGGAATTGAACGAGTGTTTGAGTCTCCAAATCCATTGCAACAAAAGACTAGAAAAGGTGGCCCAAAATCAAAAAACAAGGAACAAAGAAAGGATGGCCGACCTTAATACAACCAACCCAAGTCAAAGATGAAGAAGGGTAATGAGAATTCAAAAAAGGACATTGGGAAATGGTGTGAGTTCCACAAGATCCCTTAACGCAACATTGATGAATTCTATTGGAAATAATCATTGTTGGTGATGCTTAAAGAAAAGGAAATAGACACTAGATTTGATTCTAATTTAGAATAGGATAAAGGAAAGTGGAAAATTGGTGTAAATATAATGATACCATTGTGACCACAAAGATCCAACCATAAGAGCCATAGGAGCTTGAAGAGGGGGATCATCTCTTCCATTCAAATATATGGGTGAAGGGGACCCCACTACATTTCATCGTTCATAACATGAGCCAAAAGAACCTGGTATCAGTTGAGGTCATCGAGAGATTGAAGTTTTCGATAGTGCCACACCCCTAACCATACACCATTGTTTGGTTGAGCCATGGATGAGACATCTATGTCATCCAAAAATTCCACCTATCCTACAACACCAAGCCCTTCACACATGAGGTACTATGTGATGTTTCCCCACTTCAACTTTGAGATATTATTTTAGGGCAATATTTTATGTGGAAACATCATGTTGTTTATGAGTCCTATCCCTATAGTGTCATTATTACTCATAGTTCCAACTATGTTATGCAACCAAATCACAAAATATAAGAAACGATAAATAAAAGACTTAAAAATTATCCACTTTAAGGGGGAAACATCCTTTACTTTACATAAATGAAAAATTCCTGGATGATTCAAATGATAAAACCTACTTTATATATATAGGAGTCTAAGGGGTCACAAGATAATCAGAGCCTACATAACAATAATAATGTAAGGGCACAAAAATAACAATAGTGGGGTTCTATGGGGCACAATAATAACAATACGGGGACTACAAGGGCACAACAATAACAATAAGGGGATACAATAGTATTATAGGGACCTAACATGCCCCTCTTCTTCAAAAAAGTGTTGTACTCAATGCTTGAGTAGTTATGGATCCTTCTGTATAAAATTATCATCCTTACATGTGGAATCTTCAGTGGCAATTCCTGCGAATGCATTGCAAGATATGGTCGGATACCAAATGTTACCACAATTTCATTGATCTCAACAAAAAAGCCAAAATATAGTATTTAACATATAAAAGTTTTTCCTCTTCATTGCTTGGTCAAAATGTGAAAGGAAGGTCATTGCAACCACCACAAGCTCATCATGAGGCATCTATACGCAATGGAAGCAGGTGGAGTGGATTGTAGATACATACATATATATCTTCACTCCACCTATGGGGGTGCCTCTATAAATACCAGGTTAACCACTTAATTGACTTCATACCTGATGCTTCTTTACCTAATGGTCCAATATATAGAAAATCTGCCTTGGAGAATCAGGAAATGGAAAGTCAACTTCAAGAGCTCATCCAAAAGGCCATATTCAATCAAACTCCTTGTTGAGAAATCGATAGGGGAAACAATTACGATTATTTATCTTTACTTGATAATTCCTTGTGAATTTATCCCGACTTGTTATTAATTTATTTTTTTATATTCATCAAATAATTACCAAACCCATAAACTATGAAGATCACAAATAGACAATGAGCACAAATTGTAGGCTCCAAGCTAGGGAAAAACTCCTCTAAGGGGAAAACAAAAAAAAATTATTCTCTTCTTATAGAATCCGAACAAATGAGAAATCCAAGAACTAAACAACAATACCAAGACCTCCATCAAGACCCAAGTCAACCCTCCTCCAATTATCTTTTAACAAGTCAAAGTCAAATCAAGTCAAAACCTTCTAAACCGAATCCAACTTTAGAAATTCAGTGCCCAACTTTAGAATTTTGGCCCCCAGCTTCAAAATATTGGACTTGAAGTGAATCTACAACTTCAACCCCTATAGCATCTTCAGAAACTCACACATGTGAGAAATCTAGGGCATATTTTAGGGAAGAAACTTTGATTTTATTCTTCCTTAGACTTCTCTTTCTCTTTCTTTCTTTCTTTCTACTTCTTCTCTTGAATTTTTCTCTTCTTATCTTGGAGATTGAACTTGCTTGTGGTGCTTCAAATGAGGTTAAATTGTCTCTATTTATACACATCCAAGAGGTCAAACTACCCCTTCCAGGACCAACTTTGTATTGAGGGTACAAAAATTAAATTTTTGAATCAAATAAATTTATTTTTCCATTTTATTTTCAAAGTCCATATGGGACTTAAATATAGAAGAATATTTTGGCTTCTGACAAATATTTTTTTGACTCAATAAACCCTAGAAACATGAAGAACATGCTTGACCTAGATGACTAATAACTTGAGCATGAAACCCACGCTTATAAAATACTATTTTATTTTAATTATTTTGATCTTTACATGAAATATACAATAATATAAATACAATAACAATTATGAAGACTGAACCTATTTACATTTTCTAACACTCGCTCTTAACTAGGTTGGTATTCATAATATAATAGGTACAAGGACACTCTCAAACTAAAATATTCTGATAGGAAGAGTCCAATTTGTAAGCCATATTTTTAAGCATTAACATCATGACCAACATTGTCAAATAGAAACATAGTAAGGCCTTTTACTAACAAGCTATAAATATCCACAAGATTACAGAAAAATCCTGGGAGGCATACATATGGATGCCTTAACATCTTAATCCACATACCCCATTCAAATGTTCACTAGGTATGTCTTTTCAAGACTTATTCTTATATTTAATTACCGATCCTCAAAGAATATTTGTCCTCTTTGACCACTCTTATATTGGATATCATGTAATATCCTCAAAGAATGTCAGTCCATGGGACTACTTCCTATCGTGGATTTAAAATCTTCAAGGAGTACCGGTACCTAGATTCTTAACCAATCCTCTGTTCTTCCTCCTAATGTGATACACTAGACGTACGATGGTTAGTCCTAGCCTAGTGCATGACACTTATGGAGAATATGGTGTCCACCATCACTCCTTATTAACCACATAAAAGGTCCTTACTCCTTATCAAATATGAAGGATATTTCTTTCTCCCTCTCAATTAGGAAGACTTCATCATAACATTTAGTTACTGTAAAACATATGATTCATCCATTATTTGTTTCATTAGCTACTTGTTCTTCAATGGAGATCATAGTAGTAGATGTAAGGGATCCTATCTCTCATCATCATATCATATCATATCCAAGCTTCGACCTTCGTGGATGTTGTGGAGGAAAAATTTTTCTTGATATTTCTTTATGACATCATTCTTTCCATCAATGTTTTACATCAGTTTCCATAAAAAATTATTCAAATTATCTTCATCATCAATAGTATATTTCTAAAACAATTAATGTAGAGCTTATCATAGCTCCTTTTGTCCATCAGAAAGTGAATATCATCGGATCCATCATGACCAACATGATTTCTTGTGGCTTGCTCCCTTTCTGGCCTTCATGGCATGCACATTTATGTCATCAATACTTTTCAGCCATAAAAAAATGATGTCAAATTAATCCATGTGATTAAAATTGAGCTTAAAAAAAATATTTTTAAATATAATATCTCAGCTGCTATCTTTCCAATCTATACTTCTGCAATATTTTCTTTTGAGTAGCCAAGTCATATCTCAAACGAATCATTAATACAAAATTATGAAAATCATAGTTACTAGTCATGATAGCCTTTAAGATGTCATGTTATACTACAAACTCCTTCTGAGATTAACATCCCTTTGTATGATCTATATTCATACTAGAATATTTCTTCATGCTTTCTGCCTTTCGAATATCAATCAATGTGTTTGTGGAGTGAACTAATCAACAAGATTCAAAATTATATGTGACAGAGTTCATGCAACTCCATATGAATTTGTCCATCTTTCACTCTTCAAGATACCATATTGGATGTTGATCAATATCATAATGTTTTTTTCCCTTCCATCATATTTCCATATACCAGCCAATCATATTGAAGAGTTTCAAAACATATCATCATTATTATATATCATGCTTCTATGTATATGGAAGATATCCTTCTTATTAATCATGCTTCTTTATGTCAAGTAATTTGAATAGAAGAGTTATGTGCAATCTAATATTATCCAAAAAACACCATGCCTATGCTATCAAGTATATTTCTGCAACAAGATCTTCCTACAACATTATTGAAGACATGAATTCTACATCCTAATGAGAATATCTTAAAGATATACATACCTCTTCCTTTATGTTTGTCATCTAGTATTCTTTATTTTGAATGGGCATCATCTCTTCTTTGAGGATGATGTTTAGAATGATTTTCAAGATGAGATTTCTTATCTAAGATGAGAAGTACTCAATATTTGTTCATTCTACAAATCTATTATCTTTGTACTTGGGAGCTTCTTTGATGCTAACTTCCATAATTTCAGTCGAATATACTTTTTTTCATGTTACAAATATTATTTCACATAGTGAAGAACCTTTATAAACTCTATCAATGATCCTTGTGATCCTTTCTAGCTAGTAGTATGCTTTTGTAATGATGTGGATGCCAAAAAATAACTGCATGAATGACGGAGTGCTAGATGGTCCAAGATATTATATCTTTGATTGATGACTACTACCAATGAGATGCAATTGTCGATGTAGACTCCAATTCTTCCAATGCTTTAATGCTTGTTTTCATGGTGTCGTGTTTCAATGTAACAACCCCAGGTTGATTTTCCGTGTAAATAAATTAAACCAAGGTCATGGAACACATATTCCAAGATTAGTGAGGGGAAAAAGATTATAGTGTGCATCACTTGTGGTTAATTATTGGCTATGGAAATTTTTGATTGACATTGGAAAAAGGAAAAGGGAAAAAAATGGAAATTAATTAAATAAATAAAGGAAAATAGGAGAAAGGAAGATGAAGAGACAAGAATATGCATGCTAGAGAAAATAAGGAAAATGTAAAAGGAAAAGGAAAAAAAAGGAGAGAGAGAACATTCTACGCTTCTCTTATATACACTTAGTCACTCTCCATTACTTAGGATTGACACTTCTTGGTTACTCTTGGAGAATTCTAGCATTCACTTGGACATTGAGACATTCTCACTTGGACTTGGAGAAATAAAAAGCACTTAGAAAACAGAAAGAAAGAAAGCAAGCAAGCAATCAAGCAAGAAAAGAAGCGAAGGAATGTGTGGGCAACAAAAATACGGTTGAAAAAGAAGCTACAATAGGAGAATATTGCAGGTAACAGGTTTCATGTGTGATTTCCTTGCTGAGATTTGAATGCATGGTACATGCATTTGGTTATTTGGTTAATTGTTGTCACTGGCATGAGATTTTCATGGATTGATAATGGTTTCAAACTTTCCTCTTCCATTTCCTGGATAGCCATGTTGTAGTGGGTTCCTTGTTTTTGTTAAGCTTCAGATGACTGGTAGATTTTGGATCTTGGTCGAGGTGGTCTCAGGAAAATTTACAAGGGTTGAGGATGGAGATGGTGTTTCTCCTGGAACTCTTGATGGATGGGTGGAGATAGGAAAATTCCTCTAGGTATGGTGTGTTGTCCTCTGAGATAATGATATGTTAATTAATTATGCTAGAGCATCTAAAATATTTTGTTTTTTAAGGGGTTTTTTGGATGACCAATGTTACGAGCAGGTTATAGGGACTTGCTTAAACTTTAATAATACTGAAAAATTTAGAAAGGGTTGTTCTTTTACTTCTAAACAATGATTTTATTTAAAATATGTGAAAGGAAAAATGTAATAAGTTGTGATGTACCAAATATTCAGATTGAATTTAAAGTTAATCACAAGGAAGAAAGATGATAAACAATGTTTACAGCTTAAAAATACATATTTAACCTTTTGAAGATGACTGATAATTTAAAAATGTAGAGGGACTTAAACAGACAAATAGTCCAATAAACCAATCTCTAAAATAGATGAAAACTCCATAGGGGATTTAAGATAAACTGATATTCAATTTTCTCTTACCCAATTAGCTTCATAAAACTTAAATACATGTGGAAAAAATGAAATGTAATCTGGAAAAAATCACAAGGAGACAAACCATTTGAAACAAATCCAGAATCATTTCATTAATATGCAATGATCTCAGTTCAATACAATTTTTCTTTACACGAGCTAATCCAAGGGTTCAACCCTTTTCAATTTTTTTGCGGAATTATTTATACAGAATTCCCCCTAAAGATATGATTCAAATATATAGATATTTCTAAAATATCTAAAACTGTTTAGTAAAACAAAATTGAAAAAATATAGAAATTTGAAACTAAATCGAGTTGTTGGTTTGACAATATAGGATTTCTGGTAATTACTGGATCTTGAAAATAGGGGTCTTCGTTGGCAAAAATCTGTTGGATACCTGATATCGTGATTCTAACAAAAGGTCATGTGCCTGAGGTGGCACTAAATATGACTAAAACATAATTACTCCCACAAAGTCAAGAGACTTGTTTTCCTAAATTTTAGGAGGTGGTGTCATAATGGTTGATGAAGCTTCCATGATAAGATGGAAATCTTAAAGGCATTGTAGAAGAGTATGTCTTCATCAAAACATTCACCTGATGACCCCTAACCTTTCCATGCGGCTGGCTTGTCTAAAAAATACCATTAAGACTTGAAAAATCTTCAAAATCCTCTTCGCTGCAGAAACAGGGGAATTTTAGGCAAGTTCATAGTGAGAGTTCATAACACCTTTAAATTTGACCATTTCTGCAAACTATCTTCTCCCTTTGTTGATATGAGGTTGTTTAATGATTCATAATAACTAAATAAAAGCCTCTACCTGCCTCCTTTATGGAAAAACTTGTGATTTATAGCCAAAAATAATCTACGGTGAGTTTGTAGCATTTCCTGGCCTTCAAGCCTGAGACACGCTACGAACTTGCCGAATTGACAACAGAATTGAAAATTCTGCATTCCTTCTTCAAAATATTCCCATGGATTTGCAAGTGATGATCTGAAATGATGAAAAAAATATCAAAAAGGTATTTAATCCCTTTTTCAAACCTTAGAGGTTTCACCCTTGGTAGCAAAGACTTCAGTTTCTACACGTTCATATATGACTGTTATTTTTAAACCTTTTTTCTTGAGCTCTCATAGTATCATGTCCATCTGTGCTTCTAACTCTTTCACTTGACCTTTAAGCCTCTTTCTCTCTACCCGCAACCAAATATTTCTTTTCCTTGTATGTTTTATCACCTTGCGTAGTTGGAGGGTTGTCTTCAACAATTTCTTTGCATTAGTTAAAGCCTCATCATAGTGATTGATTTTCTCCATTATCTTTTCTTTTAACTCCTCCACCATTTTTCAGTCTAGCTTAGCTTCTTCCAATTCCATCTTGGTTTCAATAAATTCCTCCCTAGATTCTCTCTAATGCTTCTTTAAAATCTGCACTTCTATTTTTTCAATGAATTTATCTTTACCTTTCCTTTGTTTAATGATTACTACCTTTGATGGAGATACATCAATGATGTATTCTGCCATAGGTTGTTTTCCTTTGTCTGTCACTTTAGGATTTTTGTTAGCCATGACACCTTTGGCAAGCTGCAATCTGGTAAGTGGTTTTCTTGGTTTGAATACAAAACTTGCATCTTCCCCTGAGAAATCAAGTTTTTTGGCAGCTAGGCCTTTCTTTTCCTTCTTGCTTCCTTTGACATCCACAACTTTTACCACTAGAGTTTCTTCTATGTCTTTGGCTTATAGAATGTCCTCAAGGTTACCTTTCCCCAGTGTTTTTCTCCTAGTTATTCTTCCACTCTTTTTTATGGGCTTTGACTTGCTATTAATAGGTGTGAGCTGAGGAACCTCTGTTTCCTGTGCATGCTCTATTTCAATCTCCATGGGCTCTACAATGGGTTACATTTCCTCTTCTTGTGCACCCTCTACTTCAGATATAGGTTCATTATTTTTATTTGAAGGGTCCACTTTTGATTTAAGTTCTTCTTGGGGGTTAATGCATGCACTTCATAACCACTAAGAAACAAAAATGTGGCCCAATATTTATTCATATTTTTCAACTCCTCCAAAACTAGTATCTTGATCAACCCATGATAAAAAATTAAAGTTTCAATACCTTTAGGCCTAGCTTGAACTTTATCTGACATCTTGCCTAGGCTCCTAAATAAGAAGAAGGGAAGGTCCAAAGGCTTCTTACCTATGAAATGTAGCAAGAGTCTGAAGTGATACTGATAAATCATATGGAACGTCCCTTCACATGTGAGGTATTTATGAATTACCAATAGGAGTTTGGAGTAGTTTTCTTTAAGGCATATCCTTGGGATCCTAGATGTCATATCTACTCCAATATGCCCAGGCTTCATGAAATCATCACAGTTATGTAATTTGAATTTAGTGGCTTTAAACCACTCTTCCCCTATCCTCCGAATCTCTGTAGCTTGGGAAATTGTTTCAGGAGACACCACGAAACTCAACATACCCACCTTCGATGCAGTGGAAACAAAATTCACTGCAAAGTCCTTTGAAACTTAAGCATGATAAAATTGAAGCTTCTGGAAAAACCTCATGCAACCAACACTGGCTGCAAAACTAAGATCCTCATTGACCAGTTTCAAATCCATTGGCTCATACCTGACCATTGAACCCCCTTTATTAGTTTTTTTATGCATCGCCATCTCTCTTAACACAACGCTGGCTTCCTTGATAGTATAAAACCTGCAAAGAAGAAATTTGCACAACAAGGAGCTAACAAACAATGCTGGAGCTTTCTAAAGGTGATGAAAACAACTATACTCAGAGGTAAGAGGGAAATATGACAGACAAAAAATCTCAAGGATAAATTTAAAAGGTAAGTTTCAAATATGAGAGGGATGAAGACAAATAAGAGAGGTTAAGTGAAATGATGAATGACAAATGATGATCACGCATGTTGCATGACTCCATATAACTGATCACGTGATATCAGACTGACCCCTAACCACTTAAAACTCAACACCTCATCCTTTTCTTTACTAATGTACAGAAACATAAGTTCATAGAATTTTTCATTATAAATCTAGCATATTCGCTACGAACTGGTCAGGTGAGTCCATAGCAAAAAAAACCTGTTTTCCATTGATTTTTCCACAGACTCAAGAAAAAACAGGTAGGTGGCTAAAACCTAATTTTAAACCAATGCATGGATTTTTATGGATTTGACCATGATGACATGACAGGTGGGACTCTAACAACTTAGGATTATGACTAATTCACAAAATTTTACCAATTTCATTAATTAATTTACCAAGACAATAAAACCTATGCTAAATGACCTTCATAATAAAAAAAATGAAATTTTATTTATGATAACAGTGGCTTCACTTAGGATGGTGTGCCACTGTGGTACAACAACGAACCTGTAGCTCTAGTGCCTTTCTTGGAAAAACTGAATTTTTTTGAAATTGATGAAACTTACTTCAAAATTTTATAGCCTTCTGCTCAAGCCCAATCTTGTTGAAAACTGCAATCCAAGCTGAAAACTAAATCTGTACATCTGAAAATATGCTCAGAATACTTGAGCTTATTCACACACACTCCTACCTACCCTAACAACTACAATCTTCATGCTTGATTCAAGCAACATGAAACCTCCAATAAAGCCAGTCAATGCGCTGATCAGATAGATGAAATCCTTGACCATGCTCAAACCAAATGAAAACTAGATACTGTAATGATAAAGCAACCGAAAATGGGTCTGATTTTCACAGTGAAAACATAACTAGAAATGTTTACTATAGAAATTTTCCATGTAGTCACCTATGGGAAATTGGAATCTACCAATAAATTAATTGCAGCAATTCTGACCAAGACTGTATAGTTGCACATAAGAGATTGGGTAGAAAGGCTTCCAGAGGCACTTTTTGCATATCGTACCACATGGAGAAACACTACTGGACATACTCTTTATGAGCTTGTCTATGGGAAGCAAGTCTTGCTTCCAATTAAATTCCAAGTGGAAACTTTTAGAGCAACAACAAAGTTGGGGGTTGATCTATCCGAAGCTCAAAAACAAAGAGCTAGATGAGATTTGATAAGATTCCATACAAAGAAAAAGCATAATATTGCAGCAAAGAACCAGGTGGCATGAAAAATTCATCAAAGTCAAGAACTTCAAGCCATGTGGCTGGCCTCTTCTTTTTTTATTCCAAGTTTAAGGATTTTCAAGGAAAATTTCAGACACATTGGCTTGGTCCTTATGAAATAGATATTTTTTTTTATATTGGAGCAGTTAGAATCATAACTATTGATGATGAGAATATTACCTTACTTGTCAATGGGCATACTAGTTAAAATTATATCATAAGCCCCTGGAAAGAGAATAATTTGTTAAATTTTTTCAAGAGAAATCCAACTTGAAGTTAGTGAGAAAGGAATATTCTTCTTCCTTATCACTAAAATAAATGTAACTCATTTTCTTCTATATAATGCCTAGATATGAAAACCAACATTACTGGCATTTCTATGCAGGAAATCTTAGCTAAAAACCAAGGGATCCTTGGCAACTTAGATTCTCCCATTTCCCTTCTACTTTTTACCATTTTCTTTTATCCCACTTTTCTTTGAAATAAATTTGTAAAATTTAAGAACTTATACAAAAAGAAACATCAATAAAGGTCAACCATGTCAACATCAGTGTCATCAACATCAATAAAGGTCAACCACTTCAGCAACAACAATTTTTCAATTAAATGATTAAATTGAGGAAGTAGCTATAAAATATACAATATTCTACAACTCATTTCAAATTCTGCAACCAATAATGAACCTGCAAGGATTTTTAAATCCGTGAACACTCTGAATCTACAAAAAAACTTCAGACCTCCAAAGGAAGAAAACATCAGTATCAAAAGGTATGTGCTATAAGGTATGCAAATAGGATGTTAAAATTATTTTCATTAAAGAAACGATGGATCTATAAGCTTACTGAATGATCATGATACACTTTTTGTAATAATGATAAAAAATCATGTTCTTATTTGCAAGCCTACTCCACTACTCATTCCATCATATCGAAAATCTCTTCATATTCATGTGAATCTTAGAAAATCACCTAGGGTTTAAAAATCCTATTAATTTGGGTCTGTGGATCGTGGGAAATCATTAAGGAAGAGTTTCATAAAAAATAGACCACCACCTTAATAACTTATTTCATCTCAATTCGATCACCATCAAACCATTCCATTTCAATTTCTCACTGCTCCATCCATTTCCATCCACACCTGTCAAAGAGGAAATTTAGGAACAAAAATTCCTCATTTCCATGGGTTTCATTGTCTGGTATGAACTGAATGGAGTCAAAATTTTTCACGCATACCTAAAATTAAAGGACCAATTACAAAAGGCAAGGTGGCTTAAATTTATTGAAAAGTTCAATGGGAATGAGGTTGAGGTTACCAGAGCATTTTCTTGGGAATTTGATGGAATAGAAGCCAAAATTGGAGATAGTAAATTAGTAATTATATAGTCATTTGTGGCAGAGGAAACAAGGCTTCCACAAAACGACCAGAGTTTGTTCAAAAATCTGAAGGTAAAAGAAAAAAATTGTAATACATTCTTGCATAACCCAGGTATGGATACCCCCATTTTCAAGAAAGGCATACTAGTTAAAACATTGAAAGCTAAATGGATAATTTTATTAGTCTTGCTTCAGAAATTTTTGACATGTGAAGGAAGATATGGCACAATTCTTTTCTATCATGCCAGATTACTCATGCATTTTGTTAAAGGAAAATAATTAAATCTTCCCTACTATTTGATGTGGAGTTTGAAAAAAATGGCTTTTAGTATACAAAGGAATTTTAGAGATATTGATAGGAATTTATATCACCATGATTTAGTAAAAATCCTTATTGAAGCACATTTGAAGTCTATAGGGGATAATTAGAAAAGTTTCTTGGTTAGAAAGAATTTCAGAGAGGCACCTGAAGATAAATAAGTGAAAAATACTAAGAGGAGTCGACAAAAAGCAGTTCAAAATGATAACTCGACACCTATCATCGAAGAAGAGGGTTTGATAGCTAGTAAACAAGCAAAGATAGAAATTATACTAGATGAGACAAAGGATAACACTCCCCTTAGCCAGTTTTTGGAAAACTTTAAACCAACAAATGATGCACAAAATGTTAGAAGAAAGAAATCTATTCAAAATATCAAGGAACTAGAAGCAATAAAGGAGAAAAAAAAACAAGAAGCAAGAAAAAATGCAGAAACGAGGCAACAAAAGTAGGACTACACAAGAAGTGGTAGAAACAGAACAAAAGCTAAGAAGAAGCACATGAATATCCAAGCACTCAAGTGAACAAAATCAACAAGAACCTCATGAGACTGTCAATATTGACGAAGAAGACCATGTTGATAGAGGGGAAATAACATAATATCCATTTCATCAAAGTCCAAACCTATCTAGAAATACTCTGGAAGTTGATCCTGTTCAATACAAAATTTATGATTACTTGGAGACATTAGAACAAAAGGCACAAGAAAAGGTAAGTTCTCCTGTACACACTAAATTTTATGAAGATAATTTACAAGATGATATACCTATGAATTATCGTAATACTTCTTACAAATAATGTGCAAAGAAAAAGACAATATCAATGCACTAAAGCAAGAAATTTATGAGTTAGAGCTATTAAATAGATATATCAAAGATGAAAATGAAGTATTGAAAGCCCAAATTGATACAATTTTGTTAAGGATGTGTCATTGGTATATAAAAAACAAGAAGCTTAAGGAAAATAACAAGGATCTCAGATAGAAAGTTAAGGGGTTAGAAGGAAAAATCTTATTGAGAAAACCTAGATGGCTAGTCAAGTTGACGAGCACATGAGTATCTACAAGCTTGGATGTCTTAGTCCAAGCATCTAAAAACTCTCCAGTTTTGAAGTTTTGGTGCATGAGGACATGCAACATCCTCAACATGGGGGAACCTTGAGGTTCTGAATTGTCTTGTTTTTTATGTACTTTTACCATCACCTCCATCTTTTTCATATAAAATTTTGCTGCATTTCCAAGTTATAAGGGCATCCAAGACATGCTCGGGAATAATAAAACTTATCGTTCATTTGTAGCTTGTAATCTATATTTTCTTTGTGAAATTTAATCAAAACATCTCTATATCTATCGAAATGCACACATTCTGCAGCTAAAAAATGTTTTTGCAACTTATTCCATGGTTATATAGGTTCTTGGGACATTGAAGGAGAACAAGTGACATAGGTGGATGAAAAATGTCGAGTATATGGATAAAAAAATATTTCTCCTATATAGAAATTCACAAGGCTCAATAATTTTGATGGTCAAACCAGAAGTCAACTCCAGTTATGATAGTCTGTTCTTGTGAAAAATTTAAAGGATAGAATTTTCTTCAGCAAGCAAGCATGGAATTGAACAAGAGTTTGAGTCCCAAAATCCGCCACAACAAAAGACTAGAAAAGGTGGCCCAAACTCAAAAAACAAGGAACAAAGAAAGGATGGCCAACCTTAATACAACCAACCCAAGTCAAAGACGAAGAAGGGTAATGGGAATTCAAAAAAGGACACTGGGAAATGGTGTCAGTTCCACAAGATCCCTTAACGCAACATCGATGAATGCTATTGGAAATAATCATTGTTTGTGATGCTTAAAGAAAAGGAAATAGACACTAGATTTGATTCTAATTTAGAATAGGATAAAGGAAAGTGGATCATTGGTGTAAATATAATGATACCATTGTGACCATAAAGATCCAACCATAAGAGCCATAGGAGCTAGAAGAGGGTGATCATCACTTCCATTCAAATATGTGGGTGAAGGGGACCCCAATACATTTAATCATTCACAACATGAGCCAAAAGAACCTGGTATCAGTTGAGGTCATTGAGAGATTAAAGTTGTCGATAGTGCCACACCCCTAACCATACACCATTGGTTGGTTGAGCCATGGATGATACATCTGTGTCGTCCAACAATGCCACATATCCTACAACATCAAGCCCTTCACACATGAGATAATATGGGATGTTGCCCCTCTTCAACTTTGAAATGTTATTTTAGGGAAATATTTTATGTGGAAACATCATGTTGTTTATGAGTCATATCCCTATAATGTCATTGTTACTCATAGTTCCGACTATGTTATGCAACCAACTCACAAAATATAAGAAACGATAGATAAAAGACTTGAAAATTATCCACTTTGAGGGGGAAACATCCTTTACATTACATAAATGAAAAATTCTCGGATGATTCAAATGATAAAACCTACTTTATATATATAGGAGTCTAAGGGGTCACAATATAGTCAGAGCCTACATAACAATAATAATGTAAGGGAACAAAAATAACAATAGTGGGGTTCTATGGGGCACAATAATAACAATACGGGGACTAAAAGGGCACACCAATAACAATAAGGGGTTACACTAGTATTATAGGGACCTAAGAGGCCCCTCTTCTTCAAAAAAGTGTTGTACTCAATGCTTGAGTAGTTTTGGATGCTTCTGTATAAAATTATCATCCTTCCATGTGGAATATTCAGTGGTAATTCCCATGAATGCATTACAAGATATGGTCGGATACCAAATTTTACCACAATTTCATTGATCTCAACAAAAAAGCCAAAATATAGTATTTAATATAAAAAACTTTGTCCTCTTGATTGTTTGGTCAAAATGTGAAAGGAAGGTCATTGCAACCAACACAACCTCATCATGAGGCATCTATACACAATGGAAGCAGGTGGAATAGATTGTAGATACATACATATATATCTTCACTCCACCTATGGGGGTGCCTCTATAAATACTAGGTTAACCACTTAATTGACTTCATACTTGATGCTCCTTTACCCAATGGTCCAATATATAGACAATTTGCCTTGGAGAATTAGGAAATGGAGCGTCAACTTCAAGAGCTCATCCAAAAGGCCATATTCAATCAAACACCTTGTTGAGAAATTGACAGGGGAAACAATTACGATTGTTTCTCTTTACTTGATAATTCCTTGTGACGTCATCCAGACTTCTTATTACTTTATTATGTTATATTCATCAAATAATTACCAAAACCATAAACTATGAAGATCACAAATATACAATGAGCACAAATTATAGGCTTCAAGCTAGGGAAAAGCTACTCTAAGGGTAAAACCAGAAAAATTATTCTCTTCTTATAGAATCCGAACAAATGAGAAATCCAAGACCTAAACAACAAGACCAAGACCTCCATCAAGACCCAAGTCAAGCCTCCTCCAAATCTCTTTTAACAAGTCAAATTCAAATCAAGTCAAAACCTTCTAAATCGACTCCAACTTTAGAAGTTTAGTGCCCAACTTTAGAATTTCAGCCCCTAGCTTCAAAATATTGGACTTGAAGTGAACCTACAACTTCAATCCCTATATCATCTTTAGAAACTCACATGTGTGAGATATCTATGGCATATTTTAGGGAAGAAACTTTGATTTTATTCTTCTTTAGACTTCTCTTTCTCATTATTTCTTTCTTGCTCCTTCTTCTCTTGAATTTTTCTCTTCTTATCTTGGATATTGAACTTGCTTGTGTTGCTTCAAATGAGGTTGAAATGTCTCTATTTATATACATCTTAGAGGTCAAATTACCCTTTCCAGGACCAACTTGGTATTGAGGGTACAAAAATTAAATTTTTGAATCAAATAAATTTATTTTTCCATTTTATTTTCAAAATCCAAATGGGACTTAAATATAGAACAATATTTGACTTATGACAAATATTTTTTTGACTCAATAAACCCTAGAAGCATGAAGAACATGCTTGACCTAGATGACTAATAACTTGAGCATGAAACCCACACTTATGAAATAATATTTGATTTTTCTTCTTTTGACCTTTACATGAAATATAAAATAATATAAATACAATAACAATTATGAAGACTGAACCTATTTACATTTTCTAACACTTCCTCTTAACTAGTGTGGTATTCATAATTTAACAGGTACAAGGATACTCTCAAACTAAAATATTCTTAGAAGAGTCCAATTGGTAAGCCATATTTTTAAGCATTAACATCATGACCAACATTTTCAAATAGAAACATAGTAAGGCCTTTGAATAACAAACTTTAAATCTCCACAAGATTATAGAAAAATTCTGGGAAGCATACATATGGATGCCTTAACCTCTCAATCCACATACCCCATTCAAATGTTGACTAGGTATGTTCTTTCAAGACTTATTCTTATATTTAATTCCCAATCCTAAAATACTATTTGTCCTCTTTGACCACTCTTATCTTGGATATCATGTTATATCCTCAAAGAGTGTCGGTTCATGGGACTACTTCCTATCTCGGATTTTAAATCCTCAAGGAGTACCGGTACCTAGATTCTTAACCAATCCTCCATTCTCCCTTCTAATGTGATACACTGGACATATGATGGTTAGTCCTAGCCTAGTGCATGGTAGTTATGGAGAATATGGTGTCCACCATCACTCCTTATTAACCATGGAGGAGGTCCTTACTCCTTATCAAATATCAAGGATATTACTTTCTCCCTCTCAATTAGGAAGACTTCATCATAATATTTAGTTGATGTAAAACATATGATTCATCCATTATTTGTTTCATTAGCTATTGTTCTTCCATGGATATCATAGTCACTAGATGTAAGGGATCCTATCTCTCATCATCATATCATATCATATCTAAGTTTCAACCTTCACGAATGTTGTGGAGGAAATTTTTTTCTTGATATTTCTTCACAACATCATTCTTTCCATCAATGTTTTACATAAGTTTCCATCAACAATTATTCAAATTATCTTCATCATAAATAGTATATTCCCAAAACAATTAATGTAGAGCTAATCATAACTCCTTTTGTCCATCAGAAAGTGAATATAATTGGATCCATCATGACCAGCATGATGTGTTGTGATTTGCTCCCTTTCTGGCCTTCATGGTGTGCACATTTATGCCACCAATACTTGTTAGCCCAAAAAAACATTGATGTTAAATTAATCCATGTGATTAAAATTGAGCTTAAACAAAATAGTTTTAAATATAATATCTCAGCTGCTATCTTTCCAATATATAATTCTGCAATATTTTCTTTGGGTTAGCCAAGTCATATCTCAAACGAATCATTAATACCAAATTATGAAAATCATAGTTACTAGTCATGATAGCCTTTAAGATGTCATGTTATGCTACAAGCTCCTTCTAGGATTAACATCCCTTTGTATGATCTATATTCATACTAGAATATTTCTTCATGCTTTCAGCCTTTGAAATATCAATCATTGTGTTTGTGGAGTGAACTAATGAACAAGATTCAAAATTTTATCTCACAGAGTTCATGCAACTCCATATGAAGTTGTCCATCTTTCATTCTTCAAGATACCATATTGGATGCTGATCAATATCATCATGTTTTTTTCCCTTCCATCATATTTCCATATACCAGCCAATCATATTGAAGAGTTTCAAAACATATCATCATGCTCATATATCATGCTTCAATGTATATGGAAGATTTATTTCTTATTAATCATGCTTCTTTATGTCGAGTAATTTGAATAGAAGAGTTATGTGCAATCTAATCTTATCTAAAAAAACATACCTATGCTATGAAGTATATTTCTGCAACAAGATCTTCCTACAACATTATTGAAGACACGAATTCTACATCCTAATGAGAATATCTTAAAGATATACATACCTCTTCCTTTATGTTTGTCATCTAGTATTATTTATTTTTAACGGGCATCATCTCTTCTTTGAGGATGATGTTTAGAATGATTTTCAAGATGAGATTCCTTATCTAATATGAGAAGTACTCAATTTTTGTTCATTCTACAACTCTATTATCTTTGTACTTGCGAGCTTATTTGATGATAACTTCCATAATTTTAGTCGAATATACTTTTTTTCATGTTACAAATATTCTTTCACATAGTGAAGAACCTTTATAAACTCTATCAATGATCCTTGTGATCCTTTCTAGCTAGTAGTTTGCTTTTGTAATGATGTGGATGCCAAAAAATAACTGCATGAATGATGGAGTGCTAGATGGTCCAAGATATTCTATCTTTGATTGATGACTACTACCAATGAGATGCAATTGACGATATAGACTCTAATTCTTCCAATGCTTTAATGCTTGTTTTCATGGTGTCATGCTTCAATGTAACAACCCCAGGTTGATTTTCTGCGTAAATAAATTAAACCAAGGTCATGGAACACATATTCCAAGATTAATGAGGGGAAAAAGATTATAGTGGGCATCGCTTATGGTTAATTATTGGCTATGGAAATTTTCATTGACATTGGCAAAAGGAAAAGGGAAAAAACTGGAAATTAATTAAAGAAATAAAGGAAAATAAGAGAAAAGGAAGATGAAGAGACAAGAATATGCATGCTAGGGAAAATGAAGGAAAGATAAAAGGAAAAGGAAAAAAAAAGGAGAGGGAGAACATTCTACGCCTCTCTTAGATACTCTTAGTCACTCTCAATTACTTAGGATCGACACTTCTTGGTTACTCTTGGAGCATTCTAGCATTCAATTTGACATTGAGACATTCTCACTTGGACTTGGAGAAATAAAAATCACTTGGAAAAAAGAAAGAAAGAAAGCAAGCAAGCAATCAAGCAAGAAAAGAAGCAAAGGAATGTGTGGGAAACAAAGAAGAAGGTTGAAAAAGAAGCTACAATAGGAGAATATTGCAAGTAATATGTTTCATGTGTGATTTACTTGCTGATATTTGAATGGATGGTACATGCATTCAGTTATTTGGTTAATTATTGTCACTGGCATGGGATTTTCTTGGATTGATACTGGTTTCAAACTTTCCTTTTCCTTTTCCTAGACAACCATGATGTAGTGGGTTCCTTGTTTTTGTTAAGCTTCAGATGACTGGAAGATTTTGGATCTTGGTCGAGGTGGTCTCAGGAAAAATTACAAGGGTTGAGGATGGAGATGGTGTTTCTCCTGGAACTCTTGATGGATTGGTGGAGACAGGAAAATTCCTCTAGGTATGGTGTGTTGTCCTCTGAGATAATGATAAGTTAATTAATTATGCTAGAGCATCTAAACTATTTTGTTGTTTAAGGGGTTTTTTGGAGGACCAATGTTATGAGAAGGTTATAGGGAGTTGCTTAAACTTTAATAATACTGAAAATTTAGAAAGGGTTGTTCTTTTACTTCTAAACAATGATTTTATTTAAAATATGTGAAAGGAAAAAAAGTAAGGAGTTGTGACGTACTAAATATTCAGATTGAATTTTAAGTTAATCACAAGGAAGAAAGATGATAAAAATGTCTACATATTAACAATAAATATTTAACCTTTTGAAGATGATTGATAATTTAAAACTATAGAGGGACTTAAACAAACAAATAGTCCAATAAACCGATCTCTAAAATAGACGATAAATACATAGGGGTTTTAAGATAGATTGATATTCAGTTTTCTCTTACCCAATTATCTTCATAAAACTTAAATGCATGCGGAAAAAAATGAAATGTAAACTGGAAAAACTCACAAGGAGACAAACCATTTGAAACAAATCCAGAATCATTTCATTAACATGCAGTGATCTCAATTCAATATAATTCTGCTTTACATGAGCTCATCCAAGGGTTCAACCCTTTTCAATTTGTTTGTGGAATTATTTATACAAAATTTCCCCTAAAGATCTCATTCAAATATATAAATCTTTCTAAAATATCTAAAACTGTTTAGTAAAACAAAATTGCAAAAATATAGAAATTTGAAACTAAATCGAGTTGTTGGTAAGACAATATAGGATTTATGGTAATGTCTGGATCTTGAAAATAGGGGTCTTCGTTGGCTGAAATGTGTTGGATACCTGATATGGTGATTCTAACAATTCACACAACTTTTCCCATTTACTTTGATCTGGCAACGAGAATCTACTCAAATTCCTGTAGATTTCATCTACTTTTGTGTATCTTTCGAAGGTCTTTTAGCAAAAAATAGATGAGTTATTTCATGTTGGATAGCTAAATCCAAGCCGAGTGCTTCCATGAATTCCCTGCCTGTGATGCTTCCTGTAATATTTGCAAACTTCAACTTCTCTTTGGAAATTTCACATAACTTAGTTTGATAATTTCAAGCTAAACTAATTTATCTCCCATTCCTTGTAATCTAGGAAGATCTTTCTGACATAGCACATTAAACTTGTTGTGAAACCTTTGGACAATATTATGTAAATTTTCACACTAGTTTTCTAATTGTAACATCAGATTTTTCTTGGTGAGAAATTTCCTCACTTCCAAAATGCTGTCTATCCTATCTTCAATATTCAATTCTTCTAATTCAGCTTTAGTCTTATAATTTAGGAATTTGATGATGGCTACTACATCATGGGTTTAGTATCCATTTGTTTTTTCACCTCTGCAATTAAAGTGTTTGATGTAGAAATAAATTCACCTTTTTCAAAGATGATTTGAATATGTTATCATTAAATGGATACTGATGGGATGCTTCAACAGTGAACGTAGAGTAACTATTTCAAGCCTTCTTTAAGATGAAACTTAACCTTTTTAGCTTGAGAGGGCTCTCTTGAAGATAAATATGATTTTAGCTAAATTAAACTCAATAGATGGCTAACTCTGAAAATGTGTTTTAGATGTGTTTTTGTGCAGGTGAAAGATGTAGACAAATCATTACCATTGGGCATATGGAGTTAGTGTAAATAACTCAATGACATGTGAAACTCCTCTCATGGAAGCTGAGGCATGTAGATATTTTGATGAAAAGATAACATTCACAACAGACTAAGTGTTTGAAGGAAGTTAGAGCATGTAAGCCATGAATTCTAAGTAATCAAACACTAGAAAACTAAAGATAAAATTGTAGAATACAAAAGACAAATTCTCATGAGAACATAAATGAATCTCAGGTGAAGAGAAGCAAGCTACCATTGTATAATACTGATGAATTTTTTTACAATAGTAGTCTCTCAGAAACATCAATCAACCCTTTATCCTTTAATAATTTTCCTATTTATAAGCTTAGGCATCTTTACATTGATTCTACCAATAAGGCTGAGCCTTCAAGTCCTTCTGATGACACCTATTATAACCAAAAACATATTACAAGGGGGTAAAATTGACAATTGCTATTTTTAGGATTTAGAAACCTAATAGGACTCTAAAACATCTTTATTACATTAAAAAACTCTTAAAGTTGCATATTTACATCGAAAAGGTCATGTGCCTGAGGTGGCACTGACCATGACTAAAACATAATTACTCCCACAAAGTAAGGAGACTTGTCTTCCTAAATTTTAGGAGGTGGTGTCATAAGGGTTGATGAAGCTTCCATGATGAGATGTAAATCTTAAAGGCATTGTAGAAGAGTATGTCTTCATCAAAACATTCACCTGATGACCCCTGACCTTTCCATGTGGCTGGCTTGTCTCAAAAATACCATCAAGACTTGAAAAATCTTCAAAATCCTCTTCGCTGCAGAAACAGGGGACTTTTAGGCAAGTCTATAGTGAGAGTTCGTAACACCTTTAAATTTGACCATTTCTCCAAACTATCTGCTCCCTTTGCTGATATGAGGTTGTTTAATGATTCATAATAACTAAATATAAGACTCTACCTACCTCATTTATGGAAAAACTTGTGATTTATAGCCAAAAAGAATCTATAGCGAGTTCGTAGCGTTTTCTGGCCTTCAAGCCTGAGACATGCTACAAACTTGCCTAATTGACAACAAACTTGAAAATTCTGCATTCCTTCTTCAAAATTTTCCCATGGCTTTGCAAGTGATGATCTAAAACAATGATGATCTAAAACAATGAAAAAAATATAAAAAAGGTATTTTATCCCTTTTTCAAACCTTATAGGTTTCACCCTTGGCAGCAGAGGCTTCAGTTTCTACAGGTTCATCTATGACTGTTATTTTTAAACCTCTTTTCTTGAGCTCTCATTGTATCATGTCCATTTTCCCTTCCAACTCTTTCACTTGAATTTTAAGCCTCTTTCTTTCTACCTACAACCAAATCTTTCTTTTCCTTGTATGTTTCATCACCCTGCGTAGATGAAGGGTTCTCTTCAACAATTTATTTGCATTAGTTAAAGCCTCATCATAGTCATTGATTTGCTCATTTACCTTTTCTTTGAAGTCCTCCACCATTTTTATTTCTAGCTTAGCTTCTTCCAATTCCAACTTAGTTTCAATAAATTCCTCCCTAGCTTCTCTCAACTTCTCCTTTAAAAGCCGCACTTCTATTTTTTTAATGAATTTCTCTTTACCTTTCCTTTGTTTAATGATTTCTTCCTTTGCTGGAGATACATCAATGATGTCTTCTGCCATAGGTTGTTTGCCTTTGTTTGTCAATTCAGGATTTTTGTTTTCCATGACACCTTTGGCAAGCTAAAATTTGGTAAGTGGTTTTCTTGGTTTGAATACAAAACTTGCATCTTCACCTGAGAAATCAAGTTTTTTGGAAGCTAGGCCTTTATTTTCCTTCTTGCTTCCTTTGACATCCAAAACTTTGACCACTAGAGTTTCTTCTATGTCTATGACTTGTAGAATGTCCTCAAGGTTGCCTTTCCCCATTGTTTTTATCCTAGTTATTCTTCCACTCTTTTTTATGGGCTTTGATTTGCTATTTGTAGGCATAGGCTGAGGAACCTTTGTTTCCTGTGCATGCTCTATTTCAATCTCCATGGAATCTACAATGGGTTTCATTTCCTCTTCTTGTACACCCTCTACTTCAGCTATAGGTTCATTATTTTTATTTGAAGGACTGGATTTTGATTTAAGTTTTTTCTTGGGGGTTAATGCATGCACTTCAGAACCACTAAGAAACAAGAATGTGGCCCAGTTTTTATTCAGCTTTTTCAACTCCTCCAAAACTAGTATCTTGATCAATCCATGGTAAAAAATTAAAGTTTCAATACCTTCAGGCCTAGCTTGAACTTTATCTAACATCTTTCTTAGCCTCCTAAATAAAAACAAGGGAAGGTACAAAGGCTGCTTACCAGTGAAATTGATGAAGAGTGAAGCCCACTACAAGCAGGTTCGTCTTTCAATTTACAAAATTAACCTGCAAACTCAAAATGCAGATTCATAAACCGATACTTTGATCCTAGAACCTATCGGTTATAGGGCCATTATTCATGCCCTTGAAGAGAATTACAAAAATCGCTTCACCCAAGTTCTGACCCCTTCGGAGATATAATAATCAATGTTTTAGAAACGTCGCTTTAACCCTCTCGGTAATGTAATATTATGCTGCATTTAACCCAAAGTTAATTCCAGTGGATCTCCTTATCCCTTTGGTCATTATATGCAACCCACCTTCATCTAAGACATTCGAATATATCAGAATCAACTAAATTGAGCATAAAAATTAGACTTTGGACCAGCAACACCTCGGCATAGTTAATTCACGATTCCACTTAAGAAACCATGTCTTCGACTCCATGTAAATGCTGTGACTTCAACCGATGTCAGTTCAAGAAAGGGTTTTCAATGAAAGACTTAAACCGGCTCAGTAAACAGAGTGGGCATGGCCCGCGCCCTTCATAAAAAGGCTAAGCTCATCGACCTTGTATTAACCCAACTACAAAGAGAAATATCCATTTAATTCATGCGCATTTAGTTATCACAGGGATAGAACCGGAACACCGATACGTTCAGCACGTAACCATTCACACAAAATTTAATGTATTCAACTTGCAATAATGTCACCCTGGATCGCTATCGATCCTTTCAGTGATCGATAGTTGATCATATAACCTGAAAACACTAACCCATAAGTCCGAACTATAGTTAAAACCAAATTCAACACACATCTACACAGAAATCACACATATGAACTCTCAAATTTAGATAAAAATAAACCACACTAAACACAGAAGATCCACATAGCCATTAATTCGATTATATACAGACTCGGTTACATTTAAGGCATTTCAGCCTTAGTCCAAAATCACCTATGACTACATTGCGTTCACTTGTTTTTTTCTCTGTCTCAGACATCACAGGCTTGCTGGTTATATAGAATTTACAAAAGACCAGGAATCGGTTGGGCTTCACTTCCTTAATGCACAAATGGCAGGCGCACATGGTAGATCAGTTACATAAGTTTTAGCATAAGTTTTAACAAATTTCGCCCCAAATTTGCATGAATGTTTGCATACCCGTCTCTTCAGCTTCAGATTCGAATTTGAATTTGAATCGCTCAGATGCCCCTGCATCAGAAATGTAGCAAGAGTCTGAAGTGATACTGATAAATCATATGGAACCTCCCTTCACATGTGAGGTATTTATGAACTACCAACAAGAGTTTGGAGTAGTTTTCTTTAAGGCATATCCTTGGGATCCTAGATGTCATATCTACTCTAATATTCCCAGGCTTCATGAACTCATCACAATTATGTAATTTGAATTTATTGGCTTTAAACCACTCTTCCCCTGTCCTTGGAGTCTCTGTAGCTTGGGTAATTGTTTTAGGAGACACCACAAAACTCAACACACCCACCTTCGATGCAGTGGAAAAAAAATTCACTGCAAAGTCCTTTGAAACTTGAGCATGATAAAATTGAAGCTTCTGGCATGACCACATGCAACCAACACTGGCTGCAAAACTAGGATCCTTGTTGACCAATTTCAAATCCATTGGCTCATACCTGACCACTGAGCCCCCTTTATTAGTCTTTTTATGCATGGTCATCTCTCTTAACAAAACACTGGCTTCCTTGATAGTATAACACTTGCAAAGAAGAAATTTTCACAACAAGGAGCTATCAAACAAAGCCTAAAGGTGATGAAAACAACTATACTCACAGGTAAGAGGGAAATATGGCAGACAACAAATCTCAAGGATAAATTTAAAAGGTAAGTTTCAAATATGAGAGGGATGAAGAAAAATAAGAGAGGTTAAGTGAAATGATGAATGAAAAATGATGATCACACATGTTGCATGACTCCATATAACTGATCACGTGATCTCAGACTGACCCCTAACCACTTAAAACTCGACACGTAACCCTTTTCTTTACCAATGCACAAAAACATAAGTTCATAGAACTTTATTTTATAAATCTGGAAGATTTTCTACGGACTGGTCAGGTGAATCCATAGAGAAAACAACCCGTTTTCCATTGATTTTGCTGTGAACTCAGGAAAAAACAGACAGGTGGCTAAAAACGAATTTTAAACCAATGCATGGAGATTTTTGATGGATATTTATGGATTTGACCATTATGACATGACATGTGGGACTCTAACAACTTAGTATTATGAATAATTCACAAAATTTTATCAATTTCATTAAATAATTTACCAAGAAAATAAAACCTATGCTAAATGACCTTCCTAATAAAAAAATGATTTTTTTTTTTTTTTGTGATAAAAGTGGCTCCACTGGGGATGGTGTGCCCCTGTGGTACAACAATGAACCTGTAACTCCAGTGCCTTTCTTGGAAAAATTGAAATTTTCTGAAATTGATGAAATTTTCTTCAAACTTTATAGCTTTCTGCTCAGGCCCAATCTTGTTGAAAACTGCAATCCAAGCTGAAAACTAAATCTATACATCCTGAAAATATGCTCAGAATACTTGAGCTTATTCACACACACTCCTACCTACCCTAACAACTACAATCTTCATGTTTGATTCAAGAGACATGAAACCTCCAATAAAGCTAGTTAATGCGCTGATCAGATACATGAACTCCTTGACTGTGCTTAAACCAAATGCAAACTAGATACTGCAATGAAAAAGGCAATCGAAAATGTGTCTAATTTTCATATTGAAAACATAAAAGTTGCACTATAGAACTCTTCCATGTAGTCACATATGGGATCATAGAAGACATAGTTTGTTTGGTGATTCTCAAGACATTCTGTAGTTTTAGACAACTCATATATGCTTTCTTTAGCAACATAAGACTTTAGTTGTGTGCTATCAAACTCATTTTGAAAAACAAGACATTCCTCCTAAATCTCAAAAGAAAAAGGTAACATCACCTTCTCTTTGTATTTTGGCATGAACAAGCTTTCAAAATACTGATCTTGAAAATGAAGACTATAGGACTGAATTTGATCTTCTAAAAATTCGATGTCTTTCTCAATGTTCTTTGTAAACTCATCCAAAAATTGGATCTTATCTTCTGACTTGCACTTAAATGACTTTAAATAATAAGACACGGTCGAAGAAAATTTTTCATCCACTTCCACATTAGTGTGCTCTTCGTTCCAATACTTAAAACCTTGAATGGAAAGAGATTATGCCACAAAATCCATTTTTTCCATCCATTTTTCCAAAATATAAGCCAAAAATTTGAAAATGACTTAATATATCTGAAAGGAAAACTTTCAATCCATTGTCTACATTTCCCTTGAAATGAATCATAGAACAATCTGATGAAAATATCTTCATGTCTGACTCCAAGAAGCTTAGTAAAGTCACGGAAATTTGATATGTGCTTCAAGGTCAAACTCAAATCTTCTCCATTAAATATTGGACCATTCCTTAAAAATATGCATCCTTGGGAAAAGGATCTGGGAAACCATAAATTTAAAAAAAATCCACACATGCATACCTTGAAACAAGAATGGAAGCATATGAGTTCCTCAAAAGTCCAGTGGAGTCACCATGAAGTTATGAATTTATGAATTCTTTAAGAATGGAGTCGCCAAGGTAGAATGCAGCCTCAAATGCTTCTGAGATCCTGCTACCTTCAAGAGTTCAGTAGTTCTGTTTGAGCACAAAATTTCGAGAAAATGTATCTTCAGTATCCTGGCAAACGCACCAAAATGTTATCACTAAATTGATACTGATGGGTTGCTTCAACAATCAACTTAGAGTAACTATTTAAAACCTTCTTTAAGCTGAAAATTAACATTTTCAACTTGAGAGGGTTCTCTCAAAGATAAACATGATTTTAGGTAAATGAAACTCAACAGATGGCTAACTATGAAAATGTGTTTTAGATGATTTTTTGTGCATGTGAAAGATGTAGACAAATCATTACCATTGGGCATATGGAGTTAGTGTAAATAACTCAATGGCATGTGAAACTCATCTCATGGAAGCTGAGGGATATAGATATTCTGATGAAAAGACAATATTCACAACAAACTAAGTGTTTGAAGGAAGTTAGAGCATGTAAGCCATGAATTCTAAGCAATCAAACACTAGAATACTGAAGATAAAATTGTAGAATACAAAAGAAAAATAATCATGAAAACATCAATGAATCTCAGGTGAAGAGAAGCAATCTGCCACTGTATATTACCGATGAAAAGTTTTACAATAGTAGTCTGTCATAAACATCAATCAAACCTCTCTCCAATAATTTTCCTATTTATAAGCTTAGGCATCTTTACATTGATTCTGCCAACAAGGTTGAGCCCTTGAGTCCTTTTGATGACACCTAATCTACAAGGAGATAAAATTGACAACTGCTATTTTTAGGACTTAGCAACCTAATAGGACTATAAAACATCTTTATTACATTAACAGACTTTTAAAGATGCATATTTACATCTAAAAGGTAATGTGCCTAAGGTGGCACTGGCGATGACTAAAACATAATTACTCCCACCAATTCAGGAGACATGTTTTCCTAAATTTTAGGAGGTGGTGTCATAATGGTTGATGAAGCTTCCATGATGATATGGAAATCTAAAAGCCTGTGTAGAAGAGTATGTATTCATCAAAACATCCACCTGATGACCCCTGACCTTTCCACGTGGCTGGCTTGTATCAAAAAGACCCTCAAGACTTCAAAATCTTCAAAACCCTCTTTGCTGCAGAAACATGGGAATTTTAGGCAAGACCATAGCGAGAGTTCGTAGCACCTTTAAATTTGACCATTTATGCAAAATATTTGCTCCGTTGTTGATCTGAGGTTGTTTAATGAGTCATAATAACTAAATAAAAGCCTTTACCTACCTCCTTTATGGAAAAACCCGTGATTTATAGCAAAAAAGAATCTACAGCGAGTTCGTAGCATTTTCTGGCCTTTAAGCCCGAGACACGCTACGAAATTGCCTAATTGACAACATACTTGAAAATTATGCAATCCTTCTTCAAAATTTTCACATGGATTTGCAAGTGATGATTTGAAATGATGCAAAAAATATCAATAAGGTATTTTATCCCTTTTTCAAACCTTAGAGGTTTCACCCTTGGCAGTAGAGGCTTCAGTTTCTACAGGTTCATCTATGACTGTTATTTTTAAACCTTTTTTCTTGAGCTCTCATTGTATCATGTCCATCTGCCCTTCCAACTCTTTCACTTGAATTTTAAGCCTCTTTATCTCTTCCTGCAGCCAAATATTTAATTTCCTTGTATGTTTCATCACCCTGCGTAGAGGAAGGGTTCTCTTCAACAATTTCTTTTAATTAGTTAAAGCCTCACATAGTGATTGATTTTCTCATTTACCTTTTGTTTGAATTCCTCCACCATTTTTTTTCTAGCTTAGCTTCTTCCAATTCCAACTTGGTTTCAATAACTTTCTCCTAGGCTTCTCTCAACTGCTACTTTAAAAGCTGCACTTCAGTTTTTTCAATGACTTTCTCTTTACCTTTCCTCTTTTTAATGATTTATTCCTTTGCTGGAGATAAGTCAATGATGTCTTATGCCATAGGTTATTTCCCTTTGTCCGTCACTTCAATATTTTTGTTAGACATGACACCTTTTGCAAGATGCAATATAGTAAGTGGTTTTCTTGGTTTGAATACAAAACTTGCATCTTCACCTGAGAAATCAAGTTTTTTTGGAAGCTAGGCTCCATGGGATCTATAATGGGCTATATTTTCGCTTCTTGTACACCCTCTGCTTCAGATGTAGGTTCATTATTTTTATTTGAAGGAATAGATTTTTATTTAGGTGTCTTCTTGGGGGTTAACACATCCACTTCATAAATAATAAGAAACATGAATGTGGTCTTGTCTCTATTCAACTTTTTCAACTCCTCCAAAACTAGTATCTTGATCAATCTATGACGAAAAATTGAAGTTTCAATACCTTCAGTCCTAGCTTGAACTTTATTTGACATCTTTCTTATGCTCCTAAATAAGAGGAAGGGAAGGTCCAATGGCTACTTACCAGTGAAATGTAGTAAGAGTCTGAAGTGATACTGATAAATCATATGGAACCTCCCTTCACATGTGAAGTATTTCTGAATTAACAACAAGAGTTTGGAGTGGTTTTATTTAAGGCAGCTGCTTGGGATTCAATATGTCATATCCACTCCAATATGCTCAGGCATCATGAACTCATCACAATTATATAATTTGAATTTAGTGTCTTTAAACCACTCTTCCCTGTCCTCATAATCTCTGTAGCTTGGTAAATTGTTTTAGGAGACACCTTGAAACTCATCACACCCACCTTCAATCCAGTGCCAAAAAAATTCACTGCAAATCCATTTGAAACATGAGCATGATAACCTTGAAGCTTTTGGAAGAAACTCATGCAACCAACACTGGTGAAGGCCGCTGCAAAACTAGCATCCTTATTAACCAATTTCAAATACATTGGCTTAGACCTAACCACTGATCCCCCTTAATATTTTTATGTAGGGCGATCTCTCTTAACAAAACACTGGATTCCTTAATAGTATGACACCCACAAAGAATAAATTTTCATAGAAATGAGCTTGTAAACAAATCTGTAGCTTTCTAAAGGTGATGACAACAACAATACTCCGAGGTAAGAGGGAAATATGAGAGACAAAAACTCTCAAGGATAAATTTAAAAGGTAAGTTTCGAATATGAGAGGAGTGAAGAAAAATAATAGAGGTTAAGTGAAATGATGAATGAAAAATGCTGATCACGCATGTTGCATGACTCCATATAAATGATCATGTGATCTCAGACTAGCCCCTAACCACTTAAAACTTGACACCTCACCCTTTTCCTTACTGATGCAAAAAAACATAAGTTCATAGCACTTTCTGTTATAAATTTGGTAGATTCGCTATGGACTGGTCAGGTGAGTCTGTAGCGAAAACAACCCATTTTCCATTGATTTTGTTGTGGACTCGGGAAAAAAAAGACAGGTGGCTAAAACTGAATTTTAAACCAATGCATGGAGATTTTTGATGGATTTTTATGGATTTGACCATGATGACATGACATGTGGGACTCTAACAACTTAGGATTATGAAAAATTCACAAAATTTTATCAATTTCTTGAATTAATTCACCAAGACAATAAAACCTATGCTAAATGACCTTCCTAATAAAAAAAATGAAATTTTATTTGTGATAACAGAATAGATGGCCATATATGGGTTATTTCCTAATTTATTTGAATCCAAATACTTTATTTTGATTGAGAAATAGTGTCAACCATGATATTTTTATTTTCTAAATATTGGACTCTCTAAGCAAGCTTATGAGTTTTTTGCAATTATGATAAATAGGTACCATCTGATTTGATTTTTTGTTCCTGCAATTTATCAACTTTTTGTGTAAGCTTTTCAATTTCTTTACCTTTTATGGCTATATCATCCATGGCTTTAGTTAATTCCATTTCTATAGTAGTGGATTGTGAAACTACAGTTGATGTTGATGCTGTAGCTGTTGCTGAAGTAGATGCCTCCCTTGTTGATGTACCTGTTGTTGGAATCACAACCAATGGAATGGATTGTACTGGAGCAGTCTACTCTTCTTTCTCTTTAAGGAGTTTTTCAATCTCCTTTCCCATTTTGGATATTTTTTCATTTTGTTCAATAATTATTTTGAACAAATCTTCTTTCTCTTTCTCTATTTCTCTAATTTCTTTAGCCCACGGATCTTCAGTTGAAGGAAGCTTCAATTATTTTCTTAAAGCTGCAATGTATGCATTCTTTGATTTAATGACTTCTTCAACAACCTTGATGTCTTTAGGATCATATCCAAATTTTATTACCAATTATTCTAAAGATTTTATTTTAGTATCTTTATCTAGGGAAGAAATATTCTCTAACTTCAACTAAGTTTGAATATTCTATAATGAGGTTTGGAGCTTAGCAACTATCATGGCAAAAGTGGTCAAAGTACTAAATATCATTTCTCCTGATTTCTTATGGAGATCCATATAATCTATAGGATGAATAATTTTTGTATCAAAAGAGAAGATTGACTGCTTATAGTCATTTGTTGTTCGAGGCTAAGGAACCATAAGCTCTAGAAAAGGAATCTGCATCTTTCCTTCTTCTGAGTCAAAGGCCGATCGAAGCCTATGTTGGGAAGTTGCTATTTTCTTCCAGGAGTAAGAAAATGTAGAAACTTTGAGGGCTAGATTTCTTCATTTGATCTCTTGATAGGTAGCAAAAATACTTGTCTCTTTTTGGCTGCTTTGCTCCAATTCCCTTGCTGGTGATGAAATAGGTGTAAATGCTATCATTGGAGTCCATGGAGTTGTTGGAGATGGTGGAATACTATCTTGTCTCCCCAAAATTGATGGAGTACATACTCCAAAAATAATAATTGGGTGTAATTGTTCAACACTTTCTTGCTGAATGTCTTCCCCATTTGTTTGCCTTGTCTTCTTGTTATATACAATGAAATATTTCACTGAAACTTCTAATGCTGAAGGGGATCTAGTTTCCCTTGGGCCTTTTCTCTCACTTTTCTTGTGCTAATGGAGTTTGTGAAGATGGTATAATTTTCTCTTCAGCCTCTAAAAGGGTATCCTTCCATCCTTCCTAATTCATGAATTTCTTGATGGCATGTCTTGATATATGAATATAAGGGGCATATTTATGATCTATCCTCATCTTTGAAATAATTCCAAAAGGGTCATAAGACTAGGTAAAATTGTGCTTCAAATTCATCTATCTTAAGATAACATCTGCCTCTTGCCCTACTATCCTTGTGTTGCATGTGAAAGGGCCAACCTGTGTTTTTACCTTGAAGTGAGATTTCTTCTTAGTTGCCTGAAAATGTATCTAATCCATGTTTATTATTTGTATAATGAATTCCAATGAAAATATTGCTAGGTGTCTACATTACTAGTGTAGTCCCTTATTGTTGTTAGTGTAGCCCCCTTATTGTTATTTTTGTACCCTCGTAGTCCCCATATTGTTATTATTGTGCCCCATAAAAGCCCACTATTTTTATTGTTGTGCCCATACATTATTATTGTTAGGTCAGCTAGGATTATATTGTGACCCCATGGAATCCTATATATATAAAGGAGGTTTTTTCATATGTATCATCCAAGAATTTTTCATTTATTTAATGTAGATGAGGTTTCCCCCTCGAAGTGGATGATTTCTAAGGCATTGATCTCTCTTTTCTTCTATTTTTGGAGCCAGTTTCATAACATTTGGTACCAAAGCTTTGGATTCTAGGGTTTTTTTGCTTCAAATAGGTCATCGTGGAATTTTTACTATAAATTATTCTCTAGGAAAGTTCAGATACTAAAAAAAAACCCATGTGTGAAGATATCCTGTGGAATGTCATGTAAAAATGTTAGATATTGGTTCGCAATATTTACAGAGATATGTTCTGTGGAAGTTTGGGTTTTTGCAGGCTCCCAAATTTCATCTCAAAGAGGTGACCTTGGGAAAATCATCATAACTCACACTCTGAGCATCGGATTGGAATTCTGTAAAATGTGGCCTAAATTACATAGACTTTAGTTTCTTTTATATCAATTTCAGATTCGAAGGAGGAAACAGTGACACGTGGAATGCCGTAAAATTTCGCTCTCATGAACCAATCCATAATTAGGTCATTCTGGGAGATCGGGCATAAATTTACCTTGAAGAATCAAAATCAGGTCTGACCTATGGCATTGGAAATAAGACTCAGAGGGATACTATAGGACCAAAGCTAAAATATTGGGGATTTGAAATTATATAGATACATCAATTTCAATATCAAGCTCCTCAAAAGTAAGAAAAATGTGTGCATTTTTTTTTTTTAAATTTCACAAGACTTGTTTGAAAATAAGTTTGAAGTGATACCAAGGACATATTGAATCATAGATATCAGTATTGGGTTCTAAAATGCCCCCTAAAAAGAATTCAACACCCATTAAGCCCTCAAAAGGATCTACTATGATTCATGATGAGGAAGAAGTGCAGCATGATATATCAAAATTACAAGACCAAGTGCACCGAATTTCGTTCTCACAAAGAGTAATAAAAAATGAAATGGATGGTTTGAAGAAAGGCATGGAAGCTAATATTGATGGTTTGAATAATGGCATGGAAGCTAAGATGGATGGTGTGTAAGCTAAGATGGATGGCATGGAATCTAAGATGGATGGCATGGAAGCTAAGATCGATGGTATAGAAGGCAACATGAAATATTTGAAGAGATAAATTGAAGGTTTGAAGGAAGATTTGGAAAATTTGCTATAAGAAAATCTTCCTAGTGGCGAAAAGGTAGTAGAGAAAACTCACAACGAGAAAAAAATAAATGTTAATCATGATTTCATAGACTCTAATGTTGGATTTAAGACCCACCATATTCCAAAGATCGATATGAGGAAGTTTGATGCCAAGGATCTCGTAACATGGATACTACATATGGAGCAATATTTTGATCTCAATAATGTGCAAAACACACAAAAGGTATGCACTGCAACTTTATATTTAGAAAAAAATACATTTGTATGGTATCGATGGCTTTTCTCTAGTAAAAAAGTTGTCACTTGGTAAATTTTTACAGAGAAATGATAGCACATTATGAGGATACAAATAGAAACACCTTCTTTAGCTAATTGATAAATCTAAAAAAAAAGGGTTCAATGGTGGAGAAAATTGAGGACTTCCAAAAATTGAATATAAGGGTAACTGATATTCTAGAGGAACACAAGATTGATGCCTTGATAGGGACTTTAAAGGATAACATCCAACATGAGGTTCTCCTTTGGGAACCCAATTCATTGGAGAAGGTATTCAGGTTGGCAAGAAAAAATGAAATTAAATTTATGGTGACAAGGAGCCTACTACTCACATATATGAATATGGAAGTGTTGCTACTCCTAGACTTCCACAACCTACAATGTTGACACCACAAAAATTGGAAGAAAAAAGAGTAAAAGGGCTTCGCTACAGTTGTGATAGAAAACACACTAAAGGTCATAAGTGGGCTAAGAAGAAATTAGTTTACATAGATTTTGAAGAGGAGGAATAAAATGAACATGAAACTTCAAAAGAAGAGGATGTGCACCAGGAACCAACCATATCCTGTAATGCATTGGCAGGAATTACCACTCCTCAAACTCTCGAGATAAAAGGACATATCAAGAAGAAAAATGTAATAGTGTTGATTGGTTCACGTAGTACCCTTAATTTTATTCATTTAAGGTAGCCAAGGAATTGAATTTCTTCCTATACCCAAAACAAGAGTGTCAAGTGATGGTTGAAAATGGAGGAACTATAAATTTCTCTGGAAAGTGCCATAATATCAAGCTAACCATGGAGGAATATGTATTGAATAGTCCAATGATTTCCATTCCAATGGGAGGTGATGATGTTCATTAGGGGAATTTTGAGGTCTAAAACGGGTCTCATAAATAAATTATAAAATAATAATGGAAATAATAAAACAATATTAGATTACATCATCAAATTTTGGAGGGAAAAAAGAAAAAAACTACTTTTTCAACTCGTATTTTCAACTTATCTCCCTATGGGTTTACTCAAATTTCAAGAGAGAACATTATTTGGATGAAAAATTTGATTCCTCATCCATGGAGTACCCATGTTGCATACTTTCAGTGGACCCTAATACATGAAAAATGAGAAATAATTGAAAAACGTGATTGTAATCACATTTTTTCATGTATTTCTCATTTTTCGTAGAGTAGGTTGCATGTAAAGTATGCAACATGGGTACTCCTTGGATGAGGAATTAAATTTTACATCCAACGAGTACTCCCGCTCGAAATTTGAGTAAACCTTTGGGAGATAAGCTGAAAATACGAGCTGAAAAAGTAGTTTTATTATTTTATTATTTTTTATTATTTTTACTTTTTAACTCCAAAATTGGTAAATGCATTTTCAATAATTTTCATAGACTCCTTGGATGAGGAATTAAATTTTACATTATTGAAAATACATATTTTTTACTCCTTGGATGCATCTTTTAATTTTCAAGAACTTTTCTTGAAATGTTTTTTTGAAGGAAAGGAAGTTGAACTACGTGGTATCGCAGGGAAGTCGAGAAAGATAATAAGCTATAATGTCATTACAAATCTTCTGAAGAAAGAAAAACGAGGCGTAATTGCACAATTATTCTCACTAGAAGTTCCAACATCAAAATCATCTATTTCTCCAGATCTCTAAAAAGTTTTGGACAGTCATTCCAAGGTGTTGAAACTCCCAAAGGTCTCCCACCTATTTGTGATCATGATCATAATATTCATTTGATTTCAGGAAGTGTTCCTCCAAGCATTAGGCCTTACAAATATCCTTATCTCCAAAAGAGCGAAATTGAACGTATGATTGTAGAAATGTTAGAGGCTGGTATAATTCAACCTAGTTAAAGTCCTTTCTCTACTCCAGTAGTATTGGTGTACAAGAAGGATAGATATGGCGCATGTGTCCAGATTATAGGGAGCTCAATAAGTTCACTATTAAAGATAAATTTCCCATTCCTGTGATTGATGAATTATTGGATGAATTACATGGAGCAATTTATTTTACCAAGTTGGATCTTCGTTCATGATATCATCAAATTAGAGTGAAGACTGAAGATATTCTGAAAACAACATTTCGAACCCATGAGGGTCTGTTGGAATAGGGTCACCTAAAGCTGCAAATTTTGTATATTTTTGGTCTTAATTAGTCTAACGCAGGGGTTTTGGGGTGGGTCAAAGCCTCGAATGCATTTTAATGGGTCAAGGGTAGACCAAGAGTTTGAAAACCATGGTTTGTGGACCATTGGAAGCGTAGGCTAAGTGGATATAAATAGATGAACTTTTTTGAGTCTAAAGGAAAGAAAAGAACTAAGTCTGATGCTAAGTGTGAATTGTTATATCTGTAGTTGGTCGTTAGGGTAAGAACTCCTACTGGTTGTGTGCGCAGAAATCCTCAGCCCTGCTCTAAGCGGACCTTGTTGGCTGTGTGCGCAGGTTGTGTCGGATTGTATTGAGTTTTGAATACTAATATATGCGAATATGGTTGAGGTATTTCTGTGTTATCTGATCTAAGGTATTTATTTTGATGCGAACTATTGCATCTGTTATGAATATTGCTGGTTATCTGTTTATGCTACGAATCTGTCTATGTTATGGTATAACTATACTCTATTGATGATGCATTATTATGATATGTGCTTATTACTGTTGATACACACATGGATGCAGAGTTATTAGCTAGATCTATGCATAACAATAGCTCTGTACATTGTGATTATACTATTAACTATATTGCGAATAGATCTTTCTGGTGCGAACCTGATAAGTTGCGAACGTGGATCTGCTGACTTACCTACTCTCTCTCAAGATGCGGAAATTGGTTCTAGCACCCTCCCAAACTACTTCGGGTGAGACTTTGGCCTGCGAAAGCAGGTCACTATCGAAAGGGCCAGTAGTATAGGGGTTTTTTGGCTAACCTTAACCTCTGAACCTGGGTTAGGACCCCTCGAGCCAATATATGGTTCCGTTTTCGGGACTAGGAGCATTTTGAGAGAGGGATTGGGTAATGCCAAGGGAACATTGAAGACCTGAGAAGAAATAAATTGAAGAGTTTCGAAAATCCAGTTTAGGAATTTGTGGTAAAAGAAAATCGCAGAAAAATATTGACGACAGAGAAGTGGAAGAGTAAGTATATTTTCACAGAGAGTTACGAAATTTTCTTTGTGACATTCGCAACCAAGCCTCAGGAGTGGCTTGCAAGGTTTGTATATTTCTAGAAGTGTTCAAAGAATGAACAGGTCACGCAGTGGACCCCAGAGTTGATCCAGCAGTTATAGAAGACTGATCACACCATCACTCGTATGATATATCACTGGGTGGACAGTGTGCTAGGAGGATTTGTGACAGAATTTTCAATCGATCAATTCGTGTCCTATTCGGAGGAAGAGCGGAGGTTCTTCAAGGTTTTCTGGGGTAATTTTCTGAAAACCTACCATTACTGATTAAGATATTAATATGCAAAAGAGAATTCTGTGTAGTCATATAGAGTGAATGAGCTCCGATCAGAGCAAGGGTACAACGCGGAGTGGAAAATACTATAGAACTAGTCAAGAAGGAGATAGATCTGTCTACATCCCAGTAAGGAATTTAGCTGCACATAGCCCTCCAACTACACCACCTTAAAATCAGCATAGGGGTAAGAACTCACCCGTACCTCCACCACCAGAAGACGAGATGGCCTCGCACATGAAGCTACCTACCTTTAAGGGCATAGGGGATGAAGATATGGATCGGTTTTGGTTTGTCGTAGAATCGGTATGGAATGCACATAATATGGTCAATGATGTTGTGAAAAGGGCGGAGCTGTCCCTTGCCTTTGAAGGAAGAGCCCTGGATTGGTTTATGGGATACATAGCTCAACATGCAAATGCGACCATTCCAGAGATTAAGAATTCCTTAAAACAACAATTCAAAAAACCTAAATCCTACTCTCAGATAATGAATGATCTAAAATATTTCAAGCAAGGACCCTCTGAGTCTGTGTGGGAAGCTGACCAATGGTTGAAGAAGGTAATTAGGGGAGGGGAATTTTTGTATGATGATAGACAACACAAGGAATGGCTCATTACTATGTTACTACCTCACCTGAGCGTACCTATGGGTCAAAAAGCCATTGAATCGTAGGAAAAAGCCTTGGAGATTGTTATAAAGTTGGAAGATGTGCCGAGAGATGATACCCAATTGGGAGTACAACAAATCCAAGAATAGCTGGGGGCGATGCACATGGAGATCCAGAACCTGAGAAAGGACCAAGGAAAGGAAGCTAGTACAGACATATGGTGCATACGATGTAGGGTATCTGGGCATACCAAGGATCAATGCCCACTGATGGCAGACTACCTATAGGTGGGGGGACCCAGTCTGTTGTGCCCAAGACCAAGTCGACCTGCATTGTGGTGCGATGATTGTCACGTAGCTAGCCTGCATGATACTAACCATTGCCCCCGTTTAGGTGCGTATGTCCCAGAACTAAAGCAACAATGGTGCAGGTTTTTTCGGTCAATAGGACATGATGAGTAGAACTACCAAACGGGCGAGTAGTATAGGGGTTTATTGGCCAACCTTAACCTCCGAACCTGGGTCAGGACCCCTCGAGCCAACAGGGTCAAACCAATGCACCTTCTACATTTTAAGGGTTGATGAATTCCATTTTCAAACCCTTCCTTAGAAAATCCGTGTTAGTATTTTTTGATGATATACTAATCTACAACCGCTCTTGGAAGGATCATGTTCAACATGTTGATAAGGTGCTCAAACTATTGAAGGAGAAATAATTATATGCAAAAGCCTCCAAATGTTTCTTTGGAGTACAAGAGGTGGAATATCTGGGTCATATTGTATCTCAGGAGGGTGTTAAGGTAGACCTTAACAAAATTAAAACTAGTAACGAATAGAAAGTCCCCACAACCATAAAGCAGTTGCGAGGATTTCTTGTGTTAAAATGGTATTATCACAAGTTTGTTAATAATTATGGGAGAATAGCAGCACCTCTAACAATATTATTGAAGAAAGATGCATTTTCATGGACTCCTGAAGCAACTAAGGTCTTTGAACATCTTAAAGAGGCAATGTGCCAAGCACCAGTCTGAGCTACGCCAGACTTCACAAAAACCTATATTGTGGAATGTGGTACCTTAGGAAATGGAATTTGTGCCATTTTAATGCAAGAAGGAAGACCCATTGTTGTTGAAAGCTTTCTAATCAAAGGAAAGTATTTACAGAAATCTATTTATGAGAAGGAAATTTTGGAAATATTACAGGCACTAAAGAAATTGCAACCTTACCTAATGGGAAGACAATTCAAGGTAAAATATAATCATGATAGTCTTAAATACTTTTTGGAACAAAGACTATCTTTAGAAGAGCAGCAAAAATGGGTCACAAATATGTTGGGTTATGACTTTGAAATCATCTACAAAAAAGGGAAGATAGATGTTGTTGCAGCTGCACTCTCAAGAAACGATGAGGAGGTGGAAGCTTTGCTTTGTGCCATTTCTATTATCCAACCAGATTGGATAACCGAAGCAAGGGAGGAATGCAATAATGATGAAGAAGTCTGGACACTCATTCAAAATTTGCAGCAAGACCCCAATACATATGATACATTTAGTTGGAAAAATGATTCCTTATGGTACCAAGATCACTTATATCTTTGTAATAATTCCCAACTAAAACAAAGGATTCTTTTGGAATTGCACACCTATCCCTTAGGAGGACACAATATTTTTAAAAACTTACCACATGGTGAAGAAATAATTTTTTTGGGATGGCCTTAAATCTGATATTCAAAAGTTTGTGGCAGAATGTTTGGTTTTCTAGAAAAATAAAGTTGAGACAATTAATACCTCGGGTCTTCTACAACCTTTATCCATTCCAAGTCAACATTGGGAGGAGGTTTCAACGCATTTTATCATAGGTTTACCTAAGTCTGAAGGAAAGAATTTCATGCTGGTGGTAGTTGATAGACTTACCAAGTATGCACACTTTTGTACATTATCTCATCCATTTAAAGCGAGTACAATTGTTACTGCATTTATGGAAACAATTCAAAATATACATGGAAACCCAAATATTATTTTAAATGACAGAGATCCCATTTTCACAGGAAAATTTTGGATGAAATTATTTTCTTGTTTTGGTACTCAACTGACTCATAGCTTGTCTTATCATCCTCAATTTGATGGGAAAACTGAGACAGTGAAAAAAATCTTTGGAAGGATATCTTCGTTGTTCTGTATATGATAAACAAACACAATGGGTCAAGTGATTACCTTTGGTTGAATGGTGGCATAACACTTCCTTCCATACTACAAAAAAAATGACCCCATTTATGGAAATTTATGAATATCATCTACTGTCCATCACATGATATTTAAGAGAAAATTCTAAGGTTCAAGCAGTGGAATATCACATCGAGCATCAACAACAAGTTCTCCAATTCTAAAAGGATAACATAAATTTGGAAAAGATCGAATGAAACAATAGGCATATCAACATCGCAGCTGCGAGAAGTTTTGATGTAAGAGACTAAGTATTTTTACGACTACAACCATACAAAAAAATGTACCTTAAGCAAGCTAAGAAGGATAATAAATTATCTCCAAAGTACTATGTTCCTTACAAGGTGTTGCAAAATATTGGTACTATTGCATACAAATTGGAGCTTCCTGCTTCTTCCCGAGTGCACCCAGTATTCCATGTTTCATGCTTAAATAAGGTTATAGATGACAAACTTCTAGTTCAAACAATATTGCCAGGACTTGATTAGGAAGGAAAAATCATATTGGAACCTGAAGCAGTCACGGAAACAAGAACTCAAAAACTATGAAATCGAACAATTTCAGAGTATCTCATAAAGTGGAAGAACTTACCCATTGAAGATTCCACATGGGAGGATGATAATTTTATACAGAAGCATCCAGAACTACTCAAGCGTTGAGGAAAACACTTTTTTGAAGGAGAAGAGCATGTTAGGTCCCTATATTACTAGTGTAGTTCCTTATTGTTGTTAGTGTAACCCCCTTATTGTTATTTTTGTACCCTTGTAGTCCCCATATTGTTATTCTTATGCCCCACAAAAGCCTACTATTGTTATTTTTGTGCCCTTACATTATTATTGTTAGGTCATATAGGATTATATTGTGACCCCATGGATTCCTATATATATAAATGAGGTTTTTTCATTTGTATCATCTAAGAAATTTTCATTTATGTAATGTAAAGGAGGGTTTCCCCTTGAAGTGGCTGATTTCTAAGGCCTTGATCTCTCTTTTCTTCTCTTTTGGGAGTTGGTTTCATAAAAAATATCCTTATGGGTGCATACTTAGGAAGCTTGTAAGGGGATAATTCACAACCATAAATCTTTATTTCTGAGTAGCTCTGACATAGATACCAATCACCCTTTTTGGTTTGGTCACTTAGTTGTAAAACCCTCTTTATCTCTGGGTCTAACCTTGGCTCTGCATTGTTGTTTAATAAACTTACTGCCACATGCAAAAAATGATCTACAAATTGACTAAAGGAGAATTATGTGTTGCTCTTTCTAATCAAAGGGGTCCAAAGAATAACTAGCTAAGGGTTACCCTCATCATACATATTCTGTAACTAAAAAGGAAATATATCTAACTGATAATAAATAAAAATATAAACAAGGACTGATGCATATCTGAAAACTCCTTCATTTGATAATTTCATAAACTACTCATGGATCATCTCTACTATGAACTCACTGTAACACAATATGATGGGTGGCTTTTGTTCACTTGAGAAAATGGAAAGAAAAATATATTCTCATCAATCCATTGGTTTGAATTATAGCCCAAAATATAAGAAATAATGGAGACATTATGTTTGATCATTTCAGGAAAAATTGAGATTGACTATGGAGGTTTGGTTTTAGGTATTTGAACATCATATGACAAAAACGTCTCAAATTTTTTTTTTTTCTCTTTGTGAAAAGTCTAGTTTGTTGCATATTTCCATAAATAAATTTGGGTGAAAGGGTTTTGATAGAGGGTCATCTTTGATTTGAGGCATTTCATAGATTGAATGGGCATTAATGTGAAATAGGGTTTCACCATTCTGGGCCATTATGGATCTTTGGCTGGGCATATAACGAAATTGGTAGGAGGTGAAAAATTCAGGAAAATAGGGCGTCTGAGGGAAAATGAATTGAGGTAATGTTGACTTCCATAAGATGATTTTATCATTGTTGTCCAGGTACTTTTGATGGAGCCAATTAAGAATTTCATAAAAAGATCAAATTCAAAATTTTCCTTAGATATCTGGTACAGGTGGTCCACTAATGGTTGCTGATCTAAGTCTACGGCTAGAGGTGGCACCAGATTGTTGTGAGAAATGGATTTTCCTTTAGGAGCCATTAAAAAATAAAAAAGGCAGTATATTTTATATAAATCCCTGTTGAAAAATGGTTTAGTGAAGGCGTACAAGTACTTTAGACACTGCTGAACTGGTATGAATGATACTTTCATGCTTTTCTGAGACTTATAACAGTTTAAAAGAGGTGATGGAAGATAAAAAAATAGTTCAGAAGGTGTGATGTGAAAAGAATAGCGCAAAAGATTTTTTTATAGTGAAACCGCAGTTTTAAAACAAGATACTTGGTGAACTTTAATAGGTGTGGGAGGAATTTATTCTAACAACGTTACAATTAATATATGTTTTAACAATAAATTCGTAGTGGGTAGATGGAGGACAAGTGTTTGATGATGATTTGATTAGTGGGATGACGTACGAAAGTTGATAGGATGGTGGGGAAAGGACATAACGGTCAACGTGTGAGTGAAGGTGGTTTTGGAGCCGACCCAGAGGAGGGGTAGGCAGCAAGTGAATTTGAAAGGGGGGGGGGGGGGGGGTGCGGTCTCGACGACGAGATGACACATATGGCCGGGTGGTTTTTGGAAAATGGCTCTACCCAGACCCCCCCCACTGTTGGATATAGTTCGGAAGCACTGGGGGGTGCGGGTTTGTATGTGCGCCGTTGATCTTGGCACGCCAGATTTGAGCCCTTCGAATCTGCACAAACATTATGGTATCCGACAAAAACACGTTTTAATTATTTTATTACAAAATGCCTAATAAACCATTTTAAGGTATGGTTAATTAGGTTAAACCGTACTTATAAAATTATTTCTAAGCAGCATTTTAAGTGGCACGCTTCTTTCTTCTACTTTTTTATTCAAAATAAAACAATTTCATTTTTTTCTTTTTGTTACTACTTGTCTATGCCTAACATTTTTTCATTTTTTGTTTCTTTTTCTTTCTATTTCCAACGCCTAACATTTTTTCAGTTTTTACTATTTGTTTTTTTTGTTTTCTTTTTCTTTTTGAAATAATATATCCTAACATTTTTTATTATATTTTTCTACTACAATATCTAACTTATCAAAACCATATATGTTACAACATTGACTCCAACTGGGAATTGCTTCCTCCTATAGGACGCAGAGAACTAGCAGATCCAAGTGCCTTCTCCTCGGGATAATGGAGTGTTTTTTGAAAAACAAACATACTTTGAAAAATTTAAACAAGCCGGTAATATAAAATGATGAATGCGTGAAACATTACTTTAATATTCAATATTGAATGTAGTGCTTCAAATATCTTCCATTAACTGGCAATGAAGAATATTGTCCTTCCAAGTTCTGGAAGATAAAAGTGTTGTTACCTTTAACTTGTACAATGCTAAAAGGTCCAAACTAGAGGTTTTCAAACTTTCCATGTTTTCCTTTATCTTCCCTCCTAACATCCCATATTAACACTAAATATCCCTCTCTAAATCTCTATCTCTAGATTTTCTGTCAAACATGATTTTCATTTTAATTATGATATTTCCTAAGTTTGTAATGGATTTCATCTCTATTCTCATTAAGTTCAATAATATGATTGGTCCTTCTAAAAAAATCATCAGGTTCTTCATTTACTTGTAGAAATCTCATGACATGAAAAGATAGATTTGTAGGAAATATGGCTTCTTTACCATAAACCAACTAAAATGGAGATTTTACTGTAGATATTTTTGGAGATATCTTGTTTGCCCAAACTGCATATATGATATGTATGTCCCAATTCCCATTAAAGGAGAATCATCGTTTTGACTAAGATTGCATCCTGTTACCATTGGTGTGCATACAAGCTTGCAGTGTTCCATTCAATATTTTTTCAAAATCTGTTTCATGTACTTGGTTTGAGAAATAAATATACCTTTCTTAGTTTTTTGAACTTGAAGAACAAGAAATTATGTTAATTCACCAAGTAGAAACATTTCAAATTACCTTTGCATATTTGAAACAAATTCTTGATTGATAGATTCTACATTGCTTCAAAATATGATGTCATCTACATAAATAACAACTATCAAAAGTTTGTATTTATCAAATTTGATATATGAGTTGTTATCTGTAGACCCCATTTTGAATTCTTATTGTTGAAGATACCTGTCAAGATGATAATACCATGCAATAGGAACTTGTTTTAACCCATACAATTCCTTCTTAAGTTTACAAACAATATTTTTATCATTTCTAGGAATGAATCCTTTAGGTTTTTCAATATAAACTTCTTCTTCTAGATCCCCACTTAAAAATGTAACTTTAACATCCATTTGATATACTTTAAAGTTATTAAATTTATAAAAATCAAGAAACATTCTTATGGATTGAAGTCTAGCTACATGTGCAGATGTTTCTTCAAAGTCTATCCCTTCCTATTGAGCATAGCCTTTGCATACAAGTCTTTCTTTGTTTCGAATCACTTCTCCATTTTCATTTAGTTTGTTCTTGAACACCCATTTTTTCCCAATTACATTTTTATCATGAGGCCTTGGAACTAATTCCCATGTATGGTTCTTTTCTATTTGATCAAGTTATTCATGCATTTCCTTAACCCTACATTCATATTTGCTTGCTTCCTTCACATTTTGAGGTTCAATTGTGGATATTAAGGCTAAGTGAATGGAAGTCCCAACAAAATTTCTTCTAGTTTATATTCCTACTTCCTTTTCACCTAGAAATTGAGATTCAGGATGATTTTTCTAAAGATACATTGATGGTTTCTTTTATGATATGTCATTTCCTTATTCTGACGCTTCTCTTTCTCCTTCTCCTAAAACCATTTGTTTGAAGTAGGGAGAGGTTCTCCATCTACTTGTGCTTCCCTTTTTGTACCCGTGGATGCTTCATCAATCACAACATCTATGCATTCAAAAATATTTTGAAGCCTTTTATTGTAACTTTTATAGTATTTTATTTTAGAAGAGAATCTAAGGAGGATTCCTTCATCAAATCTAGATTCAAGCTTTCCAATCTTATCATCATTTTTCTTTATGAAACATTATCTTCCAAAAATTCTAATTTTTTTTACAGTTGAAGGCTTACCAAACCAAATTTCATGTGTAGTTTTATTATTGTTTACTCATACATGATCTTTGTTAAGTATAGTCATGGCTACATGAGCTTCTTCCCACCAGAAGGTGTGAGGTGTTCCCGACTCATCAAGCGTGGCACATCTCATTTGTTGAACTATATTTTTCATTATTTCTACCACTCCATTTTGTTGAATACTTTTAGCCAGGGAGAATTTCCTTTTGATGCCATGTTTTTTCAGAAAAATTAAGGATCTGGTCTGATATAAATTCTCCCACTCTATTAGATCTAAGACATTTTTTTTAGATCTAATTCATTTTATACCATAGCCTTAAATAATTTAAATATATGAAATGCCTCATCTTTATACTTTAGTGAGCCAATCCAACACATTATTGAAAAGTCATCAATGAATAATAGAAACATTTTACACCACGAAGAGTCCTACTTTTCATAGGACCACATAAATTAGTGTGAACAAATTCAAGGGGTTTACTTGAAGTATCTTATTTTTCTTTAAACTAAACTCTAGATTTCATACCAAATTGACATGATTTTCAAATGCTATTTTCAGGTGGAGAAATGTTGTAAAAGTCATGAAATGCTCCCATCCCGCTTGATTTATATAACTGATAAAAATCTGAGGTTCTGCAACCTTTTGTGCCAAAGCTATCTTTCTTCAAAATTTCTTATAAAATAGTGCTCTTTTCCACCCTTTAGGACATAAACATTACCCAAAGTTCTTGTTCCCTTAATTATTATCTTCTCCGTATCCAAATTTCTTACCACACAATTCTTTGAGTTAAAAATAACTTCATGTCCTTGATCACACATTTGACTAACACTTAACAAGTAATGTCTTAATCCATCAACAAATAATACATTCCCAACCTTGACCCTTTTCTTTAAAATCACAAATCCTTTCCCTTTTATAGCAGCAGGGGAGTTATTACCAAACATCACATTATTTTCTTTCTTAATTTCATTAAAAGAAACAAAATTATCTATGTCACCTGTATTATGCTTTGAACATCTGCTGTCGATGTAACATAGATCATCTTGAGCTTGTGCAAACAATGCTAGATCAAAATTTTCAGAGGTAATGTTTCTGTTTTTTCATACCTTGGGTGGTATTGTCTTATTTTCATGTTGATAAGATGATTTCAACCTGCTTATGCATTCAGTTTCTTCAGGACTAAAGTTATTTCAAATATAACATTCAATCTCATTTTGAAGAGGTCAGAAAACATTATAAGAATATTTCTTTGTCCTGATTGCATTATGTTGTTTTGTTGCTTCTCTGGTCATAATTGTTTTATAAGAAACACAATGAAAAATTTTATGACAGAAATTGTGACAAGTGAAGTATTGACCATTGAAGTAAGAATACTTGGGAGTATAGTACCTTCTTGAGTAGCTTTCCTTTTGTTCATGGTAAGGTTGTTTTGCATAAGAAGGATTTGATCCTTCATTATTTTTCTGAGTTCTATAATTTTGATGAATGATTTCATATATTCTTCAGTAGCTTGCATTTTTTTCATGGTAAGGTTGTTTTGCATGAGAATTATTTGATCCTTGAATATTTTGTGTTCTATAATTCTAATGACTACTTCCTTTTACTACATTGCCATAGCTTCCTGTACCTATTTCAGAAGATTTCATAGGTTTTGATGTTTGACCATTTGGGTTGTATCCAAGGCCTATCTTGATTAGAGGATATCATTGCACTTCAATTATTTCTTCTAAAGTCTCAAATCCTTTAGCAAATCTAAGATTTAGAGCCTTTGTTTTCTCTAGTTCCTTTCTTAGACCCAAAATTTCAATTTCTAAATTTTCAAAGTGCATTTCCTTTTATAGAACTTGTATTTTCAAAGCTTCTTAAGCTAATTTAGCTTCTTCTAGACATATTTTTAGCTAAGTTATTCTTCAAAAAGGGTGTTTTCCTTATACATACTAATTTATGTTAATAACTCGAAGTATATTAAATTTTTCTAAAGCATCCATAAAGTCATCATCAGATTCATCAATACATTGTTATTCAAAAGCCATAAGTATCCAATAATCTAGATCTCATTCATAATCTTCATTATTGAAAGAATATTCACTCTCAAAGACATCATCACTTAGCATAAGCATACCTTTATTGTGCATCATTTATGACTTTCATTGTTCTTTTGTTGCATATTATCCTTGAACCATAAATGCTTCACTCTCACTGCTCTCCTAAATTTATTTATTCCTTTGAGCTAGCTTCTTATTTCGCTTCTTTCCCATCGTCCCTGATCCACTTCAAGTGGATAAGCTTTAATTGAAGTGACCTGCTCATTCCAATTGTTGGGAAAAATATTGAGAGGGGGAGCGGGGGAGGTGAATCAATATTTTGAACTCAATTTAACTTTTCATTTTCTTATTATGATTTATATACACTATTTTCTTTATGTAACCTGTGTATGTATGCGACTTCAGTGAAATCAAACAACGTATATCTATTTAACCAATTCTTCGTAAGTTCCATTAGATATTTATCATTAACCATTGCATTATTAGTTTCATTAGACATATAGTATGCAATAAATAGCATAATAAACCATCACACATAAGAAACACAACCACACATGAGAACACCATGATTTTTAGGTGGAACCCTAATGCGTGATAAAACCACCATTGTCGTTGTCTCTGTCTTCTTTCTTATTATATAAATAAAATATTATTACAATCTTGTACTGGTGTAGAATCTTACCAGTACACATGCGCCTACCTGTAGAAGGCTACAAACTTCTCTCATTCTCTAGCACCCACTAGAAGGGAGCTATAATCCCTTGATCTTGTTTACTGACTCCTATTGGAAGGGACTCTCTTACCCCCTGAGAAAAGGAAGCTTTGACTCCCTTACTGAAGGCTCCAACTCTCAGTACCTTTTTGGACCACATTCATAATATTTCATACTAGACCCATATGAATCAAAACATCAAAACCTATAGGCCACCTTTCATCATATTTTCAAACTGGACCCACAACCAGTATTAAGCTTAATACCAAATTGAATACTGAATCTGAAAGACAATCACTGAACCAAATGAATCAATGAATCTCAATCGACCACTGTAACTAGCTCAAACCAATCCATAACAAATATAAACCATCATATCATATCATACATAATCATATACCAAGCAATACACTATTCATCATCACAGAAACACAATGTTGTTCCTGCAAATACTGATCATACATACATTAGAATGTATGCACTAGTGATTTGAAGCACCCTCGTGTATATATGCGATTCCATTATATAGTACTTGTGTACAAATCTCAAATAATCATGAATCACTGCAACGCTGAAGCAACCACTGAACCATACATGAACCAATCCTAGACCACTGAAGCAATCACAGATAGATCATTGAATCACACCTAGTCATACTTTTGGACCATTAAAACTGATCAATACAACCAAATAATCTCAATCGACACTGTCAGAAATAGATAATAATAATAGAGACATCATTGACAAACAACAATAGTAAAAGTATAATTAATCAAATGTCATCATTTAGAAGTATTGCAAACCCTAGAATATATATGCTACTTCCACAAGACATATCAACATATGCACACGCCTACCATGCATAACACCCACGTAAAATTATCAACATATTGCAAAATTTATCTCTAAATATATACATGACCCTACAAAATTGGATCCACATATGTACATGACTATTCCCAAACACACTTGTGTACAGGTTTGAAAACTTTCGCTGCAAACACAATTTCACTCCACAATTTTTACTGTCAATACTACATACTTCTGAATAATTCATCTAGATCACAACATCATTATAATTACAAATTCATAATTATTAGCTACTTTTACATTTTCAACAAGTAAATCAATCTAGAATATATGAAAACACACTTTCATATCTTTCAGATATGAGTCTTCGCCATGCTCCCTAGTGCACACTTGTTCCAAATCAGATCACACATGTATAAACCATTAATTGCACACTAAACACTTTGATATCCATATACTTATATAGGTTTAGCCTTAGCCAATACCTTGGGTAAATCCCTTGGGAAGGTCGTTAGTATTCTTGACGGGATTAACTAAATATTTTCAATCTGATTGCTATGGGCCAATATCATGGTAATGACCCCTGGTATCCAAAATACCATGGTGAATATTTTGTACGCGATTTTAACCAACAAGACTTGCGTATGTATGTGATCTTGATTCACAGGATCTGCATATACTTTCTTAAACTTCACCTTTATCATCCGTCTATTTATGAACTATCAATTTTGTATTCATAGCCTTAGAAGCATACATACCAATCTTCATGAGTTCCATAATCATCATGATAACACAATGTTGGCATCTTTATTGAGTAGGTTTCCATCAAGGACAACACATTAGCCATAATTCCAACACCCCCATGGTTGACATCATCATATTGAATATTATTGGTTCTTATAAAGTTAATTTTGGTTGTACATTTTTGTTTTGAGGTCCATTTTAGACCTCAAAATTTCTCTAATTCTTCTCCCAACCTAGAAAATCATATTAAAGAAACTATAGAAATAACAACTAAATTGAGCATTGAATTGAATAAATCTTACCAAGATCCAATGTGAATATTAATATTTCAATTCCTACTGCAATTAACCATGCAAAATCCCCTTAGCACCAAAGTCTCCAAAAAATTCCAATTTGCACTGTGACCTACCCTGTCTATGCTAGGGTCCCAGGTTTTCTCTGCCTGGGTATTCTCCCAGAGTTTACTAGTTTGTTGTCTCTCAACAAAGAGTTTCCAAACCTCCTCATGCCAATGTCATTCCCATGTTTAATCCAATGGTGCTCCAACCTACACATGGATTACCAAACCTTCGAACAACATTCTACCTACCATTATTTAAATATCAAAGGGAATCAATATTCTTTTCAATTAGATCATTAGTTAATCTTCAATTATTATCAGTATTTGTACAATGATAGCAGTAAACAAAAGGAACACAAATGCACACAATTTTTAAGGTGGAAACCTACTCTGGGACAAAAACCACCTAATGATTTTCTAATAATTCTTTAATATTCAACTCCAATTGAAAATAAAGCTCCAACTTCCTAGAATATATAAAATCATTCTTGTCCAGCTCCCATTGGATGGATGCTCCAACGTCCGAGATTATTTAGTAGTCAACTGAATGGATTCCCCAACACCCAATGAGCTACAACTCACCCTAGCACAACTCTAACACCCTATAGAAGAGTAAAAGAAGAATGGACTCCTGTACCAGGGAAAATGGTCCACTTTATAATGATATAAAATGATGTAGAAGAAGACAACACACTAGACCATAACCCCAACTATGACACAACCACCTAATGATGATCCGAGACCTCCCGACACTACCTCTTCAACTCTTGGCAGATAGGCACTAGTACAATTTTTCAATAATGTTTTTACAATGACTTAGTACAATGATACCTTTACAGTGACTGTATGCAGTGCTGCCCACTTGAAGACTTCATGTGATGAACTTCTTGCCACTGTTCTGCACCTTGCTTGTTGCTCTTGTCATGCTACCCTCTGCTGCACCTTGCTTTGCTTTTCTGCCCTAGAAAGTCTAGTCCTTTGCAACGCTTGACAACACATGATCTAGTTTTTTCTTGCCTTCTAGGAGCTCGATATTGAATCTAGTGTATCTCTGTTATTTCAGATCCCCAATATGTGATTTTTGGTCCTCTAGTGGTCCTATGAGTCGTCTTTCCAATGCCATAGGTCTTACCCAATTTTTATTCTTCAAGGAAGAGTTATGCCCAATCTCTCACAATGCCCTAATTATGGATTGTTTCAGTAGAGCAAACTTGTATAACGTGCCATGTGTCACTGTTTATTCATTCAACTCTAAAATTGATAGAGAGAAAATGATATTACATGCAATATCTACCACATTTTACATAATTCCAATCTGATACTCAGAGAGAGAGAGTCATGACGATTTTCTCAAGGTCACTTCTTTAAGATGAATTTTAGGTGTCTGCAAAAATAATGACTTCCATAGATCATATCTCCGAATATATTGCGCACCTTGATTTGAAATTTTTACAGGATCTTTGTCAGGATTTTATCTTCTCCTAATAAAAATTTCAGCTTCTGAACCTTCGTAGAAAAAAATTTAGAGAAAAATTTCCACGATGACTTGTTTTCGATGGCGAAATCCCTTGCATAAGGAGGATATGAGGATCACATTTTATATAAATGCTTAGGTTGAGAGAGGCTTCAAAAACTGAACGTGGGAGGGATTTTAGGAGCTTAAAAAATATTAATTATGAATTTTCAATGACCCATGCCACAACCCCATTGGGTTTTAGCCCACTAATTGGGGGCACAAACTTCAAACATGAATATCTCTCAAACTGTGAAGAATTATGTGGCGTGCCATATATCAACGGAAACATATCAACATGTAGAAACCATCAAAAAAATTCTTGACCCAGAATATATTAATTTTGTAGGTCAAAATTCCCATTCAATATTGGGATAGCCCCTGGTATTTCTTGGGTTGACATCAATGACAACCGCTGATCAATAATTATAGAACTTGAATAATCAAACTCATAGAAAAAACACCAATTTAAACACTTCTCCATCTCCTCCTTCCAGATCCCTCACCACACTCTTACATGTATGCATTTCCATGCTTGGAATTCACTCATCATCTAGGATGGTTGGGTTATGGCATCAAGATCGCCTATATTTATGTGATTATTCTTAACCGAAAAAAAATGTCCTATTGGAATTACACACTTCTCCTATGTTAGCCACTGATAAAATCTGTTATATCGAGAAGTGGCTAATTTTGTTCTTCACAAACTCCAGGAGATAATTTCCCTTTGAGAACCTATCATCCTTGAAGTTTTTATGAAGATAACTAATCTTTTAGTTAATCTTCACTGCTGTTTCCCTCACAAAACTAAAAAATCTGCTGTCTACTAAGAGAAAAAAACTGCTCAAGAGGCCTCATTTTCCCTCATTTTCACTTCTCCATTTTCCTTCTTCACTTCATCCATAAACCCTTCCATTTGCCTTTAATTCCTTCGAATTTACCTTTAAAGCCTTGTGAAATCCCTTTATAAGGTTTAAAATCCCGTTTTCACTCTTATCAGAACCCCCAAAATCTTCTGAAAATCCTTAAAAATTCCTAAAAACAGTTTTATTGCATTAAGGCTTTAAGCCCCTTTGGCTTTAGCCCTAGCTCCTTTATCTTGCATGAAACCCAGAGCCGCGACTAGTGCTAAGGCCCAATTGCAAATCGAAAATTAGAGTATCTATTAATGTTTTCCCTTTGTTATTCTAAAAATCCCCGATGCGATGAGTTTTTTTCCTTTCAACCCCGGATCCAATCTCCGCCATTGATTTTTATAAATCCAACGGCCAGCGCTAAAGTCACATCGCGCCCATAATCTTCCTCCATCACCCCTCCGATTAAATCTCCACCATCGACCTTACTCCTAGATCTGACAGCTGGCGCTTAATGGCATCACAAATAGCCTATTGTTCATTCCCTCTCCCTCCTCCGATTGCGATCCCGCGATCCAATCTGGACCGTCGAATCCACAAGAACCGATAGCCCAGATTAATCACAACTCTGCCCATTTTTTTCCGCGTTTGTCCCTAGGATTAACTCTCAATTTTCGATCTGACTCCCAGATCCGACGGTCAGTATGTAATTACATCACAAGTTTTTATTTTCACCTTCCTCCGTTGATTGGCGATCCTGCGATCGGATATGGGCCGTCCATTAACCAAGATCTAATGGTCCAGATCAAACCTCACTTCCTTTGTTATTTTATACAGCCTGACAAATGTAAATTTCTCAGTGAAGATCCACCGTTGATCTCTACAGATCAACGGCCCACATTTAACCCAACTTCCGCCCAAACCCCTGCCTCATTTTCCTTTCGATGCTCCATCTGTCAATCTGGGCCGTTCATTCTGAACATCTAACGGTCTATATTAAACCCGATAGGCCCAACTCTTTTGGAACCTACCTCCCACATTAATAAATCCTGACCATCCATTCTTATGATCCGACAGTTGAGATTAAAACCACCTTGGCCTTGCCCACCATTTTTCGCCTGCGCAACTTATCTTATCGCTCTCTCATCTCCACCGTTGGATATACCTGCCTTTGATTCGACGGCTAAGACTCCATATCACGTGATTTTGAGTCCAAAAGTTAATTCCTAAAAATTACGTGATATGGGCAGTTTCTAAAGGACACATGTCGGCCAGAGACCCATATCACGTTCTTTTTGGAGAAATTCTGAAATCGCCTTTGAGCAGCGCGACACCAGTGGTTTTTACAGCCGAAGCCACCTTTCCCATTTATATTACATTTTCTTATTTTAAATCTCTGCCGTTGATCTCTGGGATCTGACGGTCTCAATTTAATCTCACCATTAGTTCATCGCCCTCCATCCTTCTTCCAAGCAATTTCATCAAATAATCTCTGCCGTTGATCTCTGTTGGTTGGTCTAATCCAACGGCCTAGAATCATTCCGCAACCCCAAATTTCATTAAACCCTTTTCGCCTCCGCCAAAGGTTTTTTACCCCTTTTCATTATATTTTCCTCCATTTTCGTTATAATGTTGCCCCCTCTGCATTATAAAAGCCCAATTAATCTCATCCATTGATCAATCTGATCTAACGGCCCAGACTTAATCCAACCACCGTCTATCCAACCACCTCCCCATCAACCCATCAAGCAATCTCGATTGTTGATTTTTCCGGATCGATGGCCACGATTTATCCTAACCTCCAAAGCAGCTTTCCTTCATGGATTTTCTTAACTTTTCTATGTTTTGTGCAGGTTTTCAAGGTTCCTCCATAAGTTTTAAAAGAAATTAAAGGTCGAGGATGATGATCCCTCGGGCCATTATTAACGAAGAACATGAATATACAGGGTTCAAACAACCATTTTTACCATGTCTCATGAACATTGGTAATATTATGAAAACCCTTCACGCACCTGCAACAAAGCTGAAAGACACCATCAATGACCATTTATTGAAGAAAATCAGCATTGAAGATAGAATATTAAAGAGTATCAGGGTTTAAAGTTCAAATCAGAGTTTTTAAGAGGATTAAGGCATAAAATTAGAAAATCAAATTCCTAATCCACAGTCAACAGAGTATGAAGACCCAAAGACGAAGATTAAGCCAAATTAGGTCTAAAACGCAGAACTAAAGTAAATTAAAGGTGTTTTAGGACAAAACAAGGAAATCTATTAGTCCGAGAAGCCTACACTGCCACATCAGAGGCTAATTGAATCCTCTCTAGGTACCAAAAGCCACCTGAAGCCTAAATAAATCAAGAGAAGACCTACTTATTGCTTAATCAAAAGATATTTGCATAAAGACACCTGAAAAGTTATTACCAAATAAAGAACAAATTCTGAAACTGACAGGGAAGTTATCTTAAGGGATAAGTAAGCCTCGAAGTCAATATTTTTTCCCATTTAGCCTAAAAATAGCAGAAACAGAGTACATGAAAGAGAATCATAATTCAATTCTCTCCTGCCTTAGGCCTTGCATGGTTTTCAAGGCTAGGAGTTGCATTTAATGTATAATTTATTGCATTTCAATCCTAAAACTCTTCCACCTCCTCATTTCTTCTATAAATACTTCTGAAGAAGATGAGAATTTGTTGGTTGATTGTTCACTAGTTGCAATACTGAAACTCTCTAAAATAATACATAGTATGTCTGAAGTTGAAGAAGAAATTGAAGTCTTGGAAGCTTGATGATGTTGTTACATGCTTGTTCTTGAGAAGGCTCTATCATTGGATCCATGAGCATGGTTGTTGGTGAAGTATTCTGAACTGTTTAATGTTTTCTCCCATTTTCATTTTGTTCCATAAATTCTTACTACAGTAGGATGAAAGTTTTAGGCTAAGAAATGACTCCTAGAAGCACCTTAGACCTGTTCATCCTTCATTGTTTTATGTTTTCTTCTGCTAAGGTATTTTAGAGTCTTAAATCTCTCTCTTTAGTCCTCATTCTCGTTTATTTCTATAATAGCTCAAATAGTTGGTTTTAGTATGATTTATGGTTTTCCCTGCTTGTCTACTATCACTTGAAAGCTGTTATTGAAGTCTCCCTTTGAAGCACCAATGTCTTAAATTAGCCAAGGAGGTCTGTTTTGATCATGCCCTTTGTCCTTGCTTGAAAAATTGTTTTGAAGGTATTTATAGTTGTGATCATAGATGTTTTTAGATGTTCCCTCTTCTATGATTGCAATTATTAGTAAATCTCTTATGTTTTATAAATCATTTGAAATAAAATATTTGAGGAAATAGGATGTGCTCCCAAATCTTAGATTTCATTTAAAAGTTGTTTTGAAGTCATTATTCGCTTAAAGTGTAGTTTGTAGAATTCATGGTTAGCCCTGTCTATCAAATATATCTTTATTGTTCAAGTTACATTTTCAAATTCCCTTTGTTGCGAATTCAAACTCTCCTTCCAAATTATTGATGTCCATCTCATTCACAAAACCAAAGGATCCTGTGGCCAAGTTATATTTTCCCTTTGGTATCCCATATCCATTGATTAGTTTGTCATGACCTCTTCTTGACTCCATTGCCCAATGAATTAGACATTTCCCCTTTCTATCTATCTTTCCTAGACCTTTCATGTTCTGCTATGTCCTTCAACCAATCAAACAAACAAACACTTGCACTTAATAACTAGTCTAAAACTAATACCCAAAGCAAACAAGATAAACCTTTGCAAAGAAATAAATTTGAGAGATCCCTCTTTGAGAACAGGAGGACTAGATCCTGGAAATCTAAAGATTGGTTTGATGTTGCCTTGTATTTTTATTTTCCAAACTATCAAAACAAAGGACTCCAACATCCTATAAGAGGACATTCAGGGTTCTTGAAGACATACCATAGGATCAAGAAAAAGAATTGGGAAGGTATTAAAGAAGATGTGAAAATAATTCTAGTAGAATATGTGGTATTCCAACAAAATAAAGGAGAGAATATCAATGCCCTAGGGCTCCTTTAGTATTTAGCCATACCAATCTAGTGTTGGGAAGAAGTTTCAATAGATTTTATTACAAGTTCACCCAAATTTGAAGAAAAAAGTGTCATTATGGTAGTGGTAGATCAAATGACAAAGTTGCCAACTTTTTCTCTGTTTCTCATCTTATTAAAGCATGCGCTATAGAAAAAGAATACATGTAAATAGTATAAAAGCTACATGGAATACCAAAGATTACTGTAAGGAATAGAGATTGAATTTTTCAAAGGAATTTTTTTGACAAAATTATTTTCTTGTTTGGGTACTTAATTAACTCAAAAACCATCTTACCATCCTAAATATGATGGGAAAATTGAGATTCTAAATAATTTCTTAGAAGGATTTCCATGTTTATTTACATCTGATAAATAGAAAAAATGGGTCAAATGGTTTCCCTTGGGAAAATTGTGGTATAACACATCCTTCCACACTTCATAAAAATGTTACCATTTATGTCACTTTATAGAAAGTATTTCAATTATTTTTTTCATGAATTTCTCATATTTTAGTGTGGCAGGGTCCATCAAAAGTATGCAACATGGGTACTCCTTGGATGAGGAATTAAATTTTGCATCCAACGAGTACTCCCACTTGAAATTTGAGTAAAAGTGTAAGGAGATAAGTTGAAAATAGGAGTTGAAAAAGTAGTTTTCTATTTTTTGATCTTTTTACTTTTTTACTCCAAAAATGGTGAATCATCGTCCATGGTTGACACTATCTCCTTGAATCCTATTGGTTCTTATAAATTTGATTTTGTTTGTACATTTTTGTTTTGAGGCCCATTTTTTACCTCAAAATTTCTCTAATGTTTGTAGTTATAGAGCTAGATTCATGCACACGATGGTGACAACATAATTGACTATAATCTCCATAACAAGTTACTCTATAGGTTGGATAAGCTATGTGTTCCTAAGAGTGAGCGATTCTAGCTGCTTAGAGAATCTCACACATCAAATTTTGTAGGGTAGTTTGGTGTAGGGAAGGTAGTGGCCAACTTGTAGAGGTATGTGTATTGGCCCAAGATGCAAGAATATGTATCTAAGTTAATTAGAGGATGCATGTTATGTTTTACTAGAAAGCCTAGTACTAGGAACTGAGGTACATATAATCCCTTTCCTATACCCACTTATCCTTTGGAAAGAATTTCCATGGGATTTTTTGAATTTTACCAATAGTCAGTAAGGGGTATGACTATTCATGGTAGTTAACAAGTTCTCTAAGATGCCTATTTTATTTCCCTATTACCATCACAAAACAAGAAGCAACACACTTATTCTTTGGAACATTTTGGGTGCTATTTACAATAGCCATAAGCATCACTCTAGACAGGGTCACAATATCTCTCTATGAAATTCAAACTACATTGTTTGATCAGGTGAACATGAAGTTAACTAGGTCCACAAAATTCCATCCACCATCTATAAACATATGGGAAAAGAAAGGTAGTCAACATGATTTCAATGAAAATTTTGAGGGGTCATAATAATAATCATCCAAATACATGGGATGAAAATATGGTATATATACAAAAATATTATAATAGAGAAGTTTTCACTTCTACTAGTAAGTCTGCATTTGAAACTTTTTTTGGATAATTGCCACATTTAACTTTGGATATTGCATATGGAAAACAAGGAAGAGTGGAAGAGGATTTTGCAAGGGATGCCTTAAGGGCTAAAAAAATTATTTATAAGATTAAAGAGATCCATATATAGGTACAAATTACACTGCATAAGTCATTAGAGAAATATAGGGCCATACATGATCAACACAGAACAAAGAGTTCATTCAAGGTGGGAGACAAAGTATGGTTACAATTGAACAAGGAAATGATATAGTGTCCTGGTAAGAAAATCAAGGCTCTATGATATGGTCCCTTTTAGATACTATAAAAGGTGGTATATAATTCCTATAGAGTCAATCTACCTCATACATGCACATTACTTAGTGATGAATGTAGAGAATTTGAAACTCTATGAGCCTTCCATGCTAGATCAGGGAGAGGAAAAGGTCCTACCTTTGTAGTAGATTTGACACTAGATATTGAGGTAAAATTTATAGAGATTAAAATTATGTATAAGATTCCCAAAAAAATAAGGTAGGGGTATCATGGCCTTTGGTATATTTCATTAAAAGAACAACTTCCAAGCAAGGCTAAAGGTACATTCGAGAGAAGGTGGAGGAAAAATTCTCTCACCTTATTCAATAGAATATTTTAGGGAAAAAAATCCTCATAAAATGGGGAGATATGATTTGTATTATATCATTATATTTTTTTGCATCCATATTGAAGCTTTCAGAGTGGAAAAATTGGAGGAATCAACTCACATTACCATTTTTACTAGCGGGACCCATTTTGGAAAATTGGGCTTTGAAACCTTTTGGGAGCATTTTGAGGCATAAACCATCACTTTTTTTGGGTAAAAATTTACCACTTAAGTGTGGCATACTTTTTTGCTATTTTAAATATATATACCTTTCCAAATGGGCAAGAATCATCTCAATTAGATCTTGTATGCAAAATTTATGCCACTCAGAAGTTGACCTTCCTATTTTACCACAATAATTTGAGTGGATTCCACATCAACCCTATTATTAATAGAAAAATGGATAGACATATGATCATGATGAATAATTATCTAAAATGTTTAATATTATAATTGTAATTAAGAGTTGAAGGAGTCAAACTTAACCACTAGTAGACTATTGGGCTATGTTATAATTGTATCACTAGGAGGAAAATATGTTCCATTCTATTTGATTGCATTTATTCCATATATGAGAAGAGTAGTCAAACGTGGAGAGGGAGAGAGTAAAGATAGAAGATTTTTTCATTATATTATCCCAAGGGCCACATGCCTCACTTCTTTGTACTTGCGCCCATTGTCCATTCAGAGAAAGAGAGCATACCGACCTCACCTTACAATTAGGTTTTCTCCTGAATGGGTTCCTAGGGTATATCTTGTGTTAATTTATGGCTTGCGAGTTTTATTTTCTATTCTCTATTTTTTATACAATTATAAATTGCATGCATACACAATTAACAATATGGTTTACAAATCCAAGAAACTAAGGAGAAATAAACTCTCATAGTGTAGATTTCATATTTTCTAATAAATATTGGTAGATATGTTGTGATGAACTATCTAGTGGAATATCCACAATAGTTTATAGATTAGTGTGAGTTAGCCCTTTATTTGAGTGGTCAAGAGGAAATTTTCATCCTCCCTGTTAGTGTCAGTATTTGCATCCTGCCATCAGAGATCAAAATATACTATTTTCATATTCATATTAAGGGTCCCACTGAGAATTTTTTTATCATTCCACTAGGTCATGCAAAAAATTAGTCACTGATGGTAGCCCTAGTCCAAAAACATCACTCACCCTCAAAATTCATTTTCTTGCTGGCACAATTCCATAACTTGCTGACTATACATCATCCATAAAGTCACTTCATCATGTCATGTCACCATGGAGTCCAGTCTTGTAAAAGTTATCATTAGGTTTTCTAGGATTTTCATGGTCGAATAAAACTCCATTCCATTGCATAAGGCCAGCAAGTAAAGGGTGATCAAATAACATCTCTTCACCATGTGAAGATGATTTGTAAAGAGAAATGCTTATTTCATCATGTAATTTTGATTTCAAATGTGAGTTTCATTCAAAGATGTGATTTTATTTTTATTCATGTAATTTTATGTCAATTCAAATGTAATAAGTACTCAATCTCCCAAAAGCTACCAACTCAGTTCCACATTCCAAAAAAGCATATATCAAAGTGCAAGATTTTTATTTCATCAATTGATCAAATGTCAAAGGGAGTTGTCTTTTCCCAAGGGTGCCCAAATCATCATTTTCCACAAGCACTAAACCCTAATTTTCTTTCCCACTGAGCTAGGGTTTGATATGGAATCAAAGACATCTAAGAAGAGGAGGCATAAGCTAGGTTATATCAGCAAGTATGAGTTCATTCTAGATCATCAACATCATGTATCCATCATTTTTCAAGAAGTCATTCCAAGAGTCAAATCATTTGCTAGTCATAGGGTCAATTTTGATTCAAGGTATGTTTTTGACCAAACAGAGATTAATTTGATAAAAGTGAGAGAGGTTTTTGTCCATCATAGGTAAAAAAAGAAAAAACTCCTTTTGTTTTTACATCGGTATCATGGTTTCGGATAAATGTAAAACATACAGGTGCTACAAGAGGTTTTATGCACGTCTGGAGCGACCTTTGGAAAATATATTTTTATCCTAGATGGAGTGTTCAAATGAATTTGTTGATGCATCAAATGATAACTATACTGATCTATATTTCCAATGAGCTATCATGAGCTCCATTTGGAGTTGCGGAAGGCCTCCAAAATTTTCCTACAAGATCACACTACATTTTTTCACCGTCATGATGCACTGTTTGACCAGTCTTGGGAGAATCAATTTTTGACAAGTCAAATAATGTAAATTATACAAAATAAATACATATTTGGAAAGTAGTCAGGATAATATTTCCAACAATCTATCCTGGGCCTAATTTGGACACCGGGAAGGCCTCCAAAATTGGTCTTCAAAACAACACTGAGCACAAAAAAAAGGCGTTGCACACAAACTTAAGGCGTTACACATATCCTTAAGGCGCTGTGCATATGTCCAACAAGCCAAAAAATCATCCAAATTGTGCCAAATCACCTTTAGAACTTTTGAAACAATTGTTTGAGCCTCCAGAAAGTGAGTAAAGGTGTCTTCCATCATTCTTTACCTCCTTTAAGTTTATTTCTTTAGTGTTGTGTAGTTTTCTTAAGAATTTGGTGTTTTAACCATTCAAAATCCTATAATTCCTCCCTAACACTCACAAATCCTCAATCCCATTTCCCTTACACTCTCATTCCCTTCCCACATTTCAAATAATCATTCCCAAAACCTTATTATTACAATCCCCTTCCCTAAGTTTCTAATCACAATACCTAAGCCCTAGATGCTCCTTTTGTCTAGGCTCCTAATTCCCAATTCCCCATCCCAATTCCGATCACACTATCACTTCTTTTCCCTTCCCCCACTTCTCATATCCCCAACACTATCCCCAACAAATTTCCCTTTTCCCATTTCCTATCCCCAAAAGCCACCTTCCACATTACCATATACTTCCCTAGGACTTTCGACATAAAAGCACCATGGCAGCAGAAGAAGAACATAACAAACCATACAACGAGGAAGAGGAAACAAAAGCTAGGAGGTCACATAAAGGAGGAAGGATAATCAGACTTGAACCTACCAGTAATAGGGAACTTTTGGCTTCTCCAATGACAATAACATGTTTCAAATATGTTGGTTGTTATGATTTTTGTGAAAAAATTCTGAGGGTTCAACACCATGACATCTTGACTAGGCTCTTCATATCCAACCTCCACAAAAACTAAGTCACTTTGGCTGGAGTCACCTTTACTCTCTCAATTTCCATCATTTCAATTGCCACCGAGACCCCGAATTTTTGGGAGAAGTGGTTCAAAAAGAGTGATTTGGAGGAAAACTACTGTGAGCCCTTCCTGAAACCAAGGTATAAGAATGAGAAAAAGAGGTCCTTTCCTTTTTCCCACCTCTAGGATAGATATGCACCGATGATGAAGATAATCATGAAATAATTTTTATGTGTGGGTATAGTTTCAAGGCTTTATACTTATCACATCCACCTCTTGATGAATTTCACTAGGGTAAAGATGCTGAACATACCCTACTACCTTTTCCGAAGCATAGATAAGATGGCATTCATTGTATAGAAAAGGGAATATGAACATCAAATGAAAATTATTTTCCATCATTCCGTAATTAAAATCATAGTCCTATATCATCTCAATAAACTACACATTGTATGGGATACCTTAATAGTCCATGATATATTTAGAGACCCTCCCACTCAACATGCACAAAATTTCCCTTCATCATCCCGGCCATCAACTTCCATCCCTCCATCTCAGCCCATAGCACATTCATCATCATCAGATCAGTCCCCTTCACCTTCTTCAGCTCCATCTATTCATGACATTGGGTCACATAGAAGGATTGAGGACATTGAGCCTAAGTGGGATAGTATGGCTGAGGTTGAGCCATTGCAAAAAGCCTACCAGAGAGGCCATAGGCATGTGTTTGATCCACACATAGTGGAAGGGGCCATGCCTTCTACATCAACAAGGCAGGTCAATAAAGGCAAAGAGAAGGTCATTGAGGCAGTCATTCATGATGAGGAGGTGTTGTACTATACAAAACCCCCCATTTATTTTCACTAAATGAGGACACTTTAAAATAAATAAGAAATTTATTTGCTTGATTTTATCTTAGCCTAAGCCTAAAAACTTTAGCAAAAAAAGTTCTTTCCCTTTTCGCTTTGATTTATTAGCACTCATTGCAAATCACATAGCTTACAAGCCTAACAACATAAAACATATTAAGTGTTGTGAGCTGCGATATGTGCTAAGCCTTTTTCGAGTCATATAAAACTCTTGTCACAAAATATTTGAACACTGCTTTAAAAAGAAATCACATTGCACCTTGTAAAACGATCAACTTATAATAATTCGGTAAGAGTCACGATGAGATGGACCCAAAGAATTAATAACGAAACAATCATAAAACTTCAAATGTATGATAAAGCACATCAACGTGATTCCTTAGCACACTTTACATTTAGCAGCGAATAATCAAATGCAATTTTTATTACAATATGGAAATTGCGATCTATGATTTGCGCAGATCACATTTTGTGAAATTAATCGGTAACAGAAAAAATAACTAATAGAAATAGTTTTGAGTTGCGATATGCAATATTGATAGTTATTGCTCAAGTGCGCAAAATGATTCATATCTAATCAACTGGATATACGATCTAACCTCTTAAATTGATTGAATAGACATTTCACGTAAAGGTCTGTAAGAGATTTGATTGGAAGAATTATGGGGGATTAATGACATTTAATGGGAGTAAGGTTTGAAATATTCATATCTACTTCGAGCATGTTTTGAATGATTGAACACCAGATTTGTGATTATACCACTTAAAATCTATCCTCCTCTCCATTTACCTTAGATCTAAAGTTTGCTCTATTCACTTGAATGCAGGAAACCGCTTAACAGAGCAAGGATAACAGGGATGAACAAGAAAATCAAGGAAATTTCCCAAGCATCATCTACTGAAGACTCATATATGTTTGCCTTATTCTCAGATACCACCTGCAACAAGGATTGTGGCAGTTCATCGTGGGAGGAAATTTACCAACTCTTCTAGAATGAACAACCAAGGGTAATAACGAAAATTGCTACAGTAGGCACGTCAGTTTATTCAGACCCATCTTATTTCGATGCTGCATGCTCATTCCTTCATAAATTAGAAACAAGGTCGAAGATTCTTCCCTATAAAGATATGGTTAAGTGGGTAATTGACCACTTGAACATAGAAGACATGAAATTTAAGAATTCAAAGGACGAGAATATTGGTTCATTCATAGAAGAATATTTGAGGACAATGTATCACTTACCCATCCCACAAAAAAACTATGACAAAGATTTTGTCCAAAGCTTTACAAAGAAAAATATAGACCTAATGAAAGTTATAAAGGAATGGAAGGATGACCAAGGCAAGCTGAAATGAGACAAACTCGGTATGTACCTGATAACAAAAATTACTTCCCTTATTTCTATGCTGTTGTAATGTTGTGTAGATTATTTTCAAAGGTTGATACTACTAGGTTTTCTGTAGACTGGGTCCCATTAATTGACGCAATCGTCAATTCTTTAATTCTAAATTGGGTAAATATCCTGTCTGATAATTTGGCTAGAAATATCATGGAATATAGAAGTAAAATATGTGTTTCCTCTAGGGAAATACCCCCTTTTACATGAGTGCCTATGTCATGGACGCAATTTGCTTTTGTTTGAGTTTTCCTACCATGGGATGGAAGTGGACGACCCAAGACCCCACTCCAATCCACATTTACCACAGAGCCCTTTGGGAATCATATTTTCATCTACATTTTTACAAAATATTCCATAGAGTCATACTACGTATGCACCATTTTATATTCAATGAGAAATCCCCTAGGGTTTTCAAAGAGGCCAGTACATACATGTTTCTTGTTGCCAAATGGTTTGCCGAAGAAATTTTCACCTATGTTAGAGTTTTCGGGATTTATGATTCTCCCCACGTCCTGCCCTATTATGTTCCTGACAAGCTACTTTCTAGAGAAATTTCTTACCAACTTGTAGTAAATGGTATTTAAAAGCAACTCAAAGATTCCAAGAAGGCCATTTGGCCTAATTTCCCTTTGTAGTGTGGTACTTTTGCAATTTTTGATATTGGTCATTTTTTTCCACAGAAAAAAATCGAACCATCTATTAATTATAGAAAGTTACATAGCATATGCAGAGCATTTCTGATAAACTCCATTTATCCTTCTAGCAGAGGAAGAAAATTAGTCTTGACTGTTTTGAATATAAACAAGTATCCCTTTAGCAGCCCATCCAAAAAAGACATTAAAAAAAGACAATTCCATTTTGTCACACCTCCCGGTTTTTTCTACCGAAAACAAATATGTAAAAGAGAACATAATTTTGAGTCTTCCAAAGCATATAGCTTCCAAGAAACAACTAAAAAACTGGTAGTTAACACTATCATGGTTTCTAAAGCATGAGTAAAAACATTGTTTACCAGAGTCCCAGGACCTCCTCATAAAGGAAAATAGCCCTGGAACTCATCAAAGTTTGTGACATAGTTTGAAGAAAAAGCAACATCAAAAAATGTACATTCAGTTTTTATAGAAAAAGAGAAGAAACAACTACGAAAAATTATTCGAAAACAGATTGTTCGATTGGTTGAACCACCCCATTTTCCACTTCTGCCGCTATCTAGGTCCCCATATCTTTCTCAACAGCTTCTTTAGATAGGCGGTCTACATCTTGGTTCCTTTCCCTGTAAATGTGGCAAACAAAGATCTCAGTGAAATAACATTTTAGACGAGAAATATCATTAAGTAAAGGAAAAAATATATAGTTCTTGCATTGTTGAGTCCCATTGAACCATTTCACAATATTCATAGAATCTCCGAAGATTTGAACCTCCCTCAAATTCTTGAGGGTTAACCAGCAAAGAATATGGTGAAGAGCTTTAAGTTCAGAAAAGTTATTGGTCCCTTGCCCTAGCCCAACAGATGCTCTTAGTGACTTTTCAGGGGAAAAGTGGATAACTAGCCCTACACCACACCTCCCAATATTGTCTGAATCCCTGTCAAAGTAAGCCCAGGGGACCGATTCCCTGATGATTTCCTACTGGATAACTTGATTTTGGGAAGGAACAACTAGGATCGGTATACTATCATAAATTGTAGCTCCTTCTGCGACCAACCTTCCTATAGGGAAAGGGGAATCTTTGAATATCACTTGATTTCTAGCAATCCAGGTGCCCCAAGCTATCAAAAGAGGGAGAGTTCAAACTTTATCATTAGGAGCTTCCTGCCACCACCTGATTAAATGTTAATTTATTGAATTTGGCTATAATTCCAAAACGACCATATGACCCCAATGATGTGATTAAGAATTTTACCACAAAAATGAAATTGAAGCCTTTTCTGAAAGAGATAGATAGATTTGATGATTTCTTTCAAGGCATTGAAAAGTTTACAGATGTAAAAAAAATTGTATCTAGTTAGCTCAATCAAGATGACTTTGAAGCCTTCCAAGCATACAGAAACAAGATATTGGAAAGGATTCCTTTGGATTTATTGATTATTGAAGATGTCAACAGACCAAATCCAAGTATTAACTTGGATAGTGAAGCTAAATACATGTCTAAAGATGAGTCAGGGAAATTAGAACATAATTCTCAAAATTCAGATCATTCTGATAATGAATCCAAAAATAGAAATGAGAGCCCAGAAAAATTAATTGATAAAGTAATTGAAGAGATTGAAATGCAAGAGAAAAGAGGAATTAATGGAACTGGATCGTCTTCCCAAGAAATTCAGCACAACCAAAATACACGTGATCAGGTAGAAAAATATCAGCCAAAGGATTTGAAGAATGAATGGGATAAGTTTTCTAAGGAACTGCAAACGTCACAACCAAATTCTAATACCGATCAATATACCATTTTTCAGACACCAGAACATTATCAGAAATTACTGGAAACTACAACTCTGCTACAACATGTACCTGAAACTCATGATCGAGAGATAATTTTGGCCTACCCTACAGAGCAGATAGTTTTACAAAATGAAGAAATTCCTTCGCTGGATGCCATCTACAGTCCTAGTCATCAGGCTATAGTCAAGAGAATAAAAAGGAGAAAAATGGATGATACAAGTTCAAATCTCACAAATGAATCTGTCGATGTTCTATGGAAGGATCCCCTAGCTGATCCTACTGAACATTTAACCAAGCTATCACAGTTTGCAGGAGCATATGCTACTACCACTATTGACAAGGCTATTGAAGTTCAACTGTTATTGAAGCAAAGAGAATACAAAATACAATATTTAGAAAGATTGTTAGAGAAATAAAAGCTTAACTCCAGCAGGCAAATGGAATTGAAAATGTCTCAGTTTCAAAAGGATTTTGAAAGATTAACTTTGTAGCATCAGATGCAACTTACAAAAAATAAAACACATATGGAATCAAAAATAAAAAAATTAAAAAGCTAGCCACAGGTAGAGCAATTCATAATAGAAGCATTGGAAATGAATGCAGATATAAAGCAGCAACAACAAGTATTTTTCCAACAAGCTTCAATCACTAGTTCTTATTATGATTGAAGTGAAATCCTGATCTAGCAACTGGCTATCAAGAAACTTGAGTGTGAGAAAATTGAGAATTAATGAATTCATTCAATGGAAAGCATCAGAATCAGTAAAGGAAGCTGATCTTACCCAGGTACATAAATTTCACAAGGAAATTTTATTTAAATATTGGGAAGCACAACTAAGACAAGAAAACAAAGCAGCAACAAAAGCATCAAGGTTAACAAAGAAAATTACTGAATCTGTTTGTGAACAAATTTTGAAAGCTGAGCTTATCAAAGAGTCCACATATGAAGTGCTCTTAGAAATCAATCCGTTAGAAGCACAGTGGAAACAAAAGACAAAAATAAAAGAAGAAATGATTAAAAAAGTAAACAAGTTTGATCAAGAAAATTATTGGAATTTTCTGATCAAACCTTATCATCAATACCAAACCTTGCAGTCATTAACTGATTCAAAAAAAAGGTCGTAGCCAACACTTTAAAATGCAATATTCAAGGGCTAGGTCAGATCGAGAATTTCGCAGCCAAATCAACTTAAACCCATGTAAGATATTTGTCAACTTCGTGATCAAATCCAAAAGGAGGATCAAAACTCATAGTTATGTTGTTACTTTATTTTTCTAGATTGTAGTTGAAGTTTTCTCTTCACAAGGATGGTTGTCTGAAACCTCCATTTTTTGTAATAATCTATTTTTAAACACATTTTAGTTTATTGTTTAAACCCTTCTCATGCATTTAGACAAGGGTCCAAAAAATTTGTCAAAAACATTTGCAAAGAATGCACTTCTTTAAGTTTGTAAATGCTTTGATAGATTAAAGGAACATAGTTTGTTATCTTTTGACATTTGAAGTTGTTTAATTGATGTTTCACTATTGGACTCTTTAAATTGCTTGAAAGTGAAGAGGAGAAAAAAGTATACTGTCAGTTTATATGAGTAGGACTTCGTATATATGGTACTTCTATTCATTTATATTAAGTTTTTTCTTTCTAGATTGATAGTTATATTTTTACTTGCATTATATATTTGAACTGTTATCATAAATGAATGTTAAATGCACTTCTGTACTAATATTTTTCTATGAATTCTTATCTGATATATAATCACACATATGAATGTGATACATTTTTCACAATTATTTTAATCAAACTATTTTGTTAAAAGAATCATATTTACATAATTTTCATCTTTTTCAACTGTTAAATAATGTTCATTACTAATAGTTGGAGGATATCTTTTAAGATCTCATAAAGGAAGAAACACCCTGGGTATATAGAAGAATAGACAAGTGTTAGATAAATACATGTGATAGATTAAAATCATTTCCCATTGCATGTTGTATAAACAAAACACACCGCAAAATCACCCTTATTGGCAAAATAGTCCCTTCATCCCCAATCAGAGCTACCACACCAAATGGAAAAGGACTTTCTCTAAGGTACAGACTGGGTGGTTTTCCCCCATGTCATGGCAATGAAATTCTGAGGCCTCAACATTTTGGCGCTATAAGGAAGGCCAATTTTGAATGGCAAGAAGATCTGATCAATCTAAAAGTCAATCTAAGAGTCTCTCTCCCTCTAGATCCCCTTCAACTTCCAAAACAATTGCTAGATCTAAATCTTTAAGATCTGATGTTGAACATCCTTCTCCTAAATCTCCTAGTGATACTAAACCCATACTATCTCCTGATTTTCATCAAAATTCCCCTGAAGTTCAGTCTTTGATAGAAAAGTTAGAGAGTATCCATTTCTGCTGAAAATTCCGAAACTTCTCAATTATCTGAGATTAGCGTTTCATCCTCTTTACAACCTAGAAGAATATTAACTAGATTAGAAACTCAAAAGACAAGAATTCCTCCTTCTGAATTTCCCATCGATACTTCTCTAAGGAAGATAAAGAGGAATCAATCAGAGTCAATCACCATCGAGGTCTTATCTAGTAATCCACCCCATTCACCTCCAATAACTCGACTCACTTCCACAACTTCCATTCCAAAAATGGTCCAGGTGGATATTGGTGGCCACCCACCTATTCCACTTGGGGCCCCACCATTGTCTCTTTCAGTTTTTCAGTTTCCATACAACTTACTATTTTTAAAAGTTTTTGGGTCCTGAACTTCCGGAGCCATTTTGAGGCCTAAATGACGTTTTTTTGGCATCACACATCTAAGGAATATTATTTCATTCTGGAATTTCAGTTGTAGTCCTCAGGTATATCTTTATAACGATGTATCTTGTGCATCAAACAAAGATAGTATACCAAAGTTACGACCCCGGGAAGTTGAAACACTAATTTACCCAAACAGGGCCCATAGTTTTGGCACTTCATCTCCTAGTGTTGGGTTTTTGGATGTTTAGGGTTTTCCATTCTTCTCTATAATAAATAGACCCTCGAGCCTCATTGTAACACAATTCAGAGGCCTGTAGCCACCACATCTCTTCTTAGAGATAAGCTACCAGTGCCCTAGCTAGTTTATTTCCATTCTGTTTGTAAGCAAATTTCAGTTCTTTGATATTAATGAAATGAAGTGTTTTTTCCTCTACATATTTGTATTTATGGTTATATGTGTATTCTGTTGTGTTCCTACATAAATCCAGATTAGTGGTATTAGAACACTTTTCTTTTTCTCGATCCTTCTTTGCATGTCACCAACGAGGTTAGGGTATAAGGAGTTAGGGCTCGATCTAGTTGAACCTTTGCAAGATTAGCCTCGCAAACCCCGACAACCGCCCATGGGGGGCGAAAAGAAAGATGAGGGAGAAGGAGATCCTATCAAAATATTTCTCGAGGAGGCCCTTGAAAAAAAAAAGGAATACGATGATGGATAAATTTTCCCAGATCCTTCAACGATTGCCCAACGACAATGCATCTGCATCCAACAACCACTCTGGAGGCAAGACTCCCTTTAAATTACAAGTAAACTTTTACATCCCCATATTTGAGGGTCAAATAGATGAAAATGATATAGGTAGATGGTTGAATCTATTAGAAGGATATTTCTTAGTTCACGGCTTTTCCGACTGGGAGAAGATTATTTTTTCACTCCTCAAAGCTACCCCCCATGTCAAGGAATGGTGGGAAACCTACTGTGAGAAAAAGGACGAGACAAAACCCTCTCCATTCTCAACTGTACCCACTTGGAATTATTTCTGAGATTCCATCAAAGAACAATACGATCCCTTGGGGAGCTATGAGGACACGTACATACAATGGACCACGCTGCAGCAACAAAGGGATAAAGATGTGCATGAGCTGACGAATCTGTTCCATACCCTGCGCACAAAGTTGGGTATCAAAGGTTCGAAGAAAAATTTGGTGCTAAAGTATCACAGTTGTTTGCACAGATACATTCAGGAGGAAATGGAGTTCTTCGAAATCTCCTCACTTGGTTCGACATACCTGTATGTTGCTAAGATTGAGCAGAAATTCAAATAGAAGAAGCGAGACTTTGGATCTGCGAATCAAAAGCAAGGGAAAGGTGCCCCCAAACCACAAAACAAAGGAAAAATCCAAGGCATTGTGGCCCAAGACAACCTGCCAAAGCCACAAGCAAAGAAAAACACCGTGAAGCCAAAGAAGGACACAAGAAAGTGGTGTGAGTTCCATAAGAGCTCCACTCACAACACAAGTGAGTGTCGGGCCAAGAATTTGCTAGTGGACGAGATGAGGGCTTCTGAATTAGATGCATGCTCCGACTCTGAATTAGAACCTGAAAAGGGGAATGACAAAGGGAAATATATTATTGATGCAGAGTCCAACGCCACTGTTGCCACTGCGAAGATCCAAAAGGAGGAACCGAAAGATGCATAGGAGGAGGAGTGTCTCTTCCACTCCCAGATGTGGGTAAAGGGTTCCTTGCTACAGTTCATTATCAACAATGGGAGCCAAAAGAACCTAATTTCAGCAGTTGCCATGAAACGATTGGGCTTACCGACTACAACACACCCACATCCATACACCATCGAGTGGCTTCACCAAGGACGAGATGTCCACGTCAAACAACAGTGCCGCCTTCCCTATAGCATCAAGCCCTTCACAAATGAGGTATTATGTGACATTTCTTCTCTTGATGTTTCTGATGTATTATTAGGCCAACCATACTTGTGGAAGTGACATGTTGTGTATGAGTCTCGGCCTCATGCTTTTATTGTTACTTTGGGAAATAAGTTGTACAAGATACCAGAGGTACCAGTGCCTGCCGCTATCTCTTTGGTTACTACCAAAAAATGTAGTAAGCTCATTTCCCAAACCATAAATTTTTTTTTTCTGATGATCCGCCCCTAGGGCAAGAAGAATATTGTGGCCAAAAACTCCAGACAGGGCTCCTCTATACGACAACAACAAATGGACAAGGTTATGGAGGAGTACGGGGACATATTCACCTCACCCACAGGAGTTCCTCTGCATTTTCAGGTCAAGCACCCCATTGATCTGACCCCCGATGCGCCACTACCCAATGGAACGATATATCGATGCTCTGTTCTGGAAAACGATGAAATAAAGAGGCAGAATTAGGAGTTGTTGCAGAAAGATCACATCCGGCCAAGTTCATCGCCCTGTGGGAGCCCGATAGTGTTGGTACAAAATAAGGATAGGACTTGGAGAGTCTGTATTGACTATCAGGCGTTGAGCAAGATCACTGTCTGAAATAGGTAACCGATCCCATGGATTGATGACCTTCTAGACCAACTCAAAGGGCCGAAATATTTTAGCAAGATTGACTTGAATTCTGGGTATCACCAGGTACCAATCGAACCCTCCAATGTGTGGAAGACTTCCTTAAGAGCCAAGGATGGCCTTTTCGAATGATTGGTTGTTCCTTTTGGGTTGAAAAATTCTCTTGCAACCTTTATGAGGTTAATGGATGACATCTTGCAGCCATTCACCAACTCATTTGTAGTGGTGTACTTGGATGAAATTATGATCTTCAGCCCAACTTGGGAAGAGCACCTTCACCACATCTGACAAGTCCTCCAAACACTGCGGCAACACAAGTTGTGTGCCAATTTGGAGAAGTGCATTTTTGGCATGACCTAGGTTCAATATCTGGGATACATTATTTATGAAAGGGGGGTGCATGTGGATCCAACCAAGATCCAAGTAATTCGAGATTGGCTAGCCCCCAACCACTCTAATAGATCTTCACATATTTCTTGGTCTTGCTAAATTCTACCATAGGTTCATGTTGGGATTCTCTCATATCACTTGGCCCTTCAGCCAAGTCACCAAGGGAGGAGCAAAAGAAAAATGATTTTGGTCGTATTCTCAACAGAAGGCATTTGTAGAATTGAAACATCACCTCTGTTCTGCCCCAGTGCTCACATTACCAGAATTTCAACAACTATTTGAGATCAAAACAGATGCCTTTGACTATGTTATTGTGGGAAGTTCTTACTCAATAGGGGCATCTAGCGGCATATCACTGTGAGACATTGTCCGACACAGTTTGCAAGTATCCCACTTATGACAAAGAAATGTATTCCATTGTGCAAGCTTATCGACAATGGAAGAATTACATTTTTGGGAAGGAAACAATCATCCACACAAACCACCGACCCATGCAGTTCATACAAACACAAGGGAAGTTTCAGAACAATCGCCATTAGAAGTGGTCCACATATCTGCAAAAGTTTCATTTGAACATCAAGTGAAAGAAGGGTAGCACCAATAACGTTGAAGACTGCCTTAGCCCACCAACGATCGTGGTACTAACCACCATTCTCAACTCTTGTGGGCACAAGACTTCTAATTGGCCGCTTCTCTATAAGAGAAATCCAGAATTCGGCCACACATACAAGGCACTCTTGGGGGGTACGCAAGTTCCAAAATTTCACCTCCAAGATGAATTGTTATGTCACCTGGGACACCTTTGTGTTCCTTCAAGCGAGCATGCCAAGATGATATGGGAAGCAGACTAAAGTTGAGTCGTTGGGAATTTCGGGGCCGAGAAAACAGTTGTAGTATTGCAGAAGTATATCTATTGCTTGAACCTTTGATAGGATGTTGGGAAGTACATTAGATCCAACACTGCTTGTGCCATTTCCAAACCGACCATCAAGAAGAAAGGTCTCTATACTCTGCTACCTACCCCTAGTCGACCTTGGTAATCCATCTCCATGGATTACATGTCAGGCCTTCCTTCTACTAACATTGAAACTACTGTGTTTTTGTGGTCGTTGACGGATTATCGAAGATGGCCATTATGGCGGCTTGCAAGAAGAATATCACAGTAGAAGACGCTACTAAAATATTCTTTTAATGAGTGTGGGTGCACTTTGGGATCCCAAAGTCTATCATATCAGATCGGGACAACAGGTTCCTTAGCACATTTTGGTGTAGCCTCTAGTCAATGTTGGACACCAAGCTCACCAAGTCCACAAATTTCCATCCCCTCTGACGAATATGATTCCATTCCAGAATCTATATTCGCAATCAACATGTGTATTCCTCGAATATATATTTCTAACGATGTATCATGTTCATCAAACAAATATAGTATGCCAAAGTTACGACCCTGAGAAGTTGAAACACCAATTTACCCAAACGGGGCCCATAGCTTTGGCACTTCATCTCCTAGGTTTAGATTTTTGGATGTTTAGGGTTTTCCATTGTTTCTCTATAATAAATAGTCCCTCTAGCCTCATTGTAACATAGTTCAGAGACTTGTAGCTGCCAGATCTCTTCTCAGAGATAAACTACCAGCGCCCTAGCTAGTTTATTTTCATTCTGTCGGTAAGAAAATTTCAGTTCTTTGATATTAATGAAATGAAGTGTTATTTACACTGCATCTTTATATTTATGGCTATATGTGTATTCCGTTGTGTTCCTACATAAATCTAGATCAAATAATCATTTTTACTTTAATTAGTTCCAGTACTTAGACTACTATTCCTTCAACTAGTTCTAGCACCCAACCTGCCTCTTCTTCAACTTAAAATCAATCCATCAAATCCACCCAAGGTCCAATGGAAGGCCAAGTACCTCTAGCAAATGTACAACCATGTAGAAATCTAGGGGCTGTACAAATGCCTACCCCTCTTCATCCTCTCCAAAAATACCCTGAAATATGGTTACCTAAATTTAATCCTGATGATGGTCTTCTAGCTGGAGAACACATTCATAATTACATGTTAGCCATTAATTTAAAAGAGGCAGTTGAAGAATATTGTGTTGTAATATTATTTCCATATACTCTCATAGGATCTGTAGGATCGTGGTATTTTTCATTACCTGCTTGCTCTATAACTAGCTGGAATATGTTCAAAGAACAATTTTTAGCTAAGTTTGGAGATGGTAGAACCATTGCATCACTCATCAATGATTTATCAAATCTAAAGGCTAAAACAGGGGAGAAAATAAAAGATTTTAATTCAAGATTTAATCAATTTCTCAATAAAATTCCTGCTATAGCAGTTCTTGGTGAAAAAGTTCAAATTGAGTGGTATATTTCGTCTCTCCCATCTAATATAGCCATTTTTGTTGATAGAGAAAAAATGCCTACATTAGGAGAAAATATGAAGGAAACTTTATTTGTAGAGAAACACATAATCGCTCTTAAAAATAAGAAATTTCTAGGAAGATAGGAAATGAAATAAAGTATCCTTCAAAGATGATTAAAAAAAGACGCCATCCAAAGACCCTTTTGATGTCGAAGGTCTTCAAAAAGTTTTAAAGACTATGAAAAATGAAATGGAAGATATCAAGAAACAAGTTGTTGAAAGTTATAGCGCAAAAAGAATTTCAAACCCTTCAAAAAAAATCAGTCTTCTAATTCTCAATTGCCTAATATCATATCTAAAGCCGAGTCTGATCAAGATACAAATGAAGAGAAAACAGAAGAAGAAGAAATTGAAGTAGAAGAAGTTGAAATAAATGGAATGTGGGATTTCATCCTATCAAATGAGGAACAACAAGAAGCTTTACCTATGAGTAGAAGGATAAAAAATACTACTGAAGCAATGTAGCCAAATAAAAAATAGAAGAATTGAACGTCTGCTAAAGATAAAACAATAAGTAAAAATTATACATCTAATACTACACAAACAAACCCTGCTACTTTAGATGTTCCACCTACATCAAAGACAATGGTAGTCTCAGACACTATTGAGTATAATGTAGTTGAGGATATGAAAAAGGCCAAGGCCAATATTTCAATTCATGAACTTACTATGTTAAAGCAGCAACAGAAAATCTTACTTAGAGATTTAAATGCAGTTCTTGCTTCAGCCTTACCTGCCCCAGTAGTAGTCTAAGCTGCTAATAAAAATGGGTAGACCTCCTTCTCCTTCAACTAAAATAGATGCTACATATTTGATTATGATAGGTTACCGATCCATCTCTCATAATCCATTTATTTTAACCTATGATATCTATAGTAAAAATTTCCATAATTTTTTAATAGTCTTAGGGGATTCCTCTAATATCATGCCAAAATCAGTATGTTCTAAGTTGAACATAACTCCTCAGAATTCCCCTATTCATATAGTACAACTTAATATAACTAAAGTAGAGGTTGTAGGAGAAATAAATTCTGTCTCTATCAAATTGTCATCAAACCCTAAGGTTTCTCAGATAATTGATATATTGGTGGCTGATATTCCTGATTTTTATGGTTTAGTGTTAAGTAGAGAATGGTCTGAAAAAATTCATGGATATTTTGCAATAGGCTAGTCACATATGTGGCTACGACACAATGGAAAGCCAAATCAAATCTGGGTAGACTGAGAGAAATTCATGAAGCATACAGTCACTGATCTTGAAGGGATAAACGAGCCAGTAGCATTCAATAATAATATGATTGGAAACTACTCGACATAATCATTTCTTGGAAATTTTAACGTTCAACCATCACCTTTTTCAATAATGTAGTTATCTCTCAAATTGAGAATTTTTCCCAGACAGACACTTCGAAATGTAAAATTTTTGTAGATAAACCAGTAGTTAATTCTTTATTTTGGATTCTATATTTTTATGGCTCTGAATCAAAAGATGGTGAAGGAGCTAGCTATATTTTAATAAGCCCAAAAGGAGAAAAAACCATGTTATCCCGCAGACTTGAATTCGATTACACAAACAATATAGCATAATATTAAGCATTAATCCAAGGTTTGTACAAAGCAATTGATCTTGACATCAAATATTTGAAATTCCTAGGAGATTCAAAAATCATTGTTAAACATGTAAGAAATACCATTCATTGTCATTCTGGACATCCAAATAATTACCAATCATTAGTCCAAGAATTGACCATTCATTTTTTAGCTTTTAATATTTCTTCCATACCTAGAAGACAAAATTCTAGTGCAAATTTATTGGCTAATGTAGCATCGAAATTAATTCTATCTGAAGAATTTAGTCCCGATAGATTTTCCGTTGAATTAATTTTTAGACCATTTGTTCCTAACTATATTACCAATTGGAGAGTATTTAATAATGATTCAGATATCATAGATTTCCTTACATCTGAAGGATCTTATGATAATCAAATTTTAGATGAAAATGAACATGACACTCAGATAAACGATGAACAAGATGAAAATCCAATTCCTATGTCTGTTGTCAAATTAGAAGACCTTTATGATCTAAAATATAGGTTTAAAAGAGTTCCTAACTCTAAAACTCAAATTTCTGCCTTAATATTTGAGTTAGTAAATCTTGGAACTGATGAGAAACCTCAAATGTAAATTTAGGTCTTGGTGTATCGTTTGATGAAAGATTATGATTTTTCAAGTTATTAATGATGTACAAAAGTGTTTTTTCTTGGGATTACACTGATCTTAAAACATATGACACTTCTGTTATTCAAAACACTATTCCTATGATTTTATAGGAGAAACCTATACAACAAAAGTTGAGGACAATTCACCTGAATCTTGAAAATCAAAACAAAACAGAGTTAAATAAACTCCTCAAAGCAAAGATCATCTTTCCAGCTAAGCGTTCTAAGTGGGTTTCAAATTTGGTTCCTATCAGGAAGAAAAATGGTGATATTAGGATTTGTATTGATTTTAGGAATTTAAACAAAGCATGTCAAAAGGACAATTTTCCATTACCAGCCATGGAACAAGTACTACAAATGATAGCTGGTTATGAACTTATATCTTTCCTAGATGGATTTTCAGGATATAACCAAATCCTCGTACATCCATATGAAAGATTAAAGACTACATTCAAGACTAAGTGGGGAACATATGCCTATCAAAAGATGCCATTTGGGTTGATTAATGCAGGTGCCACTTTTCAAAGAGCCATGGACACAGATTTTAGAGGACTCATCAACAAATCAATGGCTATTTATCTAGATGATATTACAGTCTTTTCTAGACAAGCAACCAATCATGTGAATAACCTAAAGCAATTCTTTGAGCGATGCAAAAAGTATGGAATTTAACTAAACCTGAAGAAGTCATATTTTGCTTTAGATGAAGGAAAAATTTTAGAATTCATTGTGTCAAAGAGAGGTATCTATATTGATCCTGAAAGAATCGAAGAGATTAAAATAATTCCTTTCCCTCACAACAAGAAAACCATGCAGTCGTTTCTTGGACAGATAACTTTTGTAAAAATATTTGTCCTTGACTTTTCACAAATAGTTTTACCATTGCAAACCATGATTAAGAAAAATTCAGTATTTAATTTATACACCTTCTCACTAGATACATCTTACGCTGCTGTTCTAACATAACTTAATGACCAACAAATTGAAGCACCAATATCATTTTTTAGTTCCAATTTACAAGGCGCATAACTAAATTATTCATATGTTGAGAAACAATCATTTGCTGTCTTTAAAGCTATAAAGCATTTTAGACCATTTCTCCTTAAAACTCACACCAAAATAATAGTTCCATTCTCTGTAGTGAAACAACTATTGATGAAAAGAGAATTAGGAGAGAAAAAGGCTAACTGGTTTACTGCTTTACAAGAATATGATGTACAAATTATACCTTAGAAAATTGTTAGGTGTCAAGGTTTTTGCAGAATGCTAACAGGAGCATCCCATTTATCATCAGAGGAAGATTCAGGTAATAATGTGCAAATATCAGAGGTAAGAATCAATGATGTGCAATCTCAATACAATGATCTCAAGTTTTATTTGAAAAATGGATATGCCCCAACCCAACTTAGTTATAAAACAAAACGTGCTTTGAGATTAAAGGGCAAGCAATATGAAATAATCAATGACGTATTTTTTAGAATAAAATTTGATTCTGTGTTATTAAGATCCTTAGAGAAAATTGAAGCAAAGAAAGTTTTGTAGGAACTCCATGATGGACCAACTGGAGGGCATTTTGGAGGAAATACAAAAACACATAAAATCCTGCATGCAGGTTACTATTGGCCTACACTTTTCAAAGATGCTCATGAATATGCAAGAAAATGAAAAATTTGTCAAAGTGCATCTGGAAGATGAAGGAAACCAACCTTCCCATTATAGCCAGTCAATATCGAACAACCATTTGAATAATGGGGATTAGATATAATCGGTGAGATCGTTCCTAACTCTTCCAAACGACATAAATATATTCTCACATCTACAGATTATTTTAGTAAATGGGTGGAAGAAATTCCACTAAAAGTAGCCAACTCTGAGAATATTATTGAATTCATTGATCAATTTATCATAACTAGGTTTGGTTTACCTACTTCTTTAATGTTCGATAATGCATATTATTTTTCAGGAGTTGCTATGATATAATTTGCAATAAAAAGAGGTTTTAAAATTAAGTATTCTAAAAATTATTATCTACAGGGAAATGGTTTAGCAGAATCCAAAAATAAAAACCTTATTAGAATCATCAAACGAACTGTTGATCAAAACCAACGAAATTGGCACGAGTCATTAACATTTTCTCTTTGGGCAGACCGAATAACTCAGAAGGCCTCCATTGGCACTTCTATATTCAATCTTTTTTATGGAAAATAAGATGTTCTTCCTACCAATGTAGTTATTCCTTCTCTTGCCTTAGTTCAATTTATTGATGAATCTCTTTCTTCTTGCTTACAAGTAAGACAATTTCAAATTCTCAAACTTGAAGAAGAAAGAGAAATAGCTAAAGTTACTCATGCACATCATCAACAGATAGTTAAAGCTTCATTTTATTCAACTTCTGTCACTCCAAAAAACTTTCTAATTTGTGATCTGATATTGAAATGGGACAAAACACATGAAGAAAAAGGTAAATACACCAAATTTCAAAGACTATGGCTAGGTCCATTTCAAATCATTGAGGAAATAGGCCCATCGAATTTTTTATTGCAAGATCTATTAGGCAAAAGAAATTCTTTTCCTGTTAATGGGCATATTTTAAAGAAATAATTTTCATAGGAGGTAACCCCTTCTATTCCCTTTATATTATTGTCTTTTCTTTTCCTTAGGAAAATAAAAATTGCGTAGTATTGATTTTTGGATTTTCAAGTAAACATCTCAAAAAATCTTTTTGATTTATCGCTTATAGAAATAAGAAACATTAAGGAAATAATCAAAAGATTTGAATATCAAATAGATTCTATTTTACTAAAAGATGCAATTTCACTGAAGTTATTTATTCTCTGATGAACTTTCATCTTTATAAAGCATGGTTACTTTGTTATCAGCCAATAAAAGAATCTTTAACATAGTAAATACTCTTTTGTAGATAAGAAATCTTAAAGCTCAAAAAATTATCATCCAGAATCCTCAAAAGGGCTAGTGATTCACCCCATCCAGGAAAAATTATCAATTTTTAGAAATAAATTTAAAAAATTATGCTAAAAATCTTAGAAGATAATAAGTCTCATCAAGAGCTTGTTTACCATATTCATAGGGAAATAGCTGAACTGACATTACCCATAATTCCTACCAAAACATTGTAATGAATTGAGATTATATCAAGAGGACAAGGGGTCTCATCAAGAGATAGCTTGATCAGTTTAAATTACAACCAGTGAATGGCATTGTCAATATTTGGTTACCAAGCCAAGAGAATGGCTTTTAAGTAAATAAAAGTACAATAGAAAATATCCACAAAAAAGAAAAGAAGTTCCAAAAGAGATCAAGTGTATAAAGTTGGAATTTATTTTTGAATATTGTAAGAAATACTGGATGGGACAATGAATCATTGTTGGGTAAAAGATAACCCTGCCAAAAGCTTAAATTGGCTATTGGATAAGAGGCTCTACCTGTGATAAAAGAGAATATATTTATAAAGCTAATATGAAAGAGCCACCTGCTTCATATTTTTGATCTGAGTAAAGACTGATATAGATACTCATACATTTATTTTTAAAGAGGAATTGTTATGAATTATAATTAAGAGATATTTTATTGCTTAGTGAGATAATATTTATTGAAATTCATTCTTGCAACTATTTTTAATTCGAATTTTTTTTAGAAATTTCAAAAAACTAATAAGAGATAACTTGTTCTCCCAAGTGAATTACCAATTGTTGTACTATACAACACCCCCATTTATTTTCACTAAATGGGGACCCTTTAAAATAAATAGGAAATCTATTTGTTTGATTTTATCTTAGCCTAAGTCTAAAAAATTTAGGAAATAAATTTCTTTCCCTTTTCGCTTTGATTTCTTAGCGCTCATCGCAAACCACATAGCTTACAAGCCTAACAACTTAAAAAATATTAAGTGTTGTGAGCTGCGATATGTGCTAAACCTTTTTCGAGTCATATAAAACTCCTGCCACAAAAGATTTAAACACTGCTTTAAAATAAATCACATCACACCTTGTAAAATTATCAACTTATAATAATTCTTTAAGAGTCGCGATGAGCGAGACCCGACGAATTAATAAAGAAAAAAATCATAAAACTTCAAATGTCCGATAAAGGGCATCATCGTGATTCCTTAGCGCACTTCACATTTAGCAGTGAATAACCAAATGCAAGTTTTATTACGGTATGGAAATTGCAATCTGCGATTTACATAGATCGCATTTCACGAAATTCATTGGTAATAGAAAACATAACTAATAGAAATAGTTTTGGGTTGCGATATGAGATATTGATAGCTATTGCTCAAGTGCGTGAAATGATTCATATATAATCAACTGGATATAATATCTAACGTCTTGAACTGATCGAATAGACATTTCACGTAAAGGTGTGTAAGAGATTTGATTGGAAGAATTATGGGTGATTAACGACATTTAATGGGAGTAAGGTTTGAAATATTCATATCTACTTCGAGCATGTTTTAAATGATTAAATGTTGGATTTGTGATTATATCACTTTTACTCTATCCTTCTCTCCTTTTACCTCAGATCTAAAGTTTTCTCTGTTCACCAGAATTCAGGAAACCGCTTAACGAAGCAAGGATAATAGGGATGAACAAGAAAAGAAAGGAAATTTCCCAAGCATCATCTACTGAAGACTCAGATATGTCAGGGATGGGTGACCTCCCGGGAAGTGCTAGTTACTGGGTGCAAGCTCCAGAAGTGATGAAATATGCTATGTGATTGATTTCACTAGTTTCAATCCTACTTATTCACCCGTGTTAGCATCACCCTATGCAATGAGTGTTAAGTGGACTATTCAAAATCATGAGAAATTAGTCAGTTATGACTACCTCTCATGTAAATGGTCATAGATGAATGACTTACTTAACGCAATTGATTCCCAAAAATGAATCTAATATAGTGCACTGTGGAATCCCCTCAGACTTAAATACAAAGAGTAAAGGAAGATCTAATTGAATGGTTCATGAGGCTCAATACTTGCTAAGGTTTTGAAAATGGGGTAGAAAGCTAAGTGGGCTTGATTATGGGGAAAAAATCCACAGTTAAGCGCACTTGAGCTAGTGAAGTTCTGGGATCCGTGACCTCCCAGGAAGTCTTGGTTACCAGGTGAAAGCCCCGAAAGTGATGATTGATGCTATGTGATTCATTTCACTAGTTTTAATCCTACTTCTTCACCCCTATGAGCATCACCTGATGCAATGAGTGTTAAGTGGACTATTCAAAATCATGAGAAATTATTTAGTAATGACTACCTCTCATGTAAATGGTCATAGATGAATGACTTACTTAATGTATTTGAATCCAAAAAATGAACCTAATGTCTTCCTTATTCTCAGATACCACCTGCAACAAGGATTGCAGCAGTTCCTCGTGGCAGGCAATGTACCAACTCTTCGAGAATGAACAACCAAGGGCAATAACCAAAATTGCTACAACAGGCAAGTCATTTTCTTCAGACCCGTCTTATTTCGACATTGCATGCTCATTCCTTCATAAAGTAGCAATGAGACCGAAGATTCTTCCCTATATAGATATGGTTAAGTGGGTAATTGATCACTTGAACATAGAAGATAGGAAATTTAAGAATTCAAAGGACGAGAATATTGGGTCATTCAAGGCAGAATATTTGAGGATAATGTATCACTTACCCATCCTGCAACAGAACTATGACAAAGCTTTTGTCCAAAGATTTACACAAAAACATCGAGACTCGATGAAAGTTATAAAGGAATGGAAGGATGACCAAGGCAATATAAAACAGGACAAACTCGGTATGTACCCGATAGCACAAGTTCCTTCCCCTTATTGCTATGCTACTAGAATGTTGTGTAGATTATTTGCAAAGCCTGATGCTACTTGGTTTTCTGTAGACTGGATCCCATTAATTGACACAACCATCAAACCTTTAATTCTAAATTGGGAAAATATCATGTCTGATAATGTGGCCATAAATATCATGAAATATAGAAGTAAAAGAAGTGTTTCCTCTAGGGAAATACCCCCCTTTTACATGAGTGCCTATGTCATGGATGTAATTTGCTTTTGTTCGAGTTTTCCTACCATGGGATGGAAGTGGACGACCCAAGACCCCACTCCAATCCACAATTACCACAGAGCCCTTTGGGACTCATATTTTCATCTACATTTTTACAAAATTCACCATAGAGTCATACTACCTATGCACCAGATTATATTCAATGAGAAAGCCCCTAGGATTTCCAAAGAAGCTAGTACAAACATTTTTCCTGTTGCCAGATGGTCTTCTGAAGAAATTTTCACCTATGTCAGAGTTTTTGAGAGTTATGCTTCTCCCCATGTCCTGCCCTATTATGTTCCTGACAAGCTACTTGCTAGAGAAATTGCTTACAAACTTGTGGGAAATGGTATTTTGAAGCAACTCAAATATTCCAAGAAGCCCATTTGGCCTAATTTCCCTTTGTAGTGCGGTACTTTTGCACTTTTTGATATTGGTCATACCTTCAAGGAAGTTTCAAATGTTGATTTATTGAATTTGGATATAATTCCAAAATGGCCATATGACCCCAATGATGTGATTAAGAATTTTACCAAGAAACTAAAATTGAAGCCTTTTCTGAAAGAGATAGATAGTTTTGATGATTTCTTTCAAGGCATTGAAAAGTTTACAAATGTACTAAAAATTGCATCCAGTCAGCTCAATCAAGATGACTTTGAAGCCTTCCAAGCATACAGAAACAAGAGATTGGAAATTATTCCTTTGGATTTATTGATTATTGAAGATGTCAGCAGACCAACTCCAAGTATTAGCTTGGATAATGAAGCTAAAGACATGTTTGAAGATGATTCAGGGAAATCAGAACATAATTCTCAGAATTCAGATCATTCTGATAATGAATCTGAAAACAGAAATGAGAGCCCAAAAAAAGATTGAAATGCAAGAGAAAAGTGGAATTAATGGAATTGAATCATCTTCCCAAGAAATTTAGCACATCCAAAATACACCTGACCAGGTAGAAAAATATCAGCCAAAGGATTTGAAGAATAAATGAGATAATTTTTCTAAGGCATTACAAATGTCACAAACAAATCCTAATACTGATCAATCTACCTGTTTTCAGATGCCAAAACATTCTAAGAAATTACTGGAAACTGCAACTTTGCTACAACAGGTGCCTGAAATTCATGATCGAGAGATCATTCCAGCCTACCCTATAGAGCAGATAGTTTTACAAATTGAAGAAATTCCTTCACTCAATTTCTTCTACAGTCCTAGTCATAAGGTTGTAGTAAAGATAAGAAAAAGGAGAAGAATTGATGAAAGAGTTTCAAATCTCACAAATGAATCTGTTGACGTTCTATGGAAGGATCCCCTAGCTTATCCTATTGAGAATTTAACTAAGCTATCACATTTTACAGGAGCATATGCTAATTCCACTATTGACAAGGCTACTGAAGTCCAACTGTTACTGAAGAAAAGAGAAGAAAAAATACAAGATTTCAAAATATTGTTAGAGAAATAAAAGCTTAACTCCAGCAGGAAAATGGAATTGAAAATGTCTCAGTTCAAAAGGATTTTGAAAGATTAACTTTGCAACATCAGGTGCAACATACAGAAAAGAAAACACAACTAAAATCAACAATAAACCAATTAAAAAGGCAACCACAGGTAGAGAAATTCATAAGATAAGAATTAGAAATGAATGCAAAGCTAAATAAACAACAAGAATTATTTTGCCAACAAACTTAATTCACTAGTTCTTATTATGATTCAAGTGAATCCTGATCCAACAAGTGGCTATCTAGAAACTTGAGTGTGAGAAAAATGAGAAGAAAATTAATGAATTAATTCAATGGCAAGCATCAGACTCAGGAAAGGAATATGATCTACCCCAGGTAGATAAATTTCACAAGGAAATTTTATTTAAATATTGGGAAGCACAACTAAGACAAGTAGACAAAGCAGCAACAAAAGCATCAAGGTTAACAAAGGAAATTATTGAATCTATTTGTGAACAACATTTGAAAGTTGAGCATATCAAGGAGTCCACATATGAAGTGATCTCAGAAATAAATCCATTAGAAGCATAGTGGAAACAATAGACATAAATGCAGGAAGAAATGATTAAAAAAGTAAATAAGTTTGATCAAGAAAATTATTGGAATTTTCTCATCAAACCTTATCATCAGTACCAAACCCTGTAGTCATTAACTGATTCAAAAAAAAGGTCGCAACCAACACTTTCAAATGCAATATTCAAGGGCCAGGTCAAATCGAGAATTTCACAGCCATCTCAACTTAAACCCATGCTAGATATTTGTCAAATTTGGGTTCAAATCCAAAAGGAGAATCATAAATCATAGTTATGTTGTTACTTGATTTTTCTAGATTGTAGTTGAAGTTTTCTCTCTATGAGGATGGTTGTTTGAAACCTCCTCTATTTTTATGTAATAATCTATTTTTAAACATATTTTAGTTTAGTATTTAAACCCTTCTCATGCATTTAAATAAGGGTCCAGAAATTTGTCAAAAACATTTGCAAAGAATGCACTTTTATAAGTTTGTAAATGCTTTTATAGATTAATGGAACATAGTCTATTATCTTTTGACATTTGAAGTTTTTTAACTGATGTTGCACTATTGTACTCTTTAAATTGCTTGAAAGTGAAGAGGAGCAGAAAATCTACTGTCATTTTATATGAGTAGGACTTCGTATATATGGTACTTCTATTCATTGATATTAAGTTTTTTCTTTCTAGATTGACAATTATCTTTTTACTTGCATTATATATTTGAACTTTTATCATAAATGAATGTTAAATTCACTTCTGTACTAATATTTTTCTATGATTTCTTACCTGATATATAATCACACATATAAATGTGATACAATTTTCACATATCTTTTAATCAAACTATTTTGTTAAAAGAATCATCTTTACATAATTTTCATATTTTTCAACTTTTAAATAATCTTCATTTCTAATAGTTGGAGGATATATTTTAAGATCGCATAAAGGAAGAAACACCCTAGGTATATAGTAGAATAGATAAGTGTTAGATAAATGCGTGTGATAGATTGAAACCATTTCCCATTGCATGTTGTATAAACAAAACACACCCCAAAATCATCCTTATTGGGAAACTGGTCCCTTCATCCCCAGTCAGAGCCACCACCTTAAACAGGAAAGGACTTGATCTAAGGTTTGAACTAGGTGTTTTTCCTCCATGTTGTGGCTACATCATTTTGAGGCCTCAACAGGAGGACACTCATGAAATAGAGCAGTAATTTCAGCCTTTTCACCTAGATGAGGATGAAAATGACAAAATCACTAATGCAGCCATCAAAGGAAAGGATGCCAAGATTAGTGAGCTCTAGACTAATCTTGACAGGGCCAAATATGTCATATAATTCCTTGAGAAGGAGAATGAGAAATTAAAGAACAAACAGGTCATTAATGAGATCAAGTATGTCACTGCTCAGAAGGAGGCAGAGAAGGCTAGAAACCTAGAACTAGAGGGCTGAAAGGAGCTCTAGCTCTAGAAAGACTAAGGGAAACTAAGCTTGTTGATCAACTAACCCTAAATGAGTAGCTTGCTATAGTGATTAGTGAAAATAGAGAGCCATGACTCGATAGAGCCAATCAACACTTGGAGAAGCTACAAGAAAAGGCTAATAAAGACAATTACCTATTGAGGAGGAAAGTCAAACACCATTTCCTAAAGGAGAAAATTGCAATGGCCAAGCTCAAGGCATCCAATGAGAAAATTGAAGCCCTAACCCATCAAAAGGAGAAGGAGAGGTTAGAAATACTTGTTGAGGCTTCACTCCAAGCCTAGCCACCTCATCATCATCCTTTCCACCAATTTTGAGGCAAGTTGAAACATTTCAGCAAATTCTGAGTTTGACTATGTTTTTCTGAACAAGGAAACATCAAAAAATTTGTGATATGCACAACACCCTAGGCATTGCGCAAATGATAGGGGCATTTTTTTGGAAAAATGTCACCACTAGTGGATTCATAATGACAAATACAGTTAGGAAACCCAATTTTCCACACTTCATTTTCAGATTCAGGAGGTCAAAAGGGAAAAAACTACCAAAACATCATGTTTTTGCGCATATTTTTGTCTAGGCGCTACACACAGAGAAGTCTTGGGAGATTGCAATTTTGAGGGGTCAAATCAGCATCATTTTGAGAGAGGAAGGCATATTCAGAAGGATCACTTGACAAGCTTTCCAACAAGCCATATTGGGCCTAATTTGGACACATTTAGGTCATTCAAAAGTTTCCTTGATCATGGATGGTGCACAGCCTTAAGGTGCAACACATATGACATGAAAATGGCGCATATGATAGTTTGCTGATATTTTTGGTTTTTCACTGTGAATTTTGATTTTATCTTAGAAAATCATCTTTATATTAATGTAATTCATCATGGTAAATGTAATTATGTCAAGGATAAGTTACCTATGGGGTAGATTCATTAGGTAAAGTTATCCTTTAGTCAAAATGAATCAGTTTGAATGTAATGAGGAGTGAGTCACTTGGACCATCCTACACTTTAGCTTTCAGTTCAGTATTTTGTGGATATCTTCCTCACGTCATGGATTCAACCCCTGAGGATGAGTGAATGATGTTTTGATGTCTATTAAGTCCCTTTATTCACTCTTAGCAAGGGTTGGAATTATTTTGGATGTTAGCTTGTTGATCAAGGAGCTATTGTACTTAGTTTGGCCAGTTAATAAAGAAGATTTGCAACTATTTTTTGGGATACTTGTGGTATTATGTTTATCGTTGTTTTTTTCTTCAGTTTCATATGTTAGAATGTATTGTATTCATGTTCATTATATCTATATGGTATGATCTCTTTCAAGTTTGATAAGTAGAACACATGCTTGCTCATGCTCTGTTTTGGGAAATTGATCATAGTTTGTCCATTTTCCTCTGTTTAGGAAAAATACATCTCCCATGCTCTTCCTAGCTTCTCCTCAGTCTCAAAACCATCTCATCACAATAATATTTAAAGTGGTAAGCATTATGAATACCTTTCCCCATTGAATATATGCAACCTTATCTCATTTTCCCTGACCTAGATCCCTTGACCATACTTTCATCCAACATCCCGACCAAAATCAATTATAAAAACCCCTAAATGCACACCTAGCCTAAAATCCTAATCCATTCAACCTCTTGTTGGGAAAAATACTGAGAAGGGGGGGGGGGGGTGAATAAGTATTTAGAGCATATTGAAAAGATTTTAAATTTTTCTTTACAGAATTCCATACACCACTTTGATGAACCCAACTCGCATATACATGCGCATATAATAAAAGAAACTAGTGTATATTGATATAATTTTGCAGATTAGAAAATATTTTTAGGAACAATCTTTAAGTCAATTTACTAGTCATGCATATGTTAGATAATTAGTAATTATGTGCAATAAATGTGAGTATAAAATCACTGCACAAAAGAAACACAGGCACAGAACAATATCATGTGAAACCCACCCAACAGAAAACCACCGCTACTGTCGTCTCTGTCTTCAATATTTATTATACGAAAAACTATTTACAATATTGTACTGGTGCAGACTCATATCAGTACACAGGAATATACTTGCAAAAGGCTACAACCTTCTTTCGTTTTCCAGTTACTACTGGAAGGGAGTTACAACCGCCTAATCTAGTTTACTAGCCACTATTGGAAGGGAGCTTCAACCCCCTGATAAGAACACCAACTTCTACTGGCATGAAGCTTCTACTTCCATACTGAAGGATTCAATCCTCAGAACCACTATGTTGGCTCCCTGTGATTTACAATATTGGCAAGAATAAACGCTGTAGGGGGCCACATCAGAACCATTTTGGAATCCTAGGACCTAGCCTTCCTGGATTCAGAGAGGGATCTCTCTATTAAGTGTTTTCAAAGGATATATATTTATGCTTTGTTTATGATATTAGGCTAGTAATGAAGCTCTCAGGAACTTGTTTGTTTGTTTGGTAGGGATGGATATCATTAACTGAAGAGGTCATTTGAAGGGTGAAGGTGAGAGTAAATTAACAGAATGTTTCGGCTGAAAAGATAGGTCATGAAACAATATTATCCCATTGGGCTATGGAGTCACAAAAGGATTTAATTACACAAAAATTATTCAAGGGTTTCCATAGGGCAAGTCATCTATATCAAAGGATATTTTAGATTGAATTGTGATATGAAACATTAAGATACTGTGAAATAAGCAAAGCTAACAACCATTTCAGCATCTATTAATTCCACTAAATAAGAAAAGCCCTTCAAAGTAACTGTTTGAAGAAAGCCAAAGGACATGGAAAACCATAGACTTCTTTGGAAAAACTTTTATTAAAGCACACTCTTTAGACAACAATCCAGTAATTCTAAGACTACTTTTATAAAGGAGAAAACATATAAGAAAACAAGGAAAATAGCCTAAGATCAGACATAAACTTTGAATTCTAGCTTGCTTTTGGCATACTCTCAAGGGATCTTTCAAGGAAACTGTTAAAGACTAGCCAGAGGAAAAGGTAAACCATAGACTTCCCTGGGTTAACTCTACTTAGAAAACCTTGAAAAGAACATTAAAAAACAATATCTCAAGTTGTACTTAGAAAAACATGGGCTCACCAACATTTCTTCACTGGTTATACTCTATTGAATCATTTCTGAAAACAACAAGTTAGATAAACCTAGAGGGAAATTAAGAATCCTCTAAACATACACAAGCAGAAAAAAATAAAGATAAAGCTTTTCAGATAGAAATAGGGTACTTTGACAGTAAATCCTACTCTAAATTTTCTGTTCTTTATCAGATAAAATGGACAGCATGTAAAACAAAAGAAGAAACAAAAACAGTGAGGAATAACATCACCATTAACATAGAACAAGATCCCATGAATCAAATTGTATTATTGATGTTCAAACCAGTTACATACTTCAAGTCGAGCAATTTTTTACAACTCAAAACTTCTCTTCTCAGCCTAGTATTCTTCAGCTACTTAACAACACTTCAACAGCTTCAACAAATATCTTACACTTCAATAATGACCCAACCAACAATAGCAATGAATTCATCATACAGTATTTATAGATTAATGAGGAGGTGGAGTGAAAGAAAGGATCTCTAAATGTTTCATAAATGATAGAGTAAATTTTTTTGACATTTGAGACCATGCAAGGCCCAAGGCAAAATGTATTTAAGTCTAACTCTACATAAATGAATATTACATTAACTCTTTGAACTACTTAGTTGCTTTTGTTGACTTTTAGGCATTTTTAGGTAGGCTGGAAATAACTTCTGAGCTGTCTTTAGGAAATATCTCTGACTGTAATAACTTTGGATGTCTTTGAGGCAAGTTAGGCCTGTAGGTGGCATTTTGATTATTTTGGAGAAGTAATTTATTCTGTGGATGTGGCATTCGAAGCTTTCTTTCGCTGATATGTTTGATTAGCTCTTTAAGCTTTGTTTAGGCCTCTGATAATGCTTTCTGGCCTTTTTAATCATCTTCTGTCTTTGTCACTTTGCTGATTGTTTTATCTTTAATTTATTTGTCCTTTAATCTTTGTCTTTATCCTTAATCCGTTGGTTTAGCTTTTGATTTTTTGTCTCTAATCTTCACTGTTCTTTTCCTCTGTTCTGTGTGTAGGTTTCCTTGGCACGCTGGAGGGTTTCATTGATTTACCAGTGTTCATGATGCAATGATAAAACACTTAAAATCCCTGTAAATCCCTTTTTTTCACTTTTGACCCCAAGGATCATCATCCTGAAGTTCAAGCCACTGATATTTGGTTGTGGGAAGGCTAGTTCATTGGGATGCTATTAAACCTGCAACAAAACAAAAAACATATTATAAAAACCTACGCTTGTCGTTAGACTTCTTGCAGAGGCTCGGGATGGCTATGGCACGATGTACATAGAGGAAAAGTGTGCAGAGGGGAGGGTTCTGTGGGCCAAACCAGAAGAAACCGGGGCGAATTTTGAATAATGGCGTGGAAATGGAGAATAGTGGTTTTGGGGCGAAAGTGGGTGGTTTTCGCATAGAGGTTAGGTGGTTAATGGTTTTGGCTTTGATGGATGCAACACAATTCATTGGTTAACATGCGACCAGGGTCAAAACTGCCGATTTCACGTTGAAATGGGTCGTTAAACCTTGTCGAAAAAACGAGCGCGATATAACATGTGGATTGTTGGATCCGGGGGAGCCAAATCAACGGTGGAGGGTGAGTGCGGCAAGAGAAGGTGCTCGATGGTGGGACCAATGGATGAGGTCAGCAAATTTGGCAGGAGGTGGAACGGTTTAATGGGCAGGGTTTTTAGAACGGTGAGCTAGCGGGAGCCATTAGAGCCGAAAGATCAATGGTCCAAATATGTTGCGAGGGTAAGCAGATAGACAAACGGTCGGAAGAGCAGATAGGAGAAGGGAGGAAGTGATCACCGTTGGATCGATGAGATCAATGACTGAGATCAATCAAGGATGATTGGGTTGGAAAATAGAAAAATGGTTGGGTGGATGGAATAGAAAAGAAGGAAGTCCTGACAGCCGTTAGATCGCTGAGATCAAGGGTTGAGATTTAACAGGGGGGAGAAATAGGTGGGGTGGAAGATATATAAGGGGAAGGGGATGAAGATAAGGTCCTGTGGAGGAATAATGGGACCAGGAGCTAAGAAAAAATGGGTTTAATATTAGCCATTGGTCGCGGGATTTGATCATAAGAAAAAGGGATGAGGGCTTAAGCCCTAAGGGGGCTTAAGACCTAATATTTCAAATGGGCGGATATAAGGCCAAAAAGAGGGATTTTTAGGCCTTTTTAGAGTTATGATAGGAATAAAAGGGTGAATTTAAACCAAAATAGAAGATTTTGAATGGTTAAAATGGGTTTTTAAGCGTTTTCAAGAGAAATAAAGGGTAAATGAAGGGAATGAAGGGAATTTTCAGAGGAATGAGTGATTAGTTAGGATAGGTGAAAATGAGCTAATGGAATAATGAAATGGCCCTTTAGAAATAGTTTCTTTGTATCAGCAGGATGACTTGAAGGATTTTGAGTGAAGATCATCAGTGAAATGATTCTTTTGAAGATAAGGAGCATAGTGAGAATTCAAGAACTCACAGATTTTTCATAAAATTTGTTTCTTGGAAGATAAGGAATATTTTTAGCCATCATGAGATATAAGAGAATTTATAGATGTCTAACAGTGTCTCCACTTGGGGAGGATAGCTCCTTGGAGGTGTCAAGTACCTCAGAGAATAAATCTCTGGAAAGTAGACCAATGCCTTGTGTTTTGTTGCACTTTTACAACCTCTTTTTCTTTGATGATCATGTTGCTTAAAAATATGATCTGCATAATTACAACAAGATGATTTTTCTTCCAAACTTCGACCTACACATCCTACTTTTCCTAACATTTTTTCTTCAATGGGTGCATTTGGACTTGAAAACCCTTTAAACATCATTTTATTCTTTTATTTGAAAGCAGGAAACTAATCTATTTCTATCCTTATTTCTTCCATGAGTTCAGATTAAACAGTTGAACTCATTGTTTCTCTACCTAAATATCTATTTGTCAAGATTAGACTGTTTAACAGATTTTATTCTGTATTTTCTAAAACAGAAAATTTAAAACATGGTCAAATCAGGAATAGACAATCTGATTTGCTATGGGGGCTATGGCACTATGTACAAGCTGCACATAGAATTTATTTGCAGAAAATGTAAAATAAAAATTTGAAGGCTTAAAATTTGAAATTTTCTAAGCATTCTTCCTTCTTTCTTTGGCTCAGGTTTTGATCTTTTTGGAGCCATTTATTTTCTATCCTAGTCTATTCTACTGATAAGCCAAGATTACACTGTTTGGAAAATCTGTTTTCACTAACCTATCAGCACAAATTCAAATTTATTCGGTCATGATTAGGCTATATGAATGAATAACAGTTTATTTCTCAAGTAGTGGCATCTGAACTTGCACACTTTCATATTTTTCTGTTTTTTGTTATGGGGCTGTACCTTTTTCTTTTTAGTCTGCCCTCTTTTCTCTTTTGCTCTTGTTTTTGTATTTCATTTTCGAAATTTATTTCGAGCAGTGTTATTTACAATGAATTAAAAAGATTTGAACAAAGATTTTAAGAAAAATAATGTTTGAGCATCCTGCCATTGACAGGACCTCCAAAAATTTCAGCTCCATCCATCTCCTGAAGGAAAAATGCATTTTTACCTATAACAAACTGAATGAGATAAGGGCCTTTCCATAAATTTTCAAACTTTCCATGTTTGCCCTTATCTTCTTTCCTATAATCCCATTTCAAAACTTTGTCACCAATTTTAAAATCACTTGCCTTTGTTCTTTTATCAAATAGCTTCTTGATGTTTTCTTGTACTTGCTGTGCTCTGTTATAGACTTCCTCTCTGGTTTGCTATAATTGTACAGTCTGGTTTATTCTTCTTAACATTTCATCTTCTTTAGACTATACTTCTTGGATCAACTTCATTACTGGCACCCCTAGACTGGTTGGAAATATTGCATCTGCTCTATAAAATAGCTTATAAGGGGACGTTCCAATTGAATTTTTGACCGTCAATATGTCCGCCCAAAGTGCATGTACTAGCTTGTTGTGCCATGATTTTTTTTTTTGTTCCAGCAATTTCTTGATAATGTTTACCAAAATCTTGTTTGAGGATTCTGCCAGCCCATTACCTTGAGGGTAATAAGCTGTGAAATGGCCCAATGTAATCTGATATTTGTGACAGAAATCAAAAATCTTTTTGGATCCAAATGTAGCTACATTGTCTGTGATAACTTTCCTAGGACAACCAAATCTAGACAAGATATGATTTTCAAGGAAAGAAATAATTACAGAGTCTGTGGCATTCCTAGAAGGGATGGATTCTATCCATTTGGTGAAGTAATCTGTTGTTGCGAGGATCCATTTATGTTGGACAGATGAGGTAGGATGGATTTCCCTAATGAAGTATAGACCCCACTGTTGAAAAGGAGCTTCAACAGTGATTGGTTGCAGAGGTAAGGGAAGCAATTTTATTTTCCCTTCAAAGATTTGACATTTATGGCAGGCAATGACCATTCTGTGAATACCTTGAAAGAGGGTGGGCTAGTAATAACTAGCTGTAAGGATTTTGTTAACTGTAGTTTTCCAGTAGAGGTGCCTCCACATTCTCCTTCATGGAACTCATGCTTGATCTTATCAGCATCATTCTCAGGCAAACATTTAAGCAATAATCCATTAGAATTTTCCAATATAAACTTTTATTTAAAATGCAGTAATTTACAGCCTTTAACTTTAAAAACCTTGCCTTTGTTTTAGAAAAACCAGGAGGAACATTTAGATTAAGCAACACATACAAAATATCATCATACCAAGATGAATTCAGAAAATGATCTTCAGTAAGTGGAGTTGCCAACTCCTCCTGTTCATCCAATGCATTAAACATGTTTATATAAAGAGCTTGAAAGTTGGATTCAACCATAAGTTTTGCTAGTTCTTGACCTTTGATTAGCTTAGTGGGTTTGATTTCTAAATCATATTCTAATATAACAGGAATCCACTTTCCTCTTTTGCCATCAGGATCTTGTGTCAAGATGTCTTTTACCACTGAATGAGGCACAAATGATATGTGAGTGTAAAATGTAAGCTCTAAAGTCTTTTAAGGCTTTGACCAAGGCAAAGGCTTGTTTTTCCATTATGTTGTACTTCAAAGGTGCATCTCTTAATGCCTTGCTGAAAAATGCAATAGTCTGCTCTTGTCCCTTTATGTTTTTCTGTAGGAGGATAGGAGCCACTGTGTTCTGATGCAAATGAAAATATGAAAAAATCTTTTTTAAAATCAGGACTAATGAGAACTGGTGTTTGTGTAAGTGCATGTTTTACCAGTTCAAAGGATTTCTTTGCTTCTAAGGTCAATTTGACTCCTTCTTCTCTTTTAAGCATGTTTGTCATATTTCTAAGGAGTTCAGCTAGGTTGGGTATGAACCTTCTCAAAAAATTAATCTTCCCAATGAAAGATTAGAGTTCCTTGATGTTTCTAGGATGATTGATTTGAAAAATACCTTTAATCCTCTTTGGGTCTATCTTTATTCCCGCTTCAGATATGATATATCTAAGAATTTTGCCTTCTTGGAGACCAAACAATGTTTTCTTGGGATTTAAGGATAAACCATATTTTCTGCATTTCTCAAAGACTTTCCTTAGGTGTATTAGGTGTTCTTCATCTGTTCTGGAATAAACTATGATGTCATCTAAGTAAATCACAATGAAGTAGCCTATTTCTTCTAAGAATGCAATATCCATGGCTCTTTGGAATGTGTCACCAACATTCATCAAACCAAAAGGCATTTTCACATACATGAAAGTGCCCCAAGGTGTAGTAAAGACTGTTTTAAGTTGATCATCAAGATGTACCAATACTTGGTTATATCCTAAAAAGCCATCTAGCAAAGAAATTATTCTAGAACCTACCATCCTTTGTAAAATATGATCCATTTTTGGCAAGGGATAGTTGTCCTTTAATGAGGCCTTGTTTAAGTTTATGAAATCAATACAAAGCCTTATCTCCCCTGTTTTCTTCCTAACAGATACAATATTGGATACCCACTTTGAGTATCTGACAAGGAAAATAATTCCAACATCATACATTTTTCTAATTTATTTCTCAACCAGAGGTAATTGAACAGGGTTTATTCTACACAATTTTTGTCTGAAAGGTTTCTGATTTTCTTTGAGGGGTATCTTATGTTGAATTATTTCTATGTCATATGATTTTAAATCTTCATAACTCCAAGAAAACACATCAGAAAATTCTCTAAACAACTCAAGGTATTTCAATTTAATGTGAGCTGGCAGTGTTTTGGATAATTTAATCATTTTAGGCCTTTCTTCAGTGCCTATATTGCACTCGTCTACTTCAGCTTCAGTAGGTTCTATCTTTGGCATTTTTGCAACATCATTAAAGTCAAATAGTTCTTCTAGAGGGACCAGTCCTTTTGGCAAGATTTCAGTTTTGGATTGCAACACTTCTAGATCTTCTTTTCCTAAATTTGTGTTGTTTTCTGTTGTGTGTTTGGATTCTTTGGTTAACAGATTTATATCAGCCTTCTCAGGAGATTCTTCTTCTTCAAAAGTGATTTTTTCCCAGTAGGACAGTCTTCTTCATATTCTGATTTTGAGTTTGGCATTTCAAATTCATTTATGGACTATAGGAAGTCTTCTATTTGTTTGTTTCAATAAGGTTTCAGACATGTATCGACAGCAAAGGCTAATCCATTGGCAATAATATTTTGGTTTCTAGGGACAAAAGTAAGTTGGAATTCAACAAATGATTTCAGGAGGTCCATGAAATCATCTCTATAGGCTCTTAGTTTGGGATGTTTGGCAGTATATTCCCCATTTACTTTCCTAATTATCAATTCTGAATCCCCATGAAATGTTATCCTCTTGGCCCCTAGTTTTTTAAGCAATTGTAGTCCTAAGAGGAGTGCTTCATATTCTACTATGTTGTTGGTGTAGTGAAAGTTTAATCGGTATGAATGACCTTCTCATGATTGTTTTCAGTATTGTGCACCCATATACCTACTCCTGCAACAATTTTAGTACAAGACCCATCAAAACTCATACTCCAAAGAGGATTGTTTTCAGATTCATCATTGATTTCCTTTCCGTCCTCTCTATTATGTTTATCTTGATCATCACTATGTTATTTTTGAGGATCTGCACTATGTTTATGACTGTTTTGTAGCTCATGACCTTCATTTTGTTTGTTGTGTTTTTCTGAATTAGAAAACTTTTTGGATGCTTTTTCTTTCCCTCCCTTTTTTTCTATGGCTATCACTATGTTAGTGGTTGTTTTATTTTCTAATCCTTGCTCATTAGGAATCTCATCATTATATAGATTAAATGAGTCAAGGTCAGTATGTATAGAATAAAGAGGGGAGTTTTCTGGTATTTCTTGACTACTCACCATGTATTTCATGTGTGTTTCCCTATAAAGTCTTCTAGGTTGACTGAAGACAGGGATGGTGGCATAAGTCATATCCATTTGCATCGTTCCTCACAGTTTAGCACCCCAAGATCTTGAAAGAAGCATGCCATATTTGGGGGGTACATCAGCCACAACAATGTCCATTACTAAGATTTTGGCTGGGATTTGTGCTAAATTGACATAGAAATCTTTTATTAGGCCCAGGAATTTGACTCTGCTGGAATCAAAGGAGTATAAATCTTTATAAGGTCTAGTTACCTCAAGGCCTAATATTTCTATTATTACTTTAGGCATGAGGTTATGTGATGCTTCTGAGTCAAGCATGGCATTGTGAAGAATGTTATCATGGATGCTTAGGCTGACATGAAAAGGAGGAACTACTCCCTCTTGAAATTTTCCTTCAATTTTTGGTCCAAACAGAAGCTCAGGTTTGTCATCATTTAAGTTAACATAATCATTGTGATCTCCTATGTTCAAAGCCTTTAAAAATTGGGACCTATATACATCTTGAGTGACTAATTCAGTGAGAGGGATAGAGATTTTTATCTTGGAAATTTCACTCTCTATGCTGAAAGAAGTTTGAGTTTTGGAAATGTTAAATTCAACCTTTTTAGTCACTGTTTTCTCAGCAAAATTAGCTTGCTAGTTTTTATTATGAACAACAGTTAAAATGGTTTTTTCAGGATCATTAGCTGAAGTGCTAGTGCTGCTAGGGTCACCTCTATTTTTATCATGGATTTGGGTGTCTTTTCCCTTGTTTCTATTAGAACTTTCAGCCACTATGTTATGAATTTGTGTTGCATCTTTGGGTTTGTTTACAGGGCTGTTTTTAACAGAATTTTCAGCGGTCTTCTTCTTGGGAGTGTCTTGGTTCTTTTTACTTCTCAAGTCATATTTTTTGTGTACTTCCATTATGGCATTTTCAAAGCCTAGTTTGTAGTCTTCTGATTCTAGGTTTTCTTCCTCATTAGGTACGTATGTGATTTGTTCTTCTTTATTGAGGAAAATATTATCCTCAATGTTTACTCCCAACATGTTCATGTGATTTTCCTCTGTTTATTATATTATTCTTCCATCCTCCTCAACATAATTTTCCTGAAAAGGGGGTCTTTTCTATTGATCAAAATCCCTTTGTCTATTTTGAGGTGGGTTTCTCCTAAAGTTCTGATTTTGGTTCTGAGTTTGATTTCTGTTTTGAGGAGCTGTTTGTTTTTATCTAGGATAAGCTCTCTCATTTATTTTTATTCTTTCCATCATCATCTCCATGGTTCTGACCAAATTATCAATTTTGGAATCTGATGTGGAAGATCCAGCTTCATCTTTGTAGGTAACCTTTTTCTCTGCTTTCAATCTAGCCCTTCTGGCATTAAGGTTAGGTTCTACACCTATTGCCCCTTTTTGCATGTCTTCTAATGTGAGGGGTTCTCTCTCCCTTAATTGATAACACATGTCTGGGTCAAATCCTTCAGGAAATTTATTAAGGCTAAGCCTTGTGGGGGTTTCATTTGTGGAGGGAGTGCATTATAAACATTATTGAATCTAGTGCAATAATCTTGGACACTCTCTCAACATTTCTTTTAAGATCATTGTATTCTGACAGGATTTTAAGGGGGTTTCTTTTGACTTCCCATTTTTTTAGGATTAGTTGATGAAAAGAGGGGAGGTCATTGATACTATTAGGGGTTAAGCCTTTGAACCATTTTCTTGATTCTCCCCCTAAACTTTGAGCAAACATCCTAAGTTTTACACTTTCATCATCGATTTCTTGTCTATCAAATAATCATTCATTGTATCCACATGTTGTTGAGCTATAGTAGAACTACTAGCATGATATAATGGAGTCTTGGACTGATAGTCCTGTGGTAGAGCAACTAAAGGTAAAGGAAGGACTAAGGGAGCATACCATGTTTCCATGATATGAACTTGTGGAAACAATGGGGAGTTTACAAGTGGAGGATTTGTGATAGGAGGTAAATGATGTGACGAAGTGGTTTGAACAGTGGATGTATGAGTGGGTTTAACAGAAGTGCTTGTACCAGCTAAGAACTGTTGAGCAGATTTAGGATGAGAGAAACCAAATTTATGAATGAAATGAAGATCAGGGGGAGTAGATGGGGAGGTTTCTCTGCTGCTATTATATTGTGAATTTTCAGGCTAAAAGTCTATCTGATCTATACCACTAAGTGACTTATTTCTAGATGGGTTTCTTATGAAAGGTAAGTCAACTTGGGTATCTTGAAGAGCTGTAATATTTTCAGGAACTGAACTTGATCTGTGAATTGGTCTGTCAATAGTTGGGTTTTTGGATGTAGGAGATTTCCTAAGGATACTTTCATGATTATCAACTATTGCAGGAGGATTTGGATCAGGATGGGATCTAGTATGAATCCTTCTAGAAGCCAGGATGTAGACCTAATGATGAGAAAAGTTTCAGCCAAGTATGGTAGTCTTAAAAATGCAAACTAATATTTGTAAGAAAAATTATCCTCAAAGTTCTCTTAACTGGGTTTTTGATGTTATGATCAAATAAGTTTCCTAGTGAAGCCTGTGGAAAAACAAGGAAAATAAGTATGCCTACTAATGACCAGTGGAGTCACCAGGTGGAATGTTTTTACTTTTTTTCTAGGACTGGTTTTTGTCCACCATCAAAAATCAGGAACCAATCTTGGCAGACACGTGATTCATTTTTAAGAATAGGTTTTTCTGAGTTGTGAAGTTATCTATTACTCAACATTTTTCCCTAGTATGGTAGCCACTATGTTGGCTCCCTGTGATTTACAAGATTGGCAAGAATAAACACTGTAGGGGTCCACATCAGAACCACTTTGGAATCCTAGGACCTAGCCTTCCTGGATTCAGAGAGGGATCTCTCTATTAAGTGTTTTCAAAGGATATATCTTTATGCTTTGTTTATGATATTAGGTTAGTTATGAAGCTCTCAGGAATTTGTTTTTTTGTTTGGTTGGGATGGATATCATTAACTGAAGAGGTCATTTGAAGGGTGAAGGCGAGAGTAAATTAACAAAATGTGTCGGTTGAAAAGATAGGTCATGAAACAATATTAACCCATTGGGCTATGGAGTCACAAAAGGATTTAATTTCACAACAATTCTTCAAGGGTTTCCATAGGGCAAGTCATCTATATAAAAGGATATTTTAGATTGAATTGTGATATGAAACATTAAGATATTGTGAAAGAAGCAAAGCTAACAACCATTTAAGCATATATTAACTCCACTAAACAAGAAAAGCCTTTCAAAGTAACTGTTTGAAGCAAGCCAAAGGACAGGGAAAACCATAGACTTCTTTGGACAAAATTTTATTAAAGCACACTCTTCAGAAAACAATATAGTAATCATAAGACTACTTTTAGAAAGGAGAAAACATATAAGAAAACAAGGAAAATAGCCTAAGATCAGACAAAAACTTTGAATTCTAGCCTGCTTTTGGCATACTCTCAAGGGATCTTTCAAGGCAACTGTTAAAGACTAGCCAGAGGATAGGGAAAACCATAGACTTCCCTGGGTTAACTCGACTTAGAAAACCTTGAAAAGAACATTCAAATACAATATCTCAAGTTATACTCAGAAAGGCATGGGCTCACCAACATTTCTTCACTGGTTATACTCTATTGAATCATTTCTGAAAACAACAAGCTGGATAAACCTAGAGGGAAATGAATAATCCTATAAACATACCCAAGAAGAATAAAACATAAATATAAAGCTTTTCAGATAGAAATAGGTTACTTTGACAGTAAATCCTACTTTAAATATTTTGTTCTTTATCAGAGAAAATGGCCAACATGTAAAACAAAAGAAGAAACAAAAACAGTGAGGAATAACATCACCATTAACATAGACCAGGATCCCATGAATCAGCTTGTATTATTGATGTTCAAACCAGTTACATACTTCAAGTCATGCAGGTTTTTACAGCTCAAAATTTCTCTTCTCAGCCTAGTATTCTTCAGCTACTTAACAACACTTCAACAGCTTCAACAACTATCTTACACTTCAATAATAATCCAACCAACAATAACAATGAATTCCTCATACATTATTTATAGATTAATGAGGAGGTGGAGTGAAATAAAGTTTCTCTAAATGTTTCATAAATGATAGAGTAAATGTTTTTGATCTTTGAGACCATGCAAGGCCCAAGGCAAAATGTATTTAAGTCTAACTCTACATAAATGAATATTACATTAACTCTTTTAACTACTTAGTTTCTTTTGTTGACTTTTAGGCATTTTTAGGTAGGCTGGAAATAACTTTTGAGCTGTATTTAGGAAATATCTCTAAATGTAATAACTTTGTATGTCTTTGAGGCAATTTATGCCTGTAGGTGGCATTTTTATTCCTTTGGAGAAGTAATTTCTTCTGTGGATGTGGCATTCGAAGCTTTCTTTTGTTGATCTGTCTGATTAGCTCTTTAAGCTTTGTTTAGGCCTCTGATGGGCCAAACCAGAAGAAACCGAGGCGAATTTTGAATAATGGCACAGAAATGAAGAATAATGGTTTTGGGGAAAAATATGGTGGTTTTTGCGTAGAAGTTAGGTGGTTAATGGTTTTGGATTTGACGAGCGTGATGCCATTCATTGGTTGACACACGTCCAGGGTCCAAACCGCCCATTTCGTGTTGAAATGGGTCGTTAAACCTTGTCGACAAAACGAGCGCGATATAGCATGTGGACCGTTGGATCCGGGGGAGCCAGATCAATGGTGGAGGGTGAGCGCGGCAAGAGAAGGTGCTTGATGGTGGGACCAGTGGATGAGGTCAATAGATTCAGCATGAGGTGGAATTTTTTAATGGGTGGGGTTTTTAGAATGGTGAGCTAGCGTGAGTCGTTATATCCAAAAGATCAATGGTCCAAATCTGTTGCGGGGGTAAGCAGATAGACGAACGGTCGGAAGAGTGGATAGGAGAAGGGAGGAAGCGATCACCATTGGATCGATGAGATCAACGCCTGAGATCAATCGAGGATGAGTGGGTTGGAAAATAGGAAAATGGTTGGGTGGATGGAATAGAAGAGAAGGAAGCCTTGACAACCATTAGATCGCTGAGATCAAGGGCTGAGATTTAACCGAGGGAAGACATAGGCAGGGTGGAAAATATATAAGGGGAAGGGGCTGAAGATAAGGTGCGAGGATAAGGTCCTATGGAGGAAGAATGGGACCAGGGGCTAAGAAAAAAGGGGTTTAAGCTTAGCCAATGGTCGCGGGATTTGATCATAAGAAAAAGGGATGAGGGCTTAAGCCCTAAGGGGGCTTAAAACCTAATATTTCAAATGGGCGGATATAAGGCTAAAAAGAGGGCTTTTTAGGCCTTTTTAGAGTTCCGATAGGAATAAAAGGGTGAATTTAAACCAAAATAGAAGGTTTTTAATGGTTAAAACGGGTTTTTAAGCCTTTTTAAGAGAAATAAAGGGTAAATGAAGGGAAGGAAGGGAATTTTCAGAGGAATGAGTGATTAGTTAGGATAGGTGAACATGAGCTAATGGAATGATGGAAATGGCCCTTTAAAAATAGTTTCTTTGTATTAGCAGGATGACCTGAAGGATTTTGAGTGAATATCATCAATGAAATGATTCTTTTGAAGATAAAGAGCATAGTGAGGTTTCAAGAACTCACAGATTTTTCATAAAATATGTTTCTTGAAAGCTAAGGAATATTCTTAGCCATAATGAGATATAAGAGAATTTATAGATGGCTAACACATTGCAAACCACGTTTCATCAATTTTCATATTGGATCAAAACAACATCAACACAACTCTTCATAAACATTGACAACCCAATACTTCAATCAGAATAGTGAGACCACTATAAACAAAACTCTGAAATAACCCAGACTTTAGAATAAATATGTAGATACAAACTCAACACTGAACATTCATCAACTTAAAATTCATATGCTACTTCGATTCACTGAACCCGCGTGTATATGCATTTTCCTTCACACCAACCTACGTATAGATATGTGAACATTGTTTTTCAGGATGTAATCAGTCTCAAATCTAGATCTGAGGCTTTCAATCAGATATCTTTAGAAATGCAGAACCCTTCATCAGTTAGTCACCATAAACCATGTTTATTCTATCATTGATCAGATTTGTACATAATCAACTTAGCAACATATACGGTATCCAAACAACCCAGATCTACAAGAAAACTTTATTGAGAGACAATAGACAAATAGAAAAAACTCTGCAATAAGCTTCAGAAAACCCTAACTGCCACATGCGCATTTTCTGAATAAAACTCACGTATATATGCACTTTTACTGAGATGAACTAGCCTATAGATCTGTAAATATAAAATTTTCAAAATGAACCAGATCCATAGAACTTACCCAGATTTCTTCACTTGACTTCAATAAACTTGTGCTAGGTCATAGATCTAATCATCTCTTCAATGGATCACACACGAGAGCATAGTCATTTCAGATCTAGAGATCCTGAACCATCATTGTATCAGTGGGTGCATCATAGATTCATATCTGTCAATTAAATAGAGTTCATCCCATGCAGATATCGCTTAGAGAAAATTATTCAATAACAACCCTTACTCATGCACACTTTGCACTATGATCTTCTTCTCCTTATATAGATTTAGCCTTTACCAATACCATGAGTCAAAACCACACAACTGTTGGACGAAATCAAATAGACAAAACAATTCTCAATACTGTGGGCTAATACCATGGTAATGTCCCTTGGTATCATAATTTTAGAGCGCAAAAGGCATACACGACTTGGATCGTGCTTATCCACGTGTATACACAACTTCTCTTCATAAAAACTACATATATACTAATTCTAAATGTGTACGCAGGTTGCCTTCACAAAAGTGGCGTATACATTGCATCCATACACAATTTTTCTTCATAAAACCTACGTATACCTAGAGAAATATTTCTTGTTTCATTTCTCTTGCACTTACTGAAATTCCTTTCTCTGTCACATCTGAAATGACCTGTAGAAACATCATTTTACATCTTTAACACATAGGTTGCTTATCAAAAGGGAAACTTATCAAGTAGTTTTCCATCAAGAACAACTTCATCAAGTAGGTTGCCAAAAAGGACAACATATTGCATCATATTGCCAACAATCTCCCCCTTTGGACTTGATGGCAACCATGACGGTGTTTGATCACCACAACAGATAAACACATTAATCATAACCATTATTCAAACACCAAAATACTCTCCCCCTTTGACAGCAAGGGAAAAGGGCGGATCAAACCCAAAACAAGGTTTCTCTTCCCTTGTAGACAGATGATTGTTGAAGATTTGATGTGCACTCAATTTACCATACTCCCCCTGACTCAACTGAGTATGACCTTTCCTATCATCAAGGACTCATACTTACGTTAATGATCCAACCAATTGGAATTACAAATTTGACTCAGCATCCCAACCAAGTGGGTTTACAAATTTAAAAAATTCCTTACATGAATGAATATAAAATTTTTACATCATAGGTCTCAACATGACCTTTTCATTAAATTACAGATATGACTATTTATGACCAAACCAAAGAATCTCAAACAGGAGATCATAAATCAACCACCAATCAGAATGCCAGCAATGCATCCTTTTCCACAAGACAAGTTCTCCCCCTTAGTTTGTGCATCCTAAACACCTTCAAAAACCAAATAATGAAAGCATCTTCATCAAGGAGATAAATATCAGAGAATGATACAAAAATATGAATACTGGAACAACAACAGAGATTACCCAAAAATATCACAACTATTCTGAAACGCTGACCCAAAGAATTTTTATCAGCAAAACCTATGTGCGGGTTGATGCACCGAAACTCACGTATATACGCGATTCTCCTTTATGAAACCCGCGTATGAAATTTCATATTATGAAATTAAGTAGATTTGATCAGAGACGCAGATACAACTCCCAGCTTCTATCTGAGATATTCGAATGCTTCCCTGGGAAGAGGTTTAGTAAATATATCAACAACTTGTTCTTTGGAGGGAAAATACTCCAATTTAACCTTTTTTTCAAGCACTTGTTCACGTAGGAAGTGGTACTTGATAGGAATGTGCTTGGTCTTGGAATGCATAGCAAGATTATTTGAGATACTAATGGCACTTGTAGTATCACACAAAATGGAGATGGGAGGTGAACATTTGATTTGAATGTCTTGTAAAGTTTGCATCATCCAAAGTATTCATGTGCAACATGACGCGATAGCCACATAGTCTTCTTTTGCTGTAGATAAGGCAATAGAGCTTTGTTTCTTGCTGAACCAAGATACCAATTGGGGCCCCATATAGAATGCATCTGTGTAAGCATGAAGAGTGAGATCAACATTCTTTGGATACCATAGATCAAAGTTGTGAGTCCCTTGTAGATATTTGAATATTATTTTTTCAGCCTGAAGGTGTGAGTCTTTTGGATTAGCTTGGAATCGTCCAACAATCCCAACTGCATGCATAAAGTCAGGTCTTGTCCCGGTTAGATAAAGTAGACTTCCAATCATGGATCTATATTCTGGTTGATTCACCGTGGGAGAATCATCATGAGAACTGAGGTTACATCCAGTTACCATTGGTGTACTTACAGGTTTGCAGTCTTCCTTCCCATCTTCAGATTTTTCTTAAGATATTTTGCTTGTGATAAAAATATGCCATTTGTTTCTTGTTGCACTTGTAATCCAAGAAAAAATGTTTGTTCCCCAAGTAAAGACATTTTAAATTCTTGCTGCATAGCAGAAGCAAATTTCTGACTCATGGACTCTTCATTACTCCCAAAAATGATGTCATCAACATATACAACTACTATCAATAGTTTATCATTTTCAATTTTTGTGTATAAGTTGCTATCAACAGATCCCTTTGAAAAACCTTGTTAATGAAGATATTTTTCAAGACGTTAGTACCATGCCCTTGGAGCTTGTTTGAGACCATATAAAGATTTTTTAAGTTTTCAAACAAGTTTTTCATCATTTCCCAAAATGAATCCTTCTGGTTGTTCTATATAAACTTCTTATTCTATATCACCATTGAGGAAAGTAGATTTAACATCCATTTGATAAACTTTGAATTGTTGAAAGCTTGAAAAGGCAAGAAACATTATTATGTCTTCAAATCTAGCCACATGAGAAAATGTTTCTTCAAAGTCTATAACTTCTTGTTGAGCATACCCTTTACAAACCAATATAGCTCTGTTTCTAATAACATCTCCATTTTCATTTAACTTGTTTTTAAATATCCATTTTGTTCCAATAACATTTTTATCATGGGGTCTTGGAACCAATTCCCAAGTATGACTCTTTTCAATCTGATCAAGTTCTTTATTCATGGCTTGAATCCAACATTCATCTTTGTTATCTTGATTGACATTCTGTGGTTCAATAGTGGATAGAAATGCTAGATAACTAGGAGATTCTACAAGAGTTATTCTTGTTTGTACAACTAATCTCTTTTCTCCCAAAATTTGAGATTTTGAATGATTCTTTTGAACATACCTGGATGGAGCCTTTTCAGATAGATATTATTTTGGTGCTTCATTGGGTTCACCTTCTATGTTGTTTCTATTTGATGCAGGAAGATATTCATCACCATCATCTTCATTTGTTATTGGTATTTCCCTTTTTGGAGCTGAGAGAGACTCATCAATTACAACATCAATGCATTCAACAATATTTCGAAGTCTTTTATTGTAGCATTTATATGCTTTACTTCTAGAAGAATAGCCAAGAAATATTCCTTCATCTGCTCTAGGTTCAAACTTACCAAGTTTTTCATCATTGTTCTTGGTAAAGCATTTGCTTCCAAAAACTCTAAAATGCTTTACAGTTGGAAGTTTACCATACCAGAGCTCATAAGGAGTTTTATCATTGTTCACACGAACATGAACCTTGTTAAGAATATTTACTGTGGTATGTGCTGCTTCTCCCCAAAAGGTATTAGGTGTTCTAGAATCATCAAGCATAGCAAGAGCCATTTGTTTAACTGTTCTATTAATTCTTTCTGCCACACCATTTTGTTGTGGGGTTCCAACTACAAAAAACTATCTTTTTATGCCATGTTCACATAAATCAAAGAATTCATCTGATATATATTCCCCTCCACGATCAAATATAATACATTTGATTTTTAGATCTAATTCATTTTCAACCAAGGCTTTGAAGATCTGAAAATTTTCAAGTGCTTCATCTTTGTGTTTTATTAACCCAATCAAACACATTCTAGAGAAGTCATCAATAAATAGAATATAGTATTGTTCTCCACGGGGTGAATTTTTCCTCAAAGGTCCAAATACGTCAGTATGTATGAGTTCAAGAGGCTTAATTGCTGATCCTTCTTTGGCATTGAATTGTACTCTGGTTTGCTTACTGAATTGGCAAGATTTGCATATGGTACTTTCAGGTAGAGTGATGCTGGGATGATCACGAACTGCTTTGAGTCTGCTTGATTTGTTGATTTGAGAGAAACTCAAATGCCTCAATATTCTATGCCATAACCAATTTTCTAAATATTTACCCAACTAAAATTCTTCTTTGCAACCTTTCAATACATACAGATTGCTTGGTGTTCTAGTTCCTTTTATTACCGTTTTTCTTGTGTCAAGTTCACGTACCACACATTCTTTTGAACTAAAGACAACTTCATTTCATTGATCACACATTTGACTCACACTTAACATGTTATGTTTTAATCCATCCACATACATAACATTATTGGCTTTTACGTTTTCCTTTAGAAAAATAGAACCTTTTCCTTTAATGACAGCAGGAGTATCGTTTCCAAAGGTAACATTCTTTTCTCTTTCTAGAGTATTATATGCAAGGAGTTTATTTCTATCACTTGCCATGTGTTTTGAGCATCCACTATCAATGTACCATTGATTTTCTTCCCCTTCTACAAATAAGGCTATGCCACAATTCTCAACCTGTAAGTCCTTCTTTCTCCATAACTTGGAATTTGAAGGTACATGCTCTTTTGGTTGAATTTTTCTCCTGCATTCAGATTCTCCATGATCAAAGTTATTGCAATAAGCACATTCAATTTCATTTTGAAGAGGAGAAAAGTTGTTATAAGTATTCTTCTTTATTCTAGTCTCATTTCTTTTCTTTCTTGCTTCTCTGGTCATGATGGTTTTGTATGCAACACATTGGACAACTTTATGACCAAAATTATGACATGAGAAACATTTCCCATTAAAGAAGAAATTTTTGCGATCATGAAACCTTCTATTTGTGTTTACCTACAGATTGATGTTTCTCTATTTGATATTTCTGCTATTTTTCTTTTTATTGAAGTGGTCATACTTTACCTGTGAAGTTTCTTTGTTTTCTTGCTGAGTGACAGAATGTTGTAGGCTAGCTTTAGCTGCATTTAGTTAGCTTGGTGCTGAAGTCTGAGAGGATTCTATGATATATCCAAGACCTATCTTTACAAAAGGAGAGCGTTGAAACTTGATAATTTCATCTAAGGTTTCAGTTCCTTTAGCAAATCTAAGATTTAAAGTTTTCTCTTTCTCAATTTCCTTTCTTAGACTTACTATTTCACATTCTAATTTCTCATTGTGCTTCTCCTTTTCTATAAGCTGATTCTTTAGAGTATCTATGGCAATTTTATTTTCTTCCAAACATATCTTAAGCTGATTAATTTCTTCAAGAAAATCATTTTCTTCTAGTGCATCCATAAAGGTATCTTTAGCCTCACTAGAAACTTTTTCAAAAGCCATGAGTAGTCTAACATCTTGATCATATTCTCCTTCTTCACTATTTGATAGCCCATCACTATCTTCATGAGTATAATAAATTTTTCGATTGATAAACCGATTCTTATTTACTTTTTCCACTTCGTTTCCTTTTTCATGTTTTTCTTTGTGAGGAAACTTAGCAACATAATGACCAACTCTTCCACAAGCAAAAAATTTAAAAGGAAGCTTACGTCTGAATCTTCCAGTGCCAAGTTGTAGCTTCTTTACAAAATTTATCTCATCTTCTTCTGAAACATACCCTGCTCCTTCTTGTTCTTTTCTTTTTGCAGCAGCTCAAAAGACAACTTCTTTGACTTCAAATGTACCTCCTTTTCTCATTTCAAAAGCAGTCAAAATACCATGAAGTTGAACAATAGCAAGAGTTTGTAGATCCTGCTTCTCTTCAATAGAAAAAACTTTTGATTCAAATTTGGGAGTTAGAGATCTTAAAACATTTTCTACTAGAGTAGTGTTAGTTATGGTTTCACCCAGATTTCTCATACGATTTACAATATCATCTAGACATAAAAAGAAACTGGAAATGCTTTCCTCACTATGCATCCTGAGATTTTCATATTGAATTCTGAGAGTTTGGAGTTTAGCACTTTTTACCTTGGGATCACCTTCATAGCTTAGAATGATTTTGTCCCATATCTCCTTTTTTGTATTCAACTGCTTTGAAAAATTCTGATTCAGTCAGACTTCCCAATAATGCATTGATCGCCTTTGCATTGGTTTCATATTTCTTTCTTTCTGTTGCATCTGTTGGAACTGATGCTGGATATTGTTAACCTCCTTCAACTATAGTCCATACATCTACTCCAAGAGACTGAAGATAGGATATTTTCCTTGTCTTCCAGACGATAAAATTGTTTCTATTAAAGAGACGAGGCCTGATAGATGCTGTCCCATCTTGATTGCTCATCTTAGCTGATCTTTCTTCTAGCAATTAAGCTTCTTCAGAAGATCCTGCTTTGATACCAATTGTTGGGAAAAATACTGGGGGGGGGGGGTGAATCAATATTTAGATCTTACTGAAAAGATTTTAAATTTTTCTTTACATAATTCCATATGCGGATTTGATGAACCCAACTCACATATACATGCACATATAATAAAAGAAACTAGCGTATACTGATATAATTTTGTAGATTAGAAAAATTTTCAGGAACAATCTTTAGGTCAGTTTACCAGTCATGCATATGTTAAATAATAAATAATTATGTGTATTAACAATAGTATAAATCATCATACAAGATAAACACACATGAACACCAATATTTAAGGTGGAAACCCAATTCGGGAGAAAACCACTGTTGTTGTCATCTCTGTCTTCAATATTTATTATATGGAAAACTATTTACAATATTGTACTGATGTAGAATCATATCAGTACGTAGGCGTCTACCTGCAAAAGGCTACAACCTTCTCTCATTTTCCAGCTGCTACTGGAAGGGAGCTACAACCCCCTAATCTCGTTTACCAGCCACTATTGGAAGGGAGCTTCAACCCCCTGATCAGAACACTAGCTTCTAATGGTAGGAAGCTTCTGCTTCCATACTGAAGGCTTCAACCCTCAGAACCACTGTAGAACATGTTTCATCAATTTTCATACTGGATCAAAACAACATCAACACAAATCTTCATAAACATTGACAACCCAATAATTCAATTAGAATAGTGAAACCATTGTAACTAGAACTCAGAAATAACCCAGACTTAAAAATAAATATGCAGTCACAAACTCAACCCTGAACATTCATCAACTTAAAATGCATATGCTACTTCGCTTCACTGAACCCGTGTGTATATGCACTTTCCTTCACACCAACCTGCGTATAGCTCTGTGAATACTGTTTTTCAGAATGTAATCAATCTCAGATCCAGATTTGAGGCTTTCAGTCAGATATATTTAGAAATGTAGAACCCTTCATCAGTTAGTCACCATAAACCATGTTTATTCTCTCATTGATCAAATTTGTACATAATCAACTTAGCAGCATATACAATATACAAACAACCCATATCTACAAGAAGACTTCATTGACAGACAAAAACCAAATAGCAGGAATAACAGAAAAACCTTTGCAATAAGCTTCAGAAAACCCTAAGTGTCATACACGCTTTTTCTGAATAAAACTCACATATATACGCGCTTTTACTGAGACAAACTAGTGTATAGATCTATAAATATAAAATTTGTAGGATGAACCAGATCCCTAGAACTTACCCAGATTTCTTCACTTGACTTTAGCAAACTTGCGCCAGGTCATATATCTAATCATCTCTTCAATGGATCACACACGAGAGCATATTCATTTCAGATCTAGAGATCCTGAACCATCATTGTATCCATGAGTGCATCATAGATTTAGATCTATCAATTAAAATAGAGTTCATCCCATGCAGATATCCCTTAGGGAAAATTATTCAATAACCACCCTTACTCATACACACTTTGCACTATGATCTTCTTCTCCTTATATATATTTAGAATTTACCAATACCATGAGTCAAAACCACACAACTGTTGGACGAAATCAAATAGACAATACAACGCTCAATATTGTGGGCTAATACCATGGTAATGTCCCTTGGTATCATAATTTTAGAGCGCAAAAGGCATACGCGACTTGGATCGTGCTTATTCGTGTGTATACACAAATTCTCTTTATAAAAACTGTGTATATATTAAATCTGAATGTATACGCAGGTTGCCTTCACAAAAGTGTCATATACATTGCATCCATACACGGTTTTCCTTCATAAAACCTGCATATACATTGAGAAATATTTCCTGTTTCATTTCTCTTGCACTTACTGAAATTCCTTCCTCTGTCACATCTGAAATGACCTGTAGAAACATCATTTTACATCTTTAACACATAGGTTTCTTATCAAAAGGGAAACTTATCAAGTAGGTTTCCATCAAGAACAACTTCATCAAGTAGGTTGCCAACAGGGACTATGTATTGCATCATATTGCCAACACCTCCTAGGCTGTGTTTTGTGGAGAGAGCTCTCTCTAACTTGGTAGGGATAGCTACCAAGTTAAAAGCTTGGTCTTTGGTTACCTCCATTGGGATTCATTTTTTAGCCTTGGGAATCTGGCAGAGTGATAAAATTCTGGCGCCGTTGCCTGGGAACGAAAGATCAAATCTTCCCTGGGAAAGAACGACAAAGTTTAGATCTGATTGTTGATGGTGGAAAGTGGTTAGATGCATATGAAGGCTGAACCATTCACCTGGCGACTCCAACTTGATGTAAAGACTCCACTTGAGGATCGACCTTGCCAGCAGGAAAATGGAAGAATCTCACACAAAGGTCAGGTATTCAAAATGGAATTGTATTTGAGATGTAATATGATTTATTGTAAAAAAACTGTTTTCTTTTCCTAAAACTATCCTGAAAGTTTTCCAGAGTTTTTTGTATGAAAAATATGATCAAAATCTTGATTCTGCCTATTTGAAGAGTGTAAATACCGAGTTTCCCTTTGATTTTGATAAATATCAAGACCTCTTACCTGGAAATTGTGCATATCCTTTTCAAGTTGATGAACCTCAAGAGATCAAGACTAATCCTATAGCTTCCGTACATACTCCTACACCTTGTAAAATTCCAGATAGATACAAACCACTCATCTTACCTCTTATACTCCATGATTTCCATGAAAATTGTTATAAATATCTTCCCAGGTTTTGTGGAGATATGGTAACACCACTGCTGAGAAACACATTAAGAGTTTTGAAAATTTTATCGACCTTTTTGAGGTTGATGAAGATGATGTTAGTATCAAGATCTTCACTCTATCTTTGCAAGGAGAAGCCAAGGAATGGTTCAAAAAATTTCCAGTTGCAAGTATTTTTGATTTTTATATGTTTGTAAAAATATTTCTTGATAAATGGGTGATCAAGAGGAATCCTTTTCTAATTTTAGAAGAATATGATAATTTGAAAAAGCAACCAGGAGAAACAGTCCAAAAATTTTCAGCTAGATTCAATCAAGTATACCATTCAATCCCTGCTGATATAAGACCTCCTCCTAGTTCAACCCTCTTACACTACCCGGATTCCTTTGATCCAGAAATGGAATTTCGATTGAGAGAAAGGGACATTACAACACTTGAAAAAATTCAGGACAGTTCAACAACCGTAAAATCCAATTTGCTGGTCAAAAGGTTAAATTTAAAAGCAGAAGAAAGGGAAAACATAGATAAATAATGCTTGATATATTCATAAGTGAAGCTCAACATTTTGGGAAGTACAATAGAGGAAATGATGCAAAATATCACCATGAGAGATGAAATTGTCGTTCAAGATGACCATGTCTCACTGATTGAAGAAAAAAAAGTTTCTGATCTAAAACATTTTCCTTCCTATCCCATTTGTCATAGATCTGATAATGATTACTTTATGTATGCATTAAGGGACAATAAAGAAATTAGTTTTATAGATAAGGAGAGATCTATAGATCCGATATGCATGCTTGATAACATTACTCATTTTTATTATTCACCTACATTCCATTACATAAGGCCAACAAGTAAAGGGTGATCAAATAACATCTCTTCACCATGTTGAGATTTAACAAGATGATGAGCTTAGTGAAAAGAGTCACCTTCACTAAGCGGGCCTACAGGCTATTTTTGGTGCAAAGTCTATTTTTAGACATGTCGATCATATTATATGAGTTGCAGGATGCTTTTTGTGGATGGTTGGTCAAGTTGGAAAAATAGATGGAATTCTATTTTTAGACATATTGGGCGGAGTCTATTTTTAGACTGCCAGTCTAACAATAGATATGTTGAATATTATTAGCTCTTAATAATATTTGGACTCTAAACATTATCTTATTCTCTTGGAGAACTTCAGTTAAGTGCACAGATGTGGCACAGTAGCTGACAGAAGGAATTACACTATTCTCGAGGGTTTATTGGAGCTAATGCATGAGGACCTCAGTTAAAACTCATGTGACAGAGTTTGGTGGAGTTGTAGAAGTAGTTGGTGGAGTTGTGTTCAATTTAACTCAGTTAGACACAATTGAGCTAGTTGTATCTAGTATAACTGATTGATACACTAGTGAGAGTGGTTTGAATTAATTATTAATTAATTCATTAAATAATAACTCATTAATCAACTAAAGAATACATTAGTTAACTACAGTGCATGGCAGTTTTAGTGGAGACCAGTGGAGAGGTAGGTGAAAGAGCAAGTGTGACTATCAGTTGTGACTATAGTGATGCATTGATTGCATCCAACACTTAGTGGAGATGCCAATGAGGATTGCATGAGCAAGGCTGGCTGAATTCAATTTCATTCAGAGCCATTCTTCAACAGGGATTGCACAGTAGAGGCAGGCTAGCAGGTGGCAAATATCGGTGCATTCATTTGCAAGATCGGGCCTGATTAGTGTGTAGCGATTGTATTGTACCGAGAGATTGATATGATTAGATTTATATGAGGATTGTTAGATGATCTCTATGACATATATTATATACAGATATTTGGGGTTTTTAGCTTCAGGCTTTCCCATAAAACAACTGTGTTAATGTGTGTGAATTTTTATGGTTTCATGTGTGCATTGCAATTGATTTAATTTTCGAAAGTGATGATCAATGGTGGAATAGATTCTATATTGTGCATGAAGTTAATATAGTGTGTGATCAGGAGAATCTTGGACATATAACATATTAGTTATATAATTTCTACACACCATGTGAATATGATTTGTAAAAATAAATTCTTATTTCATCATGTAATTTTGATTTCAAATGTGAGTTTCATTCCAAGATGTAATTTTATTTTTATACAAATAATTTTATGTCAATTCAAATGTAATAAGTACTCAGTCTCCCAAAAGCTTCCAACTCAGTTCCACATGCCAAACAAGCACATGTCAAAGTGCAAGAGTTTTAGTTCATCAATTTATCAAATTTCAAAGGGAGTTGTCTTTTCCCAAGGGTGCCCAAATCATCATTTTCCACAAGCACTAAACCCTAATTTCCTCTCCCACTGAGCTAGGGTTTGCTATGGAATCAGAGACATCTAAGAAAAGGAGGTAAAATGTAGGTTATATCAGTAAGTATGAGGTTATTTCAGCTCATAAACAACATGTCTCCATCATTTTTGAAGAAGTCATTCCAATAGTCAAATTATTTGCCACTCATAGGGCCAGTTTTGCTTCAAAGCATGTTTCTAACCAAATAGAGATGAATTTGATAAAAGTGAGAGATTTTTTTTCCATAATAGGTCAAAAAATAAAACCCTCCTTCCTTTTTTACACATGTATCATGGTTTGGGAGAAATGTAAAACATACAGGTGCTACAAGAGGTTTTCTGCACTTCTAGAGTGACATTGGAAAAATCAAATTTTCTCCTAGATGTAGTGTCCAAATGACTTTCTTGATGAGTCAAATCATAACTAAACAGAGAGAGATTTCCAATGAGCTATCATTCACTCAATTTGGAGTTGAGGAAGGCCTCCAAAATTTTCTTGCAAGATCACACTGTATTTTTTCACCCTCATGCTGCACTTTTTTTTTTTTTTTTGGTAGATAAGATTGGGCTATTCACATTCATATTCATATAAAACATAGAATTACATCAGTGCCAGTATGAGGAAAAATAAAAGAATATTGTATTGTTGCAGTCATTACATCTATTACTTTGGAATTTGTTTTCACCCTCTAGGATAGGAGTTACAGGGAGAGAAGTATAGGGCAGTGAACACTGATCAAAACATAGATAGCTAGGTTGAAAAAAAAGGCCTTTTGGCCTCGTTGAAGAATAAAAAATGAGCATTTGAAGATGTGGACATAGAAACTAGAAAACTAGAAGCCAGGGGAGCATGGCTAGGAAGCTCTGTCCATCACGAAGTTTTCTACACTGATCGGACGTTCAAGAGTGCTGCCATCTTTGGAGCAGTAATGTTGCATCCAACGGGAGGAGGGTCCAGCGCCATCAGGGCTATCCTACACCGAAAAAGAGTGGGGGGCAGAAGGATCAACACCTTCAGCTTTGGTGACCGGATTAATATGGCAATTTGTAGTCCCACGTTTGAGAAGAGCATAGTGAGGAGAAATTTTTTCAATGAACACACGACGGTGCACTTCGCCGACATACATGAAAAATGTCTCAATGAGGGAGTCTATTTTTTGTTTCGGAATGCTGTTGTGGTCCTGCTACTCCTGAAACACCATAGATAGCATGGTTTTGGTCTGCCAGTGGAGGTCGATGGCGCGACTGTAAAGGTTATCCCTGGCTCTGGTGAGGCTAGGGTCTGGAATCCAGCTGAAGGCATCGTCAACTACTTTTTTCGGGGTTCTTCTATGGATTGTCTAGGATTTATCTTCAATTTCCTCTATCTAAGCCTTCACTTCCTGATTGGTGGTAGCTGAGAAGTCTAGTGCAACGTTTCTGGCCATCGTCTCTACACACATAATAAGGGGTCAAGAGGGGTTAGCCCAGCATGCACCACACCCATGCCCACCATGGGCAGGGAGGGGGGGCTGACTTTGCGGGGGGCATGAGAGTAATGAAGATCAGAGGGGAGGGGCGAATCGCGGTAGCCAAGGAGGCCCTAGTGGACGAAAGTTAGAGCGAAAATGCCACGATGACCTGTTTCAGATGGCGAAATCCCTTGCATGAGGAGGATATGAGGATCACAATTTATATAAATGCTTAGGTTGAGAGTGGCTTCAACAAGTGAACATGGGAGGGATTTTAGGAGCTTAAAAAATATTAATTATGACTTTTCAATGACCCATGCCACAACCCTATGGGGTTTTAGCCCACTAACTGGGGTATAAACTTCAAACATTGATATTGCTTCAAATCGTGAAAAATTACGTGGCGTGCCATATATCAATGGTAACATCTCGGCAGTAGAAACCATACAAATAATTCATGACTAGAAATATAGTAATTTGGTAGGTCAAAGTTATGCAATATTTGGGTATCCCCTGGTCTTTGCCCAGAGTTTACATCAATGACAATAGCTGATCAACAATCTCCCCCTTGGGGAATTGATGGCAACACAAGTAATCCCCACTGCAATCATAGGACCTTTTCTTAAAACATTCTCTCCCCTTTGACATCAATGGCAAAGGGTAACTCCCATGACACACAGCCATCCCTCTGATTCTGCTCCACTTCACTCCCCCTTTATATTATGAATAGGAAAATCTTATAGAGAACTTGGGAGAATCCCAAGCTTCTGGCGAAGATATTCAAATGCTTCATGAGGTAAAGGTTTAGTGAAGATATCAGCTATTTGTTCTTTTGTACCAACATACTCAAGTTTGATATTATTTCCAGAGACTTTTTCTCTAACAAAATGATATTTGATCGAAATGTGTTTTGTTTTTGAATGCATGACAAAATTCTTGGAGATGCTGATGGCACTGGTGTTGTCACAAAATATGGGAATAGGATCACTTAATTGTACTTGAATATCTTGCAAAGTTTGTTTCATCCAGAGGAATTTAGTACAACATGTTGTCGCTGCAATGTATTCTGCTTCCACTATAGATAACTAGATTGAGGTTTGATTTTTTCTTAACCATGATACGAGACAACCACCTAGATATAATGCTGCTCCACTAGTACTCTTATGATGATCAACACTTCCTGCCCAATATGCATCTGTAAAGGCTTGAATAATGATATTTTTACCCTTGGGATACCACAAGCTATTTTCTTCTGTGCCCTTTAGATATCGAAGAATTCCTTTGACAACAATAATATGTGATTCTTTTGGTGTTGCTTGGAATCTTGCTACTTGTCCAATTGCTTGCATAACATCTGGTCGGGAAGTTGTTACATATAGAAGACTACCAATCATAGATCTCTACAACCTATGATACACATTGTTAGATGAGTCATCTATGCTCAATTTGCAACCTGTTACCATCAGAGTAAGGATGGGTTTGCAATCTTCCATTTTGAATTTCTTGAGCATTTCCTTGATGTACTTGGATTGACATATAAATATTCCTTTCTCTTGCTGAGATATTTGAAGCCCTAAGAAGTATGTCAGCTCACCAAGTAAAGACATCTCAAACTCACTTTGCATCTTTGTAGAAAATTTCTTACTTAGTTGATCATCATTGCTACCAAATATTATATCATCCACATATACCTCAATGATTGTTAAATTATCTTTATCTATTTGTACATAAATATTGCTATCAACAGTACCTTTCTTGAACCCTTGTTGACATAGATATCCATCAAGACGAGCATACCATGCTCTAGGAGCCTGCTTGAGACCATATAGAGCCTTATTTAACCTTCAAACATAGTCTTCTTTTTCTGATAGTAGAAAACCTTCAGTTTGTTCGATGTAAACTTCTTCTTCTAATTCGCCATTCAGAAATGCTGACTTCACATCCATTTGGTAGACTTTGATTTTTCTTGAACATGCATAGGCGAGAAACATTCAGATGGCTTCCATTCTGGCAACTGGTGCAAATGTTTCGTCGAAATCAATTCCTTCCACTTGTGCATAGCCTTTACAAACCAATCTTGCTTTGTTTCTGGTAACCTGCCCATCTTCATTCAATTTGTTCCTGAACACCCATTTAGTCCCAATGAAATTTTTATCTTTTGGTCATGGAACTAATTCCCAGGTGTTATTCTTCTCAATTTGATCCAATTCTTCATTCATAGCTGCTACCCAATGTTCATTCTGGCTAGCTTCCTCAAAACTACTAGGCTCAAAGGTTGCTAGAAAAACAATGTGAGCTTATTGTGATGAACGAAGCTTTCGACCTTCATTTATGTCACCAGTGATTTGATTTGATGGATGGTTCTTTCGAATCCATTCTTTTGTTCTCTTTGGAGGAGCTTCTTGTTGTTGTTCTGGTATATCTTGATGATCATTATTTACTTCTTCCTAGTTGATAGTTGCTTCTTGTTCTAGAATTTTATCTGTCTTTTTCAGCTTCTGTCTCAAGTGTCAAAGATTCTAGATCCTCATCATTATTCATTAGAACACCATCTTCGTCAAATGTAACATTTATGCTCTCCACTATCTGTTTTCTTCTTAGATTATAACATTTATAGGCCTTTCTTTTGCGTGAGTAACCAACAAAGATACCTTCATCAACACGTGATTCAAACTTACCCAAATTTTGATCTTCTCTTTTGATATAACATTTGCTTCCAAAGATTTTGAAATATTTTACATTAGCTGGTTTTCCTTTCCATAATTCATATGGGGTCTTGTTGCATTCATTTCTGAGAATAATTTGGTTGATAATGAAGACTGTCGTATCAATTGCTTGAACCAAAAAATTTTCATCCAATTTTGAGTCCTTCAACATTGTTCTACCCATTTCCTGTACAATTCTGTTCTTTCTTTCAGGAACTCCAATTTGCTGAGGTGTTCGTGCTGTTGAAAATTGTATTTTTATTCCCTTTTCGTCACAGTATTGCTGAAATAATTTTGAAGTGAATTCTTCGCCATTATCTGATCTTAGACACTTTATTTTCAAATTAGTTTCATTTTCGACCAACTCCTTGTAGATCTTAAAGCACTCAAATGCTTCAGATTTTTTCTTTAGGAAACTGACGGTTGTCATCCTCGTATAGTCATCTATCGTTAACTTGAAATTTAATTCTCCATCTAAGCCTTTTTGTTCTCATGGGACCACATAGATAAGTATGTATCAATTCCAATGGATGTGATGCAAAGTGTTATTTTGTTTTAAATTGGACTTTTGTCTGCTTGCCGTGCCGACAAGCCTCACATAGTGTGTTGGAAGGTTTTGAGATTTTCGGCATTTCTCGTACTGCTTCCCTTTTTCTTTTCCTGACAATATTTTCAAAGTTTATGTGACCCATTTGTTTGTGCCATAACCAACTTTAATCTTCTTTAGCTAGTAGACATGCTTTAGTTGCTTCATCCAAAACATATATGTCTTTTGGAGCTCGACTTGTTATAGCCACAATTTTACCATACCTGCCTTTCCTGATTTCGCATTTTGTGGAGTTGAATAGCATTGTGTGTCCTTGATCACACATTTGTCCAACACTGAGCATATTGTGATTCATTTTTCAACCAATAGAACATTATTGGCTATAACATCTTTTCTTCTGAAAGTGATAGTACCTAATCCTATAACATTTGAAAATCAATCATTTCCAAAGGATACGATTCCATCCTTCTTCTCTTTCAGGGATAAAAATTTCCTTCTATCTCCAGTCATATGCGTTGAGCAACCACTATCAACATACCACACATCTTTGTTGTTTTGAGCCTTGAGAGTGAGAGCACAATTATCAGTCTTCTTCTTCTTCCATGTTCGTTTGTTCTGTGGCTTCAAAGATTCTTCTAGAGGATTTTCAAGTCTACAGTCTCTGGCTATGTGTCCAAAGTTATGAAATTTGTAACATTCCATATTATTTCTTAAATGTTCAAATATATTTATGCTTTGTTGAGCCCTAGGAGGTTCATATTTGAAGGATCTCCTAGAATTGAATTGGTTCCTAGGGTATGTGCGACATTCTACAGCTTTATGACAAAATTTTCCACATGAATAACAATAGCCATGAAAAATATGTTGGTACCTGGATGGAAATCTTCATCAAGAAATTGTCTTCCAAGGATGTTCTTGTGAATATTGTCCAATGAAGTCTACATGCATGTCAAATCTCATAGGTTCATTGTATTTTGTTGTAGAAGTTCCTTATTCTTCTTCTTTGTAACCGAGGCTAGTTCTGTCGTTGTAAGATCGTTGATTGTTGATGAGTTCTTCCAATGCTCTTGAGCTTTTGGCATAGTTTTGGATAGTTTTTCCATTCTTCACTTCTTTACATAGTGAGACTACTTCGGCTTCTAATGCTTCCCTTTCTTGGTTGCTTTCTTCCAACTTATTTTGAAGTGACTCTTAAATACATTTGTGTTCTTCAACTTCAATTTTGAGACCTTGAACTTGTTATTCAAGAGTATTGGAATGGATCTTCTTAGCCTTGAGCTCTCTTATAATCCTGATTGCCTCAGAAAATTATTCTATGGTCAACCCTTCTTCTTCGTTGTTTGATACCTCTTGTTTATTGTGCTCGGCCATAAAAAATACTTTCTCATTGGCTTCTTCTTCACTGTCACTATCTTCATCGAATGATGAGCTATCTTCTTTAGAGAGAAAGTTCCTTTTAGATCCTTTCTTTTTGCCTTGCTTGTTGAATTTCTTAAAGCATTTCTTTCCTTTTGAGTTTCCATCACTTCTGTTCGGACATTTTGCTGTGAAATGCCCAACCTCACCACAACCGAAACATATCAATGGAAGATTACCTTTGAATTTTCCCTTACCAATTTTTAGTTTTCTCGTAAAGTAAGCATATTCTTCATCTGAAAGACCTTCTTCATCATCTCCCTTTTCTTCACACTTGCAGGTGCATGTATTTTCAATTGAAGGTTGTTTGTCCTGATTGGTTTTCTTAGATGCAACGAACGCAGTTTCTAGATGTGAAGTACCCTCTTCTTCATCAAGTCTCATTTCATATGCTATGAGAACTCCATGTAATTCCTATTTGCTGATTTTGTCCAGATTTTCACTGTATTCTAAGACCGATACCTTTGGATTGAATCTCCCTGGTAACGTTCTAAGAATCTTTCATATATTACTCTTCTTGTCAACTGGCTCTCCCAATCCTTCCAGAGTGTTGGTTATTTCATCAACGTATTGGAAGTATGCAACAATGTTTCCATCTTCTTTCATTCTAAGTTGCTTAAATTTTTCTCTATAGATTTGAAGCTTTTCTTCTTTGACATTTGAATCACCTGGATATATATTCTCAAGCTTGTCCCATACATTTTTGGCGGTTTTACAACCCAACACCTTATGATAAGCAGATTCAATAAGTCTATTGATAATAATATTCTTTTCTTTTGGATCATTTACTGAAATCTTCTTACCTTGTTCATTCGTGGTTGGTGTAAATCCATTTTGAACAGTGTCCCATACTTCGTAACCTTGTTCCAAGAGATAGACCTCCATTCTTCCTTTCCAAAGTGCATAATTATTTTCATTGAACAGAGGTACACCATTCTTGGTATGCTCCATGACCTCCTTCCAGTTGTTAAACTGTTATTGAAGGAACCAAGCTCTGATACCAATTGTTGGAAATAATGAGAGGTGGGGTGAATTAGTATTCCTTTCAATTAGAGCATTAGTTAATCTTCAATTATTATTAGTGTTTGTACAAAGATAGCAGTAAAAAAAAGGAACACAAATGCACACAGTTTTTAAGGTGGAAACCCATTCCGGGACAAAAACCACCTAATGCTTTTCTAATAATTCTTTAATATTCAACTCCAATTGAAAATAAAGCTCCAACTTCATAGAATCTAGAAAAGAATTCTTCTTCAACTCCCACTAGATGGATGCTCCAACGTCCTAGATTCTTCAGTACTCAACTGAATGGATGCCCCAACACCTAATGAGCTACAACTCACCCTAGCACCACCCTACCACCCTATAGAAGAATAAAAAAATAATGGAATCTCGTACCAGGGAAAATGGTCCACTCTGCCATGATATATAATGATGTAGAACAAGAAGACACACTAGAACATAACCCCAACTATCACACAACCACCTAATGATGATCCTAGACCTCCCGATACCCCCTCTTCAAATCTTGGCAGATAGACACTAGTACAATTTTTACAATAATGTATTTACAATGACTTAGTACAATGATAGCTTTACAATGGTTGTATGCGGTGTTGCCCTCTTGAAGACTTCATGTAATGAAATTATTTCTGTTGTTCTACACCTTGATTGATGCTTTTTTCATGCTACCCTCTGCTGAACCTTGCTTTGCTTTTCTGCCCTAGAAATTTTGGTCCTTTGCAGCCCTTGAAAACACATGATCTAGCTTTTTCTTGCCTTCTAGGAGCTCGATATTGAATATGGTGTATATCTATTATTTCAGATCTCCAATACATGATTTTCAGCCATGTAGTAGTCCTCTAAGTCCTATTTACAACACCATAGGTCTGACCCAATTTAGATTCTTCAAGAGAGAGTTATGCCCAATCTCTCACAATGCCCTAATTATGGACTGTTTCAGTAGAGCGAACTTGTACGACGTTCCACGTGTCACTATTTCTTCAGTCGGCTCTGAAATTGATACAACAAAAAATAGAGTCTATGTAATATCTGACACTTTTTATAGAATTCAAATCTGATACTCATAGAGAGAGTTATGACGATTTTCCCAAGGTCACTTCTTTGAGATGAATTTTAGGAGCCTACAAAGACACTGATAGCCCAGCATGTGATTCCCAACAAAAGGTTCCACGCCAGATTGATGAGAGGTTGATTGGAGAAAGAGGTGTGCTAGTGATCTACGGAGTTGAGAATGGAGGAGGGGTCCATGTCTAAGGAGTTAAAGATAAGGAAGATCCAACTCCAGATGTTGGAGGCAAAGTGGCATTCATTTAACAGATGATTTGAAGTTTCACGATTCCTTTTGTAGAGCATACAGATGGAAGGGAAAGTGAAGCCTTTCTTGATTAAATTCTTCTAGGTTAGAATTTTTCCGTGCATTACTAGCCAAAGAAAGAGAGAGTTTTAGGATAGTGTTTGCTGTTCCAGAGAGTACGCCATTTGATTTCAGTGGGGGTGGGAGTGGGGTGGGATAAGTAGCCATAGGCCTCTTTTATGTTGAATTGACCAACAACATTAAAGCCCCATATTAGTTTGTTTGGCGCCTTTTCCATTTGAATCTCCATTTTTCCTAGATCTTCAGCTAGATTTCTCCATTCTTGAGGGTGATTTTGCTGAACCCAATCCGTGGCATATTTCCAATCCCTCTGACAACTTTTTTGATAATTTTTCCAAAAATCTTTGACCAACTTTTTATTTTGGCTGTCCATATGAGTTTTGATTTGTTTGAATTGGTCTTGATTGAGACAACGACATTGTTCCTAGGTGTTATCCTAGAACAATGATGTGCCTCCATTTATTATTTTCCAGAAGCAAAGTTTTTGAACCGTTGCTCTGTCCCCCCAAGATTCATTCCAAACCCCAGAGCCCTTGATGTTGCCGTAGAGCCTGATGAGAGTCTCCGGATGGTGAGATGGGGAATATTTTCCATTCCAGAGCATTTCCCAAGAGGTTTTGGGGCAGGGAATCCACCTCCACCATGTTTTGGCTCCTAGTAATTTTCATAGTAAATCTATATATCTAAGGCCAAGCCCTCCTTTTTTGGTCTACAAATTTTGTCCCGCGCAACAAGGGCCCATTTTCCTTTGTTTTCTTTGCCTTTCCATAAGAAGTGTCTTTGGATGGTCTTAAGTTGGTTGGAGATATATTTTGGAGAGGAAATGGCAAAATATTGGTATTGTGGGATGGCTTGTAGAACAGAGTTGACCAGGACTAATCTACCTAAGAGATTCAAGGATTTGAAATTCCAGTTGGCAATCTTTTTTTTTTTAAAGTTTGGTTGCCAGAGATTCCCAATTAACTTTAGCAATAGGTTTATTAGTTAGGGGAACTCTGAGGTACTTGGAGGGGAGGGAACTGAGATGGAAACCCAGAGTTATTGCTATGTTAATTTGAATGGGATGGGAGGTATTTAGAAAGAATATTTTATATTTGGTTGTGTTAATAGAAGTTCCACAGACTTGGGAAAATTTAGCAAGAATGTTCTGAAAGGCAAGGGCTTCTTTGACAATGGGAGTGCCCATGAGTAGAGTGTCGTCCAAAATTTTTTTGTGAGTGGAAGGGGAGTGGAGGGGTAGAGTTTTGTGCCAAAGATACTATCATTTGAGGAGGCAGCTTGTATGGAGCAACTAAGACCTTCTTCCATGATGACAAAGAGGAAGGGTGAGAGGGGATCACCTTGCCTGATTCCTCGGGAAGGGTTGATGATCGAAGAGGGGGAGCCATTAAGAATAATGGAGAAGAAGGCTCCTGAAACCATGGCCATAATCCATTTGGTGCAGTCCTTGTTAAAACCGAAAGCTTCCAACACTTTTATGATATAATTCCAGTTGATTTTGTGAAAGTAATTCGACATGTCCAGTTGGATGAGCATGCCTAGTTTCTTCTTCTCCTTGAGAGCGTGAATGACTTCCTGTGAGAGGAAAATGTTGTCCAAAATTTTTCTGCCTTACACATAGCCTGATTGCTGGGGGAAGATGAGGAGGGGCAAGATGTTTTTTATGTGATTGGCAAGAACCTTGGAGATGATTTTGCAAATAACATTGCATGGGAAATAGGCCTGAATTTGTCAGGGGAGGAAAATTTTTCAGATTTGGGGATGAGGGTGAGGAAAGTAGAATTGAGGGCTTTTAGGACTGAATTTTTGATGTGGGATTCTTCCACTAGATCATGGAGCTCCATTTTAAGTAGTGGCCAGCAGGCTTTGAAGAAGTTAATGGTGAAGCCATCTAGTCCTGGGATTTTCCATTGGGCATGGTTTGGAATTCTTCTTCAACTTCGTTAATGGAAAATTTCCTTATAAGCATTTGGTTTTTCTCCTTAGTTAGGATTGTGGGGATTTTTCTAGTGATTTTGTCTATTGCTTCCCCATTGGCATTGTTAGACTTAGTGAGGATGTCTCCAAAATACTAGTTGAGTTCCTCTTCTATTTCTGTGTGCATGATGAGGATGTTGCTTTGTTGATTTTTGAGGCTTAGAATTATGTTATGTTTCCTGTGTTGGATCATATAACAGTGGAGGAATGCTGTGTTTTTTCTCCATCTTTGAGCCAGTTAATCCTGGATTTTTGGTGCCATAAGGTCTCCTCTTGAGCAACCCTTTCCTCCCAATTTTTTTGTAGCTTTAATTCCTCTTGCTTTCTTTGCTCAGTCATTCCATTGTTGATGATGTTATATTGTAGGGCTTCCATTTTGAGTTATATCAATTTATTATCTGCTATGATGTCGCCGAAGGTGTTCTTGTTCCAGATTCTGAGTTCAGATTTGATGAATTTTAGTTTTTCCTAGAAATTATACATTTTTCTGCCTTGGGTGGGTTGGGGGGTGGCCCACCATTCTTTCATTTTGTGCATGAATTCAGGATGTTTGATCTAGAATGCTTCAAACCTAAAGGGCTTATTTTTGGGACCTTCGGATAGCTAGATTTTTAGAACAATGGTCCAGTGATTTGATCCCACCTGAGGGACAATGCTAGCTTATGTTTCCAAGGAACTGAGGTATAGGTCCTCAGTCAGGTGGAATCTATCTAGCTTGGAGGCTATCTGTCTTTCCCCAACTCTTATGTTGTTCCACTTAAAAGAGCCATTTTTGGTGGGGGTGTATATGAGTCGGAGAGCATCAATGAGGTCCTAGAAGGCAGCTGAGTATTTGTCCAATTTTCTCAGTCTCTCTCTTTTCCCCAAGGTTTTTTATCATATTAAAGTTTCCTGCTATGATGCTGAGGGGATGGTTGAAAGAGCCAAGGTGCTTTATTAAGCTGATTAACCAGGCCATTCTTTCAGTAATCAAGTGAGGAGCATAAACATTGGTGATAAAAATCTTGTTTGTGGTGCTAGTGATTTGAAGGACAGTGGTGAGGAAGTATTTAGAAGCCGCAAATTCAAAAAGGTGAAAGCGTGAGTCCTTCCAAAAGGTCTAAAGACCACCAAAATTTCCCGATGCCGAGATGGCCGCATGACTGTATTGATTTTTGAAGCAGGATTGTTGAAGAACTTCCATTGAGTTTAGATCGCTTTTTGTTTCTTAAAGCAGGACAATGTCTAGTTTATCAGTGGCTATTCTAGATTTTAGAATTATTTTCTTACTAGGACTGTTAAGTCCTCTAATATTATAGGCTATACAAATCATTGAAATTTTTTTGGGGGCAGACTGATTGCACTTACCTTTTCTTTATTGATGAGGCGAGCTCCAAATTCTTGGAGGAGTTGGCTGGTAGACTTCTGGCCTCTCTTCCTATTCTTCCCTTTGGGAAATTTTTTCCCCGCACATAAGTTTACCATTATTTCACTTTCTGTTCTTTTTCCCTTGTTTTATTGTTCTTGGATCTGCTGCATTCCTTCCTGTAGCAGGTAAGCCTCTTCGATTTTTTGGATTTTCTCCCTGGGAATGACTTCTATGTCATTTTTGTTCCACTCTTTTTCTATTTTTTACAGATCCATTCCCATTAGGACTTGTTCAATCTTAGTTTCCTCTAGGTGGGTGCTTCCTGTATATTCTCCATGTCAGTATCCTCTTGGTATCGAGTGCTCTCTTGTGTGGATTTGTTTTGGGCTTCCATCTCCTTGCTGTTGTTTTCTGTTGAGTTTTCCTACTTCATGTCTGTTTCTTTCCTTGTGCTTTGTTGTCCTATCTCCTCCTGAAGCATATTTAGAGCTTCAAACTTATTTTGTTGGGAGAACATGGGAGGATATTTCTTTGTGTATACTATTTTGTTCTACTGGTGTTTGTTTCCTTCTCTGGTGTATCCTTGGTCATCTTTTTTTCTCGCTTGATCTTCTTTTGTTGGAGCCTTGTTTTGGGGACAATCTTGAAAGATATGTCCATGTTCATGGAATTTCCTACATCTGAAAGGAATATGCTCATAGTCTATGTTTTGAGACCAGATATCGTCCCTATATTTTAGTCTTATTACTTCTGGTAGGGTGCCTGAGACATCTATGTAGGCACATATCCTTGCATAGGAGATGTAGTGTCCATTATTGGTGCCCTCTGATATTTTTATGTACTCTCCCAACTCATCTCCTATTGCCTTCAACACTGATGGTGCCCAGTAGTTTGTAGGTAAAGATTAGATCCGAATTCAAACTGGAACCCTGGTGAAGTCTTCTTTTTCTGGGGTGAATTTCTCCTTCTAGAATATCATATATAATCATGCTGAGTTGAAGAAGTATGGACCCCTTTCAAATATTATGTCCTGATCCTCCAGGAGTGCGAAGACAATTATGAAGAAGCCCTTGGATCTGAGCTGTAGGTAAATCTATCCTTTTGGGTTCCATTTGGCATGAATCCACCCCTTTAGTGCTCCTTCCATGGGCCAAATGCCCAAAAATTTGCATATAATCGCATGTTCCTACATGTACTCCCTGCAAACTACGACATCCAGGTCTTGTATAATTATTTCCTGAGATTTCCTTGTTTTTGGTTTGCATGTGTTTTGCTTCTTGGTTTCTTATTTTGATTATTCGTTGTGGCTATTGTTGCTGAGGTATCCATTTCCTCTTTTCCATGATTTTGCAGAGGAGCTGCAAACATCAGATCAGTGTTTGGGCGAGAAAATGTTGAGCTTTAGGTGAGGCGGGTGAAGAAAGAAATGTTGCTTTTGGAGGAATGTCCTGCAGTGAGATCACTATAGGATGGAGCCAACGGGCCTCCATCTTGCTCCATTGAAGAAGCCTGGGGTGAGCTCATATAGGTCCTGCGACTATAGGGGCCACGACCACTGATCAAAGTTACGCACTGTGACAGGGAGGGTTAGGGTGACAGGCTAGTTTAGAACGGTCCTTTCAAATTGAAATTTAATTCTCAAGTGGTTTGCCACATTAATTTCCCTCATGGTGCAATTTTTGACTAGTATTGGGAGAATTAACTTTTGATAGGTCAAATCAAGTCCATTCTGAAAAATAAAGACATATTTGGAAAGTAGACAGGATAAGATTTCCAATGAGCTATACTGCGCCTAATTTTTACACTCAGAAGGCCTCCAAAAGCGGTCTGCAAAATGAAGCTGCGCACAGACAGAAGGTGTTGTGCACAGACTTAAGGCGATGCACATATCCTTAAGGTGCTGCACATATGTCCATCAAGCAAGAAAATCATCCAAATTGCACCAAATCACCTTTAAAACTTCTGCAACAGTTGTTTGAGCCTCTAGCAGGTGAGTAAACGTGTCTTCCATCATCATTTACCTCCTTCAGTTTTATTTGTTTGGTGTTGTGTAATGAGAATTTGGTGTTTTAACCATTCAAAACCCTATTATTTCCCCCTAACACTCACAACTCCTAAATCCCATTTCCATTACACTCTCATACCATTCCCACATTGCAAATACTCATTCCTAAATCCCTATTATTACAATCCCCTTACCTAAGTTTCTAATCACAATACCTAAGCCCTAGATGCTCCTTTTACCTAGGCTCCCAATTCCCAATTCCCCATCCCAATTCCCATCACACTATCACTCCTTTTATCTTCACCCATTTATCATATCCCTAACACTATCTCCCACAAATTTCCCTTTTCCCATTTCCTATCCCCAAAAGTCACCTTCCACATTATCATATACTTCCCTAGGGTTTTGGACATAAAATATCATGGTAGCAGAAGAAGAACATAACATACCATATAGTGAGGAAGAGGAAACAAAAGCTAAGAGGTCACATAAAGGAGGCATGATAGTCAGACTTGAACCTACCAGCACTAGGGAACTTTTGGCTTCTCGAATGACAATATCATGTTTCAAATATGTTGGTTGTTATGATTTTCTTGAAAAAATTCATAGGGTTCAATAACATGACATCTTGACCACGCTCATCATATCCAACCTCCACAACAACCAATTCACTTTGGCTAGAGTCACCTTTATTGTCTCAACTGCCATCATTTTAGCTACCACTGGGATCTCGAATGTTGGGGAGAAGTGGTTCAAAAAGAGTGATTTGGAGGAAAAATACTTTGATCCCTTCCTGAAACCAAGGTATAAGAATGAGAACAAGAGGTTCTTTCCTTTTTCCCACCTCCAGGACAAATATGCACCGATGATGAAGATAATCATGAAATAATTTTCATCCAAGGGTAGATTTTCAAGGCTTTATAATTATCACATCTGCCTCTTGATGCATTTCACTAGGGTAAATATGCTAAAAATACCCTACTACCTTTTCCAAAGCATAGATAAGGTGGCATTCATTGTCCAGAAAAAGGGAATATGAACATCAAATAAAAATTATTTTCCATCATTCCTCAACTAAAATCATAGTCCTATATCATCTCAATCAACTAAACATTGCATGGGATACCTTCATAGCCCATGATATATTCAGAGACCCTCCTAATCAGCATGCACAAAATGTCCCTTCATCATCCCAACCATCCACTTCCATCCCTCTATCTTAGCCCATAGCACATTCATCATCATCAGATCAGTCCCCTTCAAATTCTTCAACACCATATGATCATGACATTGGTTCACCTAGCAGGATTGAGGACATTGAGCCTAAGTGGGCTAGTATGGCTGAGGTTGAGCCATTGCCAAAAACTTACTAGAGAGGCCACATGCATGTGTTTTCTCCTCACACATTGGAAGGGGCCATGCGTTATACATCAACAAAGTAGGTGGACAAAGGAAAAGAGAAGGTCACTGAGACAGTCATTCATGATGAGGAGGATACTCATGACACATAGCAGAAATTTCAGCTTGTTCACCTAGATGAGGATGAAAATGAAAAAATAACTAATGAAACCATCAAAGGAAAGGATGCCAAGATTAGTGAGCTCCAGACTAATCTTGACAGAGCCAAATATTTCATATACTTCCTTGAGCAGGAGAATGAGAAATTAAAGACCAAACATGTCATTAATGAGGTTAAGTATGTCACTGCTCAGAGGGAGGCAGAAAATGCCAAAGTCATGCTAGATGAAACACTTGAAAGGTATGGCTTACTTGATGATGAAGAGGAACAAGCACCAAGAAAGAAACCTAGAACTAGAGGGCTGAAAGATCTCTAGCTCTAGAAATACAAAGGGAAGCTGAGCTTGCTGATCAACTAACCCTAAATGAGAAGTTTTCTATAGTGATTAGTGAAAATAGAGAGCCATGGCTTGATAGATCCAATCAACACTTGGATAAGATGCTAGAAAAGGCTAATAAAGAAAATGAACAATTGAGGAGGAAAGTCAAATGCCATGCCCTAAAGGAGAAAATTGCAATGGCCAAGCTCAAGGCAACCAATTCGAAAATTGAGTCCCTAACTCATCAAAAGGAGGAGAGGTTAGACATACTTTTTGAGGCTTCACTCCAAGACTAGACACGTCATCACCATCCTCTCCACCAATTTTGAGGCAAGTTGAAACATTTCAACAAATTCTGAGTTTGATTGTGTTTTTTTGAACAAGGAAATATTAGAAAATTTGTCATATGCACAACACCCTAGGCGTTGCGCAAATGATAGGGGCATTTTTTGGGCAAAAGGTCACCACCAGTGGATTCATAATGACAAATACAGTTAGGAAAACCACTTTTCTACTCTTCATTTGCAGATTTAGAAGGTAAAAAGGGAAAAAAATATCAAAAAATCATGTTTCTGCCCATATTTTTTCCTAGGCACTGCACACAAAGCAGTCTTGGGATATTACAATTTTAAGAGGTCAAATCAACATCATTTCTAGGTATGGAGGAATATTCATACAGAGGACTTGAAAAGATTTCCAACAAGCCATCTTGGTCTGGATTTGGACACTTATAGTTCAATCAAAATTTTCCTTGAACATGGAGGGTGCATAGCCTTAAGGCGTTGCACATATGACAGGAAAATGGTGCATATGACAGTTTGCTGATATTTTTGGTTTTTCTCTGTAAATTTTGGTTTTATCTCAGAAAATCATCATTTTATTAATGTATTTCATAATGGTAAATGTAATTATGCCAAGGATAAGTTATGTAGATGTATATTCATTAGGTAAAGTTATCCTTTAGTCAAAATGAATCAATTTGGATGTAATGAGGAGTGAGTCACTTGGACCATCCTACACTTCAACTTTCAGTTCAGTATTTTGCGGATCTCTTCCTCACCTCATTGATTCAACCCCTAAGGATGAGTGAATGATTTTTTCTTGTCTATTTAGTTCCTTTCTTCACTCTTAGCAAGGGTTGGAATCAGTTTGGATGTTAGCTTGTTGATTAATGAACTATTGTACTCAATTTGGCTAGTTAATAAAGAAGAGTTGCAACTATTTTTTGGGATACTTGTGGTATGATGCTTATATATTTTTTTCTTCAGTTTTGTATGTTAGAATGTATTTTATTCATGTTCATTACATCTCTATGGTATGATCTCTTTCAAGTTTGATAAGCAGAACACATGATTGATCATGCTCTGTTTTGGGAAATTGATCATAGTTTGTCCATTTCCTCTGTGTAGGAAGAATACATCCCCCATGTTCTTCCTACCTTCTCCTCAGTCTTAAAACCATCTCATCACAATCATCTTTAAAGTGGTAAGCCTTATGCGTACCTTTCCCCATTGAATCTTTGCAACCCTATCTCATTTTCCCTGACCTAGCTCCCTTGACCATACTTTCATCCAACATCTCGACCAAAATCAATTATCAAAACCCCTGGACTCACACCTAGCCTAAAATCCTAATCCATTCAGCCTCCTAGGTTGTGTTTTATGGAGAGAGCCCTCTCTGACTTGGTAGGCCTAGCTACCAAGTTAAAATCTTGGTTCGTGGTTACCTCTGTTGGGATTCCTTCTTCAGCCTTGGGAATCTGGCGGAGTGATAACACTCCCCACCCAAGTTCAATTATCATAAGTGACATGATGATATTTGTTTTAATATCTGAGCTTTATTATTGAGGATGATTATTTCCTCGAAGACCAAAACATGTAATATATATAACGAACAAATTAATATCTAACAACTAACTAATTTAATAATATTGCATACATTATAACAAGCTATATATAATATGTCAATTGCATTTATCTCAGATGGTTGGGAGGAATGATTTATATTCTCTCCACCCAAGTTCAATTCCCACAAATAGACACGATGAGCTTTGATATAATGGCTTCAACCATTGTTTTTTAGAATGAATAACCATTCAAGAACCAGAACATGTATATTCCTCATATGGAATATAACAATATTTTCCATGTGAAAATAAATTATATAATATATATAATAACAAAATGATATATAATTAGTAACTAATATAAAAATAATAGATAATATTATATCATTTAGTGTGTGTACAAAAGAATATAAACATTTCATTTTTGTTTTTACCTTTTATCTTGTAACTTTATAAAAATCCAATTGCTTTAACAAGTATCATTAATTAGATATCTAAATTAACATTCACTAGATAACAAATTTAACTAGTGTGACATGGCATATGAATAATGTGATAAAATTTGCATTTATTATTATTATAATATTTCCATTAAAGGGTCATTTTATCCCCCTAATTTACCTAATGTCTCCTAAATTATAAAATATATTTGTTTTCCATAAGTCATATCCGTGTTACATGATATATACAAGAGATGTAAAGACTAGGGAGTTGAATTTACACAATATAACAAAGAAGGAGCCACCTGGAATCATGCACTTACTTTGAGACTTAAAGAAAAAAAAAAATAGACCCCAACTTTTCCCATGATACATCCTGATGAAGGAAAACTCAAGAATTTACAAATAGAGAAGGAGAGCCCAAGGAAAAAGGAAAAAGAAAATGAAGCCCATAGTTCAAAGAAATATTCCCAAAAAATAGCAATAGATGCCTTTTACATAAGCCAAACCTGCTATCTTGGCCATCTTCCTATGAATAATTCCCCCATTCATCAAAGGTCGACACATATACCTAATGCAAAGTTAAAACTTACCAGGTAATCATCTAGCTCCAATTATAGATTACATTTTCATCCTTAGAGGTCAAACTCTCTATTATCCTATAGAGCTTACATTATTTTAACGCAAGGAGTTTATGACTAGATTATTGTTAATTGCTCACATGTTGTGAAGGCTCAGGTTTGTCCTTGGTACTCTCATGCTAATACAATCAAGTTGATGTGCTAAATTTAGTCCTTGTGAAACTTTAATGAAGATTGATGTGTCAAATCATTTCACCTTATGAAATAATACAATTAAAATGCTCCTTATTTTTCATATAGTCACTCATACTTTATTCAATAACTTTTTCTCTCCATAGATATGCTATAGAATTCAATTGTCACCTTATATGATAATATTAATATTTGGAAAAGTAACATGACTCTTTTTTTATTTTGTAAAGTAACTACTAATTCATTGTTTAATGGTGAAATTTTACATATCATTTGTTTAATAACCACCATGTATCCCCCTACGACTATTAATGCCTTGACCTTGGATTCTTTGGAAAAAAAGATTCAATGCAATGGTGAATATTCCTTGGGATAATTGTTTGAAGATTTATCAAAACTCCAAGCAAAATTTTTACCTTTGGGATTATAGAAAATCTGCCCACAACTAGAATCGAAACATATACAAATAATGAACAATGTTATGTTATATTAATTTTTATATGTACCTATGTGATGGTTTATGAATTCTTTTATTTAATTTGGATTATATATATTGAAAGATAATTTTATTGATTATCAACCAAATTACATGTCAAGAAGGTTATTGCAAGCCTCTAGTATGTGTTAGGTCCCTATATTACTAGTGTAGTCCCTTATTGTTGTTAGTGTAGCCGCCTTATTGTTATTATTGTGCCTTTACATTATTATTGTTAGGTCAGCTAGGATTATATTGTGACCCCATGGAATCCTATATATAGAAGGAGGTTTTGTCATTTGTATCATCAAAGAATTGTTCATTTATGTAATGTAAAGGAGGTTGCTCCCTCAAAGTGGCTTATTTCTAAGGCTCTGATCTCTCTTTTCTTCTATTTTTGGATTTGGTTTCATAACATTTGGTATCAGAGCTTTCGATTCTAGGGTTTCACTACTCCAAACAGGTCATCGTGGAATTTTTGCTATAATTTTTTTTCTACAAAGGTTCAAAAGCTGAAATTTTTAGCACGCGAAGTCGATATCCCGAGGAATGTCGTATAAAAATTTCAGATCTTGGTTCGAAACATTTTCGGAGATATGATTTATGAAAGTTAGGGTTTTTGAAGGCTTCTAAATTTCATCTAAAAGAGGTGACTATGGGAAAATTGTCATAACTCTCTCTTCGGGCATCAGATTTGAATTTTGTAAAAAGTGGACGCAAGTACACTGACTGTAGTTTTATGTATATCAATTTCAGAGCCAAAGGACTAAACAATGACACGCGGCATGCCGTGCATATTCACTCTACTGAAATAGTCCATAATTAGGTCATTGTGGGATATTGGTCATAACTTTGTCTTGAAGAATCCAAATCAGGTTAGACCTGTGGCATTGGAAAGGAGATTGAGAGGGCTACAATAGGACAAAATTTAAGATATTGAAGATCCAAAATAATAGAGATACTTCAGTTTCAATATCGAGCTCCCCAAAAGCAAGAAAAAGGTGTGTATTTGTTTTCAAATTGCAAAAGTATTGTTTGAAAAATCAATTTGAAGTGACTCAAAGAAAATATTGAAGCATAGATATCAGTATTGGGTTCTAAAATGCCCCCTAAAAATAATTCAACACCCACTAAGCCCTAAGAATACTCTACTTTCACTCATGAAGATGAAGAAGTGCAACATGATATATCAAAAATACAAGAGCAAGTGCACTAAATTTCACTCTCGTAAAGAGCAACAAAAATGAAATGGATGTTTTGAAGAAAGACGTGGAAGCTAATATGGATGGTTTGAAGAAGGGCATGGAAGCTAATATGGATGGTTTGAAGAAATGTGCGGAAGCTAAGATGGATGGTTTGAAGAATGGCATGGAAGACATGGAAGAAAAAATAGAAAACATGAAGAATGATATAAAAGCCGACATGGAAGGCTTGAGAAATTTGATACAAGAAATGATTCCTAATGGAAAAAATATAGTAGAGGAAACTTATGATGAGAAAAAATAAATGTTAATCGTGATTTCATCAACTCTAGTGTTGGATGGAAGACCCACCATATTCCAAAGATCGATATGATTAATTTTGATGGCAAGGATCCTATAACATGGATACTACAGATGGAGCAATATTTTGATCTCAATAATGTGAAAAACACATAAAAGTTATGCATTGCAACTTCGTATTTAGAACAAAATACATTTGTATGGTATCGATGGCTTTGCTCTCGTAAAAAAATTGTCACTTGGTCAATTTTTATGGAGGAAATGATAGCCCATTATGAGGATACAAAGAGCAATACATTTTTTAACCAAATGATAAATCTCAAACAAAAGGGTTTAGTTGTGGAGCATATTGAGGACTTCCAAAAATTGAATATAAGGGTGATTGATATTCTAGAGGAACACATGATTGATGTCTTGATAGGTAATTTAAAGGATAACATCCAACATGAGGTTTGCATTTTGGAACCCGATTCATTGGAGAAGGCATTCAGGCTGGAAAGAAAAATTGAATGTAAAATTATGGCGATAAGGAAGCCTACCACTCACATCTATAGAGATGGAAGTGTTTCTACTCCTAGAATTCCACAACCTACAAGGTTGACACCACAAAATTTGGAAGAAAAAAGAGCAAAAGGGGTTTGCTACATTTGTGATATAAAATAGACTAAAGTTCATAAGTGTGCTGAGAAGAAATTATTTTACATAGATTGTGAAGAGGAGGAAGAAAATGAACAATAAACTTCAAAATAAGAGGATATACACTAGGAACCAACCCTAGAATAAGAAGAAATGAGTTTGACCATATCATGTAATGAATTGGTAGGGATTACGAGTCCTCAAAATCTCAAGATAGAAGGACATATCGAGAAGAAAAAGGTAATAGTGTTGATTGATTCAGTTAGTACCCATAATTTTTTTCATTGTAAGGTAGCCAAGGAATTGAATTGTTTCCTATACCTAGCACTAGAATGTTAAGTGATGGTTGCAAATGGAGGAACTATAAATTGCTCTAGAAAATTCCATAATATCAAGCTAACCATGGGGGAATATGTATTGAATAGTCCAATGATTTCCATTCCAATGGAGGTGCTGATGTTGTACTAGGAGTACAATGGTCACAATCTTTGGGGACGGTAGCTTTTAATTTTCAAGAAATTTTCTTGAAATTTTTTTCAGAAGGAAAGGAAGTCGAATTACAGGGTATCACGGGGAAGCTGGGAAAGAAAAGAAGCTCTAATGTCACGACAAATCTTCTGAAGAAAGAAAAATTAGGCGAAATTGCATAATTATGCTCACTAGAAGTAACAACATCAAAATCATCTATTTCTCCATATCTCCAAAAATTATTGGACAACCATTCCAAGGTGTTTGAAACTCCCAAAGGACTCCCACCTATTCGTGATGATGATCATGCTATTCATTTGATTTCAGGAAGTGTTCCTCCAAACATCAGGCCTTAGAGTATCCTTATGTCCAAAAGAGTGAAATTGAACGTATGATTGTAGAAATGTTAGAGGCTCGTATAATTCAACCTAATTAAAGTTATTTCTCAGCTCCAATAGTATTGGTGCATAAGAAGGATGGATCATGGTGCATGTGTCCAGATTATAGGGAGTTCAATAAGCTCACTATTAAAGATAAATTTCCCATTCCTATGATTGATGAATTATTGGATGAATTACATGGATCAATTTATTTTACCAATTTGGATCTTCATTTAGGATATCATCAAATTAGAATGAAGACTGAAGATATTTCGAAAACAACATTTCGAAATCATGATGGTCATTATGAGTTTTTGTTCATGCCTTTTGTCCTTACCAATGCACCTTCTACATTTCAAGGGTTGATGAATTCCATTTTCAAACCCTTCCTTAAAAAAATTGTGCTAGTATTTTTTGATGATATAATAATCTACAATAGGTCTTGGAAGGATCATGTTCAACATGTTGATAGGGTGCTCAAACTATTGGAGGAGAAACAATTATATGCAAAAACATCCAAATGTTTCTTTGGAGTACAAGAGGTGGAATATCTGGGTCATATTGTATCTCACGAGGGTGTTAAACTAGACCCTAATAAAATTAAAGCTGTTAAGGAATGGAAAATCCCCACAACCATAAAGTGGTTGTGAGGATTTCTTAGGTTAGCAGGGTATTATTGCAAGTTTGTTAAAAATTATGGGAGAATAGCAACACCTCTAAAAAATTTATTGAAGAAAGATGCATTTTCATGGACTCTTGAAGCAACTAAGGCCTTTGAACATCTTAAAGAGGCAATGTGCCTAGCACCAGTCTTAGCTATGCTAGAATTCACAAAAACCCTTATTGTGGAATGCGATGCCTCATGAAATGGAATTGGTGTTGTTTTAATACAAGAAGGAAGAGCCATTGCTTTTGAAAGTCGCCCAATCAAAGGAAAGTATTTACAAAATTCTATTTATGAGAAGGAAATGTTATAAATTATACATGCACTAAATAAATGGTGACCTTACCTAATGGGAAGACACTTCAAGGTAAAAACCTGATCATGATAGTCTTAAACACTTTTTGGAACAAATGCTATCTTCAGAAGAGCAGTAAAAATGAGTCACAAATATGTTGGGTTATGACTTTGAACTCATCTACAAAAAAGGGAATCTAAATGTTGTTGCAAATGGAATCTCAAGAAATAATTAAGAGCTGGAAGCATTGCTTTGTGCCATTTCTATTATCCAACCAAATTGGATAACCGAGGCAAGGGATGAATGGAAGAAGGACGAAGAAGTGTGGACACTCGTTCAAAAGTTGCAGGAATATCCTAGTACATATGATACATTTAGTTGGAAAAATGATTCCTTATGGTACAAAGATCTCTTATATATTTGTAATAATTCCCAACTAAAAAAAAATATTCTTTTGAATTGAAAACTTCTCCTTTAGGAGGACGCTCAGGATTTTTAAAAACTTACCACAGGGTGAAAAAAGATTTTTTTTGGGATGACCTTGAATTTGATATTTAAAATTTTATGGTGGAATGTTTGGTTTTCCAGCAAAATAAGTTGAGAAAATTAAGACCTCGGGTCTTCTACAACCTTTATTGATTCCTTGTCAATGTTGGGAGGAGATTTCAATGGCTTTTATCACAGGTTTACCTAAGTCTGACGGAAAGAGTGTCATCGAAGTGGTAGTTCATATACTTACCAAGTATGCACACTTTTGTGCATCATCTCATCCATTTAAAGCAAGTACAATTTCTACTGCATTTATGGAAACAATTCAAAAGCTACATGGAAACCCAATGATTATTGCAAGCGACAAAGATCCCATTTTTACTAGAAATTTTTGGACGATTTTTTTTTTTTTTTTGGTACTCAACTAGCTTATAGCTCATATTATCATCCTCAATCTGATGGTCAAACCGAGATAGTTAATAAATGTTTGGAAGGATATGTTTGTTGTTTTGTATCTGATAAACAAACACAATGGGTCAAGTGGTTACCTCTCGCTGAATGGTGATATAACACTTCCTTCCATAATGCAGCAAAAACGACCCCATTTATGGATATCATGCACCATCCAGCACATCATCTTTAAGAGAAATGATAAGGTTCAAGCAGTGGAAGATCACATCGAGAATCAACAAGAATTTCTCCAACTCTTAAAGGATAAACTAAATTTGACACAAAATCGAATGAAACAACAGGTAGATCAACATTGTAGCAAGAAAATTTTTGATGTAGGAGACTATGTATTTTTATGACTACAACCATACAAACAAATGTCCCTCAAGCAAGATAAGAAGGATACTAAATTATTGCCAAAGTACTATGGTCCTTACAAGGTGTTGCAAAATATTGGTACTATGGCATACAAATTGGAGCTTCCTTCTTCGCAAGTGCATCCAATTTTCCATGTTTCATGCTTAAAGAAGGTTATAGGTGACAAAATTCCAGTTCAAACAATATTTCTAGAAATTTATGAGGAAGGAAAAATCATATTGGAACCTGAAGCAGTCACAGAAACAAGAACTCGATAGCTATGAAATTGATCAATTTCAGAGTATCTCATCAAGTGGAAGAACTTACCCACTGAAGATTCTACATGGGAGGATGAAAATTTTATACAGAAGCACCCAAATCTACTCAAGAGTTGAGGAAAACACTTTTTTTGAAGGAGAGGGGCATGTTAGGCCCCTATATTACTAGTGTAGTCCCTTATTTTTGTTAGTGTAGCCCCCTTATTGTTATTGTTGTACCCGTGTAACACCAATATTGTTATTATTGTGCCTTTAAATTATTATTATTAGGTTGGCTAGGATTATATTGTGACCCCATGGACTCCTATATATAGAAGGAGGTTTTGTATTTTGTATCATCCAAGAATTGTTCATCTATGTAATGTAAAGGAGGTTCCCCCTCAAAGTGGCTTATTTCTAAGGCGATGATATCTCTTTTCTTCTATTTTTGGAGTTGGTTTCATAACAGTATGCCACTAGGAAACCAAGCTAGTGGCAATGTAGGATAATTTTCCATGAGAGTTTTGAAGTAAATAATTTTACAAAAAATAATTATATCCCTGAGCCAAAACATGTAACTAATTAGATGACTAATATACCAAAGTTGACAAGCTATAGATTATCTATTAAAACTAAAAAAATATAGAGTTATATGCTTTAGAACTATCATAAAAGCTATGAAGAAGATTAGGGTTCCACCTCAATGTGGTCTACAACATATTTACTAGTTTTCCCTTGGTTTAATGATGGGTCTAAGTAGTATTTAATTCAATCCATTCTATTTTCCATATTCTTCATTTTTAGTTGCATTTAATCCAAAATGAGAAGGAGCTTTTCCTTGGCATTGCTTTGATCCATGAGCACCTTGATAAGTAACGCTTTCATCTACTAGTAGAGGTCAATGGTGTGAATATATTTTTTCTGAACCCATGCATCAACCTAAAAAAAATATCAAAGTTCAACAAAAATTCTCTTTCTTGCATAACTTCCCTTTTGGTCTCTTGAAGTTCCTATTGAATTTCATGAGGTATTTTAGGGAGAAACTACCTTGAATAAGACTCCACCCTAAACCTAGCTCAAAAAACACCATTATTACCTTGGTTTCTACCTCCTCTCCAGTTATAGTCGCAATGGAAAGCCATGGCTTGAACACAACACATACAATGAGACATGCAAATGTTTTAAGAGAGGTGTGGGAGATGAGAAATGCATAAGAAGTAGAAGGAATAATAGGTGAGAGAAGGTGGGATTAGGAACCACCCTTATGAATTTAGGAGTGCAAGGCTAAACCATTCAAGAATAAGAATAGGAATTAATATAGAGAATAGGAATAAAATCTTTCCAAAAGGCTAGAGGAAGGATGGAAATAACTAATATCTAAAACAAAGAATATAGAGGAGGGAAGACTTAAAATATCAATTGGCTTCTCTACATGGGGGAAGGTTAAAAAAAGAGTATTTCATCATCAAATAAACATTTAGGGGTGAAAAAGATACATTATGGTACAATTTGGAGTATTATGAACGTAATGATCCCATGTGAGAAGGCGATCATAGATTTTTATGGTTCTTATTACACAACTCGATAATTAGGAGGTACTTATCTAGTCAAGTGAGGAAGGGGAAATTAGGCACACCCTCCCCATTTATTGCATGGTGTGATAGTGATCCTACATCCCAATCACTTGTAGCTTCCCTTATTACACTATTCAATGAATAAATACTTCTACAAATTCTAGAACAACATGAGTCTTCATTTAGTAAGGACGATGTGAGTTCTTCCCATAGGAAATTGAAAGTAGTAGTTAAGAGAGTATAACCTTCATTAGCCACCCTATTTGAAATTTTGTTTCCAATCTTGCAAACGTGAGAAGTTAACATAATTTAAATTCATGGGAGGGTTCAAATTTTAACCACACTACTTTCTAGATGCCAACCAAGGGAGAATTTTTTGTGTGATGAAAGAATAATTTGAGAGTCTCCTTCAACAAGTAGCTTTAAAAATTTTTCTTTTATTTCTAGTTGGAGGTCGAATGTTAGAACAAAAATATTAGTTGCATTATTAATATTAAAGCCCAGGGAGCCATTCAAAATATTAATGATGGATCCCTATTCATTCATTACCACTCAAGGGGGTCTCATATACGAATTTGTATGGTGTGTAGCTTGAATGTGACCTTAAAATTATATTATAATATTATAATATTATTATTAAGATCCATCTTAACCTTAGAGATAGCAAACATCAAGAGGGATAAAATATCTTAAGGTTAAAACTTCGTTTATAGTGAAAAATTTGAAGAAAGGTTTGTAACTCAAGAGATTTGATCCCTCTCAAGTTTATTGAATTTTGAAAAATAATGACCTAAAAATATCTTGGAAAAGGGCTAAAAAATGTAATAATTAAATTATTATTATTATTATTATTATTATTATTATTTAAGGTCATGGGAAAGCTAAACAAAAAATTGATGTATGAGACCCACATGTTTGTGGGACAAGGAAACCATATCCATAATCACTACAAGGAAAATACCCTCTAGCAGAGGTTATAAAAGAGGTTTTTAGTGTTATAAAATTGGCCAAAATTGTCAAAAAACATTTTCTACACCATCTGTTTTTGGTGACGGAGGTTTTGGCGGAGCTTCTAATGGAATTTCAACACAACTAAAAAAACTGGGCGGTCGGAGGTTATTATATATTTGTTCTTCATCAGTGCGCTATTCAGGTGTCAACGCACCGGTGCGTGTCATCTAGACAGTCGGTCAGGGGTGGTCGAAGGTGCATGCACCGGGTTGTAAAGGTCTAAAACCACATTGGGCTGTTCTAATTGGTAATGGGATTTGTGCGGTGCTCATAGGTCGTACTGATACACTGGTTTGTAGTATTATAGAAACGCACCAGTGCACAGTATCACACAAATGCACCGATTGTTCTAATTTGTATTGGTATTTTTGTGGTGCCCATAGGTCGTACAAATGCACCGGTGCACAGTATCGCACAAACACACTGAGAGTTATAATAGGTATTGGTATTTGTGTGGTGCCCATAGGTCGTAGAAACACATTGGTGTGCTTTATCATACAAACTCGCCGGTGTACAATAACTGACACACACCGGTGTTCATTTTGTATTTTTTAGAAACATCGACCTTTGACAGTGCAATTATTGTGATTTTTAAAAATTAATTATTCATCAAAAGTCGACACATATCTGATAAAAGTATTCATATCAATTAAATTTTTATTAGTGCAATTGAATGTGATGTTTGGATTAATTTTTTATATCATATCATAATTATTGTGATCTTTTAAAATTCATTATTCATCAAAAGACGACACATATCTTATAGCGGTATTCATATCAATTAAATTTTTATTAGTGCATTTGAATGTGATGTTTAGATTAATTTGTTATATCATATCATTAGATTTCACATGTCATCATTATAATATTTAATCATCCATAAATTTAATCAGTGGTGTTACATTTCACAATGATAATGGAGAACACAATAGAATAAATTAAAACATATTTTATTATATATATATGAATAAGACAATCTTTGTCATACAAAATGGGATAGTTATTGGTATCACTTTGTCTTTCAATTGGGATACTATGTCCATTACATTAAACAAAATATCTGATTTCATAGACAAATATTTCAAAAAATGCAACACCTTGCTTTGATATCCAAACATAATGATCATCATTCTTCGCTTGAACTGTTGTTACTGCTCGAGCTACTTCCATGACTTGGGTTATTTTGAGGAATTTTTTGTTCACGGTGTTGATTGTTCTCTTCTTCTTCACCTTCCATCTATAAACATAAAAATAATTTGTAATGAGTGTATATATATTGGTGATAATAATGAAAATTGCAATATTAAATAATATACATCAATGTAAATCGAAAAGAAATGACGTACCATAGAAACAATTGACTCATGAACTATACAAATTCTTTCAAAACCAAATTTCATGCCATCTTTCAAGATTTCATCCGTTGGCGCAGTTCCATACTTTGTTTCCTGCAAGTTTTATACCCCACAAAAAATCATATATTTAATATAAAATATCTTTTTGCTTATCTATTAATTATAGAGGGAGCTAAGTAAAACAAGATCGATAGATTATTACGAATTCCACAATTAATTTATGATATACATATACTCATAACCCATATTTAATCCAATGTCAATCAATTCGTCAGATGGTTATTCTTTGTATGTTAGCACCTGTTGGAAGACATTCAATGAAAAAAAATTAAAATATATAAAAATGAAATCTAGTTAAGTTGTTATAAGGAAGTAACAATTACTCACAAACTTAGATATCAACCCTTTTCTTCCTTGTCGTCCTGTTTTATGTGCTAAATGGGTTCCATTTTCTTTTCTTTTCTGCAAGAAAATACTTGAAAATTAATATTTAATGCTAAAATGTTTATTTATTGTACCTAATGATTGAAAAAATCAATGATTACATATTACATTTGAAGCACGTTGTTGTTGAGATGGCTCCTCCTATGAGGCAATCTTGTCCATTTCTTTTACCATCTCCTTGTACACCTTTTTGGAAATTCCTACTGGCATATTTCTAATATCAACTCGTTCATCTTTTGAGATTTCCACAATCTTCCTAAAAATGTAACATGAAAATAAACTATTTAATTTTTATATTGATATATAAAAATTAAATATAATAAAAGTGATATTTATAAATGATATCTATAAATAATTCTAGAAAAACATTTAAAGGAATATTACTTTTTCATTCCTTTTTTTGTTGTTGTAAGTTTTTGCTATTAAAATTTTGAAATGTCTCATTGACCAATTCTTTGGAAACTCTTCCTGTAGTTTAGATAAAATTTGGTTCTTGGAGTCATTGGATTGAATTTTTTATTGTAAGTAGAAAGAACGTCTATACATTCATTCCACTAGATCCCTCATACTTTTGTAAAAGTTTTTCCCCATTTCGTTAACTTCTAGCACCACTCCAAATGAGCCAAGGAACAATTCATTTTTATTTGCATGTTCTATTTGTCTTTTCTTTTCTTAGAAAAACATTCCTTTTATGAGTTTTTGGTCCCTGTAGAACATTAAACATATGTGAATTAATAGATTGTTTGAAACCTATTATCTAATAATTTTAAGTATATTATTAATGAAAATAAAAATAAAAATTCATATTGGATTGATAGCATTTTTTCATTCACCTGATCCATCCTTTTGCAATTTTTCCATCAATATTTTACACTCTTCTGGTCCTAGATTAGAAATAATCTTATCAAGCTTCGTCATTTTGTGGCTCTGCATGATACACATTAAACAATACATATTAGTTAAACTTACATATAGTTCAAAAATAATATTTTTTGTAAAGAATTTAAAAAGAACTTCCCTTTTTGCTTTTCTGGATGTTCTATCAGTATTTTTGTTACTTGATATCTTTTCAGCCATTTATTTATCAATATGAAACCTGTACCATATCATTCATTAATATATTTTATAAATAAATCATCAAATTTTCAGGTAAAAAAATATCAAGAAACTGATGCGCTTTTAAATTATGTACGCACCGACATCGGTGCGTCGTGTTCTTATAAATGGACCGCCAAAATAGTATAAAACACCCTATGATACTCTATGTTAACAAGGAGCACTGACACATTATATGTTACCCATTGTACCAATTAACACAGACACACGAATAAAAATCGTATAGTATTAGTTTTTGTAGCATATGGTGTCATGGAAGGGGTGGTGTGGCCTATTCTTATAAACGCCCCGTGCAAACAGGGGACCACTGTACGATGCTCACTGTCAACAAGGAGACCTGGTGCGTTATATGTTACATGGAGCACTGATTAACACATTTTTTTTTTTTTTTTGCGAAATAGTACGTGTGCGGTGTGCTATAATGAAATAGCGCACGAGTGCCTTATTTTACATATGGAACATGGATTTAAAAAAATATGTTTTTAATTTTTTTTATCAATTAGTACATGCGTGGTGCACTGTGGTAAGACAATGCACCGATGCGCTAGGTTATGCAGGGCACATCGATTAAAAAAATTTAGTTTTTTAAAAATTCACGCAAGGGCCGACATGGATTGGGATCCGACTATGAAACTTATCTCGTGGGTTAGATGTCATAGGCCTATATATATCAATACAAACCATATAAATCTAAAATTAAAAGCCCTAATTCTAAAATCATAGAAACAGAAAGAAGCAAGGGCAAAAAAGAATGAAGGCTTTACGGTAAAATGGATTTTTATTTTTATTTTTTGAAAATGAACAGTAAATTAAATTTTTTTTACTTACTGCGTAAAAAATACTACATAAAATGTAAAAATAAAATAAAATTTAATCACGAGATCGTTTTAAATTCTATGCTACAGGTTTTGAATCACCAAAGGTTTGGAATTCTGATTGTCTGAATAGTTTTGTTCGAAAGTATTTCGCTGCTCCACAATGCTCTTGTGCTCTCTTGCTCTAGGTATGTCTCGTGCAAATCTCTTGTAGAAATATTTTGCAAAAATAGTGAAATAATGAAAAGTGTTTAGTATATAAAGAATTGTTTTATGAAATTAGATTTTTGAAAATATTTTCCTACCCATTTTTCAATTTACTGGTTTTTTTTTTCACTTAGAAGAAAAAAAGTTTTTTTTTTTTTTTTTTTTTTTAATTTGTGGCTTTTTGTCACTGATGCGTCAATTAATAACACCGGACCAGTGCGTTAGTTAATAACACGAAAATGGTGCGCAATAACTAAAACACATCGGTGCAATTACCTGTACATAAGCACCGATAACAATAAGTCCTTTTTTAAGGCACCAAAATTACTTTTAGGTGTGTACACTAAAATTTATTGTTGATTTTTCTCAAATGCAAGGAGAAAATATCACAATTATATCAAATGGAAAATTCTTCAAAATCTAGCTCGTTCCACAATATTTCTCAAAGTCCAATGCAAATTTCTCCCTATCCCTCTTGAGACATAATATTTACTTCATATTTTATTTATATTTTCATTATCTGATTGAGTTTATCTTTTTTATACATGTCAATCAAATTAATAAAATTTATAATGTATACAAATTTTCAAGTTCATGCAGATTCAGAATCGAGTTTAGATGCAAACAATATTCAAACATCTCCAAAAAGTCAGAAGCTCTTATTAGGAGAAACATACTGCAAGCCACGTTTGTTAGATGAAAATGGACAACCACTTCACCCTGCCAATTGTAACAATATTGCATCTTCTAGCCACAATCCCGGGACAATGACGGTAATAATAAATTTTTGGTATATTAATGTAATTATTTTAACGTCACACAAATTAATCATGCATTGTCAATGTTCTTACTAATTGATATCATGTATTTTCATGTACTAATCATGTTCAAATATATTTTTTGAAATTATTAGGATTCTAGTGATGATGAGCGACCTACCTACCATCTTCCATTGTACCCCACGACAATGTCAAATCGAGAGAAGGTTGAATTAAGAGAAAAAATCAGAGAATGATACCAAGAATGGTTGAATCAACCATTGATTCAATTCTCACTACGTCCAGATTCACCAATTATGAATGACTACAAAAATAGTAGTTCTTCACAAGCTGACAATGGAGGCAATCAAATAGAGGTTGGTATGGATGATTACATAAGGGATACGACTACCATGGAAATAATTTTATTAGATGCATTACAGAAAGATGATCAGCTAGGGGATGATGCTCATATCGCTGACACCTTTTTCGAAAGCCTTAAATTTGCTTCCACCACCCCTCTCTTTGGACCTAGCGGTTAGTCAAAGTTTACCCAGTTGGGGAAAACGATGTTACTATACAAATTGAAAGCAAAGTTTGCCTTGTTGAATGCATGTTTCTCAGAAATTTTGAGGTAAGTTACCATAAAGTCCTCCCTTATATAAATTTGAGAAATATAATCACACAATGAACATCACAAATGGTCAATTTTACGAACGTTAATAATTATATCGGAATTAATGTACATTTAATATTTTCCATGATCACCAACTACAGGTTATTCAAGGATAAGGTTCTTCTGAGTGATAATGTCTTTCCGAGTAGCTACGAAGAGGCAAAGAAATTGTTGAAAAGGTTGGGTGTTGAGTACATATCATATCATGGATGTCCAAATGATTGTATTCTATATAGAGGAGAATATGAAGACAAAGAGATATGTCCAAAATGTGGGCATGATAGGTATGATAAATAAAAAAAGAAGGGTAAATCACATGGTCCTCCTTTTAAGATATTGAGGCACATGCCTATAATCCCAAGGATTCAAAGGCTATTTCATTGCAAATAATTAGCTATGTGGCAGGGATGGCATGCCTCACACAGAAGTGAGTTGGAAGTTATGCTAATCCTAACTGATTCAATAGTCATGAAGCATATAGAGGATACATGGCCCGAAAAATTCAAGGATGAAGTACGAAGTCTACGACTCAGCATAACCATGGATGTCATCAACCCATATTCCCTCCAAAACACCAACTATTATATTTTTCCTATATTAGTGATCAATAACAATATCCCCCCACGGTTGTCCGTGAAGAATGAACATCTTATGTTGGCTCTCATAGTCCCTGGTAGAAGACAAGTGAAGAATATGGATGTCTACTTAAAACCACTGGTATATGAATTAAAGGAATTATGGGATGGGATAAATGTGTTCGATATATCAAGACCCATCACAATAGAGAGGATTTTTACATTGTATGGCATATGTTCTTACAAGACACATGATTATCCAGGCTTAGGAGGTTTCTCTGGTAAATTACATGTTTATTTATTTGTTTAAATAATATCATTATAATTTTTCTGATATTCATGATATTATTTTATGTGCCAAGCATATAAATTGTATACAATAATCTCGTAGGTCTTGTAACAAAAGGGTATTTTGGATGTAAATGTTGCAGAACTTCTCTGAAAGCTATATGGTCCAACACCCTATGAAAGCTAGTGTATGACTGTTCTAGGGCATTCCTCCCAAAAGAACACCCTTACAGAAGAGAAGCACCCGCTTTCAATGGTAAATGAGAGAGAACTTAAAGGCCTCCAATAACGACACCAGTTGAATGGCTTAGAGAATATGAGAGAGAGAAATAGAAGGAGTTCATAGAAATGTTCGATTCAAATGGGGAGCCTATGTTTGATGATCTAGAATTCTTCAACACCTATGTTGAGAAATTTCCCATTGGGATGAAAAGGAAGTCTATATTTTATAACCTCCCATATTGGGAGCATATTAAGATTACCCACTTATTATATCCCATGCATATATTTAAGAATGTTTCATCTTCTTTATGGAGGCACATATCATTGAAAAAAAGTGACACATTGGCTATTAGGAAATATCTTATTACTTCAAAAAATAAAAATAAGAATTGGCCAAGATGATTAGAAATTATAGGATCAGAGGCAGGCGATGGTCCCTCTAATTCATGGTATTTCAAAGAAGGTGATGTTTCATGGATTTAAAAAAAATATGATATTTCTTTGGCAAAGGAAGTTATAATGCATGTGAGGGTGTCATCTTCATCCATGTCTTCATCGCGGCGCCGCTTCACCATGGATGACCATGTGTTGAGGTTGAAATTGCATGACCATTTGAATCTTCTAAGAGTAAGTATAATTCCAAAAGCATAATTTTATTATTTTTTATATTAATAAATTTTATCCCATGTAGGGATCATAAAATATAACTAATTTTGTATATTATTGCACATGTTTATAACTTTGTAGTGTAATTATCCTTTGTTCATTCCTAGGTGTGTGAAACATGAATTCCCTCAAGACCTAGGACGTGCCATATATAAATTATCTCCATTTGTACATTGGATCATGTCAAAGGAGATTCATGCGACTAGCTTTCCATGGTGGCGTTAGGAGATAGTTGAGATTGTTTGTATGTTTGATAAGGAATTGCCGATGAGTTTCATGGACTTGCAGGTTCATCTTCTAATCCACCTAGTAGATGAGGTTGAATTAGTTGGGGTGGTTTCTTGTCGTTGGATGTTCTTCTTAGAGAGGTACATGAAGAAATTGAAAGGTATTGTTCGACAAAAGGTAAAAACTCGAGGTGTTTATGGTAGAGGGGTACATATCATATGAGGCTTTCTATTATGCCAGTGAGTACATTAAAAATATCGACAATAGACCAGCTGTGGTGATTTGGGACGATGAAAGGGATGAAGAGAAGGGGAGCTACTCCAAACGAATGGAAAAAAGCGCTTGATAAAGAGTAAGAGACTTATAATTTTTCAAATTTACACAAAGTAAATATTCATGTTGAACTTCGATATAATGTATATTTTGATCTCTATGTACTATATAATTTCGGTTTGATTTCATCAGCGAATGTATAAATTGAAGCAATCAATAAATTCATTCTTTACAATTCCGAAGCAACACAACCGTGGGTCGCATTGTACGAACAAAAAAGGATGAAATGGGATGGTGACGGGAAAGAATTCAGACAGTTGAATGGTAGACATGTGTCTTATCCCAAAATTTTAAGAGAAAATATGCCAAAAATATGCCACAATAGTTGGGTTGCAGACCAAGTGAGAGAGAAATATGATGCAATTGGTCATTACCCACGTGCTAAAGAGGATGTGCTAAATGTAAGGATTGAGTGCACCAACTTAGTAATAATATATTTAATTTATATATACATTTGAAACTTCATAATGAAAATTTCAAATGTAATTACATCTATATTTGATATTTTAACTGTTGGGTTATTATAAGACATATGACACTATGATTTTTTAAAATTTTCATAGGTGAATTTGTTCCCATCTATGTGGGAATATGCACACCATTTTCGCATAGAAAATGTCGAAGATGGACACATGAAACAAGACTGTGGAGTGGAAGTCAATTTTGATCAATCTAGTCGCTCTAGATGTTGGAAATACTGGGGGGTGAAACAATATTCCTTTAAATTAGAGCATTAGTTAATCTTCAATTATTATCAGTGTTTGTACAATGATAGCAGTAAATAAAAGGAACACAAATGCACACATTTTTTAAGGTGGAAACCCACTCTGGGACAAAAAACACCTAATTCTTTTCTAATAATCCTTTAATATTCAACTCCAATTGAAAATAAAGCTCCAAGTTCCTAGAATCTAGAAAAGCATTCTTCTCCAGCTCCCATTGGATGGACACTCCAACGCCCGAGATTTTTTAGCAGTCAACTGAACGGGTGCCCCAACACCCAATGAGCTACAACTCACACTAACACCACCCTACCACCCTATAGAAGAATAAAAGAAGAATGGACTCTCGTACCAGGGAAAATGGTCCACTTTATAATGATATAGAATGATGTAGAAGAAGAAGACACACTAGAACATAACCCCAACTATGACACAACCACCTAATGATGATCCTACACCTCCCGACACTACCTCTTCAACTCTTGGTAGATAGACACTAGTACAATGATACCTTACAATAAATTAGTACAATGATACCTTTATAGTGACTGTATGCAGTGTTTCCCACTTGAAGACTTCATATGATGAAATTATTGCTGTTTTTCTGCACCTTAGTCGCTGCTCTTGTCATGCTACCCTCTGCTGCACCTTGCTTTGCTTTGCTACCCTAGAAATTCTGGTCCTTTGTAGCTCTTGACAACACATAATCTATATTTTTCTTCCCTTCTAGGAGCTTGATATTGAATCTGGTGTATCTCTATTATTTTGGATCCCCAATATGTCATTTTTGGTCCTGTAGTATTCCTCTGAGTCATCCTTCTAATGCCACAAGTCTAACCCAATTTTTATTCTTCAAGGGAGAGTTATTTCCAATCTCTCACAATGCCCTAATTATGGACTGTTTCAGTAGAGAAAACTTGTGTGGCATGCCACGTGTCACTGTTTCTTCATTCAGATCTATAATTAATAGAGAAAAACATACAGTTTGTGCATTCTCTTCTACTTTTTACAGAATTCCAATCTGATACTCAGAGAGAGAGTTATGACAATTTTCCCAAGGTCACTTCTTTGAGATGAATTTCAGGGGCCTGCAAAAACACTGACTTCCACAAATCATATCTCTGAAAATATTGTGCACCTTGATCTAATATTTTTACAGGAGCCTCCTCAGGATTTTAGCTTCACCTCATAAAAATTTCAGCTTCTAAACCTTCATAAAAAAATTTAGAGAAAAAATTCCACGATGATCTATTTCAGATGGAGAAATATCTTGCATAAGGAGGATATGAGGATCACAATTTATATAAATGCTTAGGTTGAGAGGGGCTTCAACAAGTAAACGTGGGAGGGATTTTAGGAGCTTAAAAAATATTGATTATGACTTGTCAATGACCCATGCCACAACCCCATGGGCTTTTATCCCACTAACTGTGGATACAAAATTCAAACATGAATATCTCTCAAACTGTGAAGAATTAAGTTGCGTGCCATATATCAACAGAAACATCTCGAAAAGTAGAAACCATCAATATAATTATTGATCCAGAATATATTAAATTGGTAGGTAAAAATTTCCATGCAATATTGGGGTATCCCTTGGTGCTGCTTGGGTTGACATCAATGACAACCGCTGATCAACAATCTCCCCCTTTGGAATTGATGGCAACACAAGTACCCCCCCTCTGATCATGACACCTCTTCCTAAAACATTCTCTTCCCCTTTGACATCAATGGCAAAGGGTAACTCTCGCTGACACACAACCATCCTGCGGACCTGTACACACTTCCACTCTCCATTTATATTATGAATAAGGAAAATCTAATGAGAACTTGGGAGAATCCCAAGCTTCTGGCGAAGATATTCCAATGCTTCATGAGTACTCTCACTATAATCAATGCTTCCTGCCCAATTTGCATCTGTAAAGGCATGAATAATGAAATTTTTACCCTTAAGATACCACAATCCATATTCTGTTGTTCCCTTTAGATATCGAAGAATTATTTTAATGGCAATAATATGTGATTCTTTTGGTGCTGCTTGGAATCTTGCTACTTGTCCAACTTCTTGCATAACATCTGGCCGGAAGGCTGTGACATATAGAAGACTACCAATCATAGATCTACACAACCTTTTATCCACATCCTTAGATGAGTCGTCTATGCTCAATTTTCAACCTATAACCATCAGAGTAAGGATGGTTTTGCAATATTCCATTTTGAATTTCTTGAGCATTTTCTTGATGTGCTTAGCTTGACATATAAATATTCATTTCTCTTGCTCAGATATTTGAAGCCCTAAGAAGTATGTTAGCTCACCAAGTAAAGAAATCTCGAAATCACTTTGCATCATTGTAGAAAACTTCTTACTTAGTCGATCATCATTGCTACCAAATATTATATCATCCTCTTTAGCTATTAGATGTGCTTTAGTTACTTCATCCTGAACATATATGTCATTTGGAGCTCGAATTGTTGTAGTCACCATACTTGCCTTTCCTGATTTCACATTTTTTGGAGTTGAATAGTATTGTGTGTCCTTGATCACACATTTTTCCAACACTGAGCAGATTGTAATTCATGTTTTCAACCAATAGAATATTCTTGGCTAGAGCATATTTTCTTCTGAGAGTGACGGTACCTGATCCTATAACATTTGAAGATCCATCATTTCCAAAGGACATGGTTCCATCCTTCTTCTCTTTCAGAGATACAAATTTCTCTCTATCTCTAGACATATGCGTTGAGCAACCACTATCAACATACCACACATCTTTGTTGTTTTGAGCCTTAAGAGCAAGATCACAATTATCAGTATTGTTCTTCTTCCATGTTCGTTCGTTCTGTGGCTTCGAAGATTCTTCTGGAGGATTTTCAAGTCTGCCGTCTCTGGCTATGTGTCCAAAGTTTCGACATTTGTAACATTCAATACTATTTCTTAAATGTTCAAATCTATTGATGTTTTACTGAGCTCTAGGAGGTTCAAATTTGACAGATCTCCAGGAATTGTATTCGTTCCTGGGGTACGTGTGACATTCTACAACATTATGACCAAATTTTCCACATGAATAATAGTAGCCATAAAAAATATGTTGGTACCTGAATGGAAATCTTCATCGAAGAATTTTCTTCTAAGGTTGTTATTGCGAATATTTTCCAATGAATTCTACATGCATGTGAGATCTCATAGGTTCATTGTATTTTGTTGTAGAAGGTCCTGCTTCTTATTCTTTGTAATCAATGCCAGTTCTGTCGTTGTAAGATCGTTGATTGTTGATGAGTTCTTCCAATGCCCTTGAGTTGTTGCCATAGTTTTGGATAGTTTTTCCTTTCTTCACTTCCTTACGCAGCGAGACTACTTCGGCTTCTAATTCTTCCCTTTATTTGTTGCTTTCTTCCAAATTATTTGACTCTTCAATGCATTTGTGTTCTTCAACTTCAATTTTGAGACCTTGAACTTGTTCTTCAAGAGTATTGGAACGAATCTTCTCTGCCTTGAGCTCTTTTATAAGCTTGATTGCTTCCTTATAAAATTCTTCTATGGTCAATCCTTCTTCTTCGTTGTTTGATACCTCTTGTTTATTGTGCTTGGCCATAAACAATACTCTCTCATTGAATTCTTATTTGTTGTCATTGTCTTCATCACATGATAAGCTATCTTCTTTAGAGAGAAAGTTCCTTTTGGATCCTTTCTTGTTGAATTTATTAAAGCCTTTCTTTCATTTTGAGTTGCCATCACTTTTGTTTGGACATTTTTTTGCGAAATTCCCAACCTCACCATAGCCAAAACATATCAATGGAAGTTTACCTTTGGATTTTCCCTTGCCAATTTTTAGTTTTCTCGTAAATTAAGCATATTCTTCATCTGAAAGACCTTCTCCATCATCTCCCTTTTCTTCACACTTGTAGGTGCATGTCTTTTCAATTGAAGTCTGTTTGTCCTTATTGGTTTTCTTAGATGAAACAAATGTAGTTTCTAGATGCGAAGTACCCTCTTCTTCGTCAAGTCTCATTTCATATGCTATGAGAACTCCATGTAATTCCTCTTTGCTAAGTTTGTCCAGATTTGCACTGTATTCTAAGACCGATGTACCTTTGGGTTGAATCTCCCTAGTAACGTTCTAAGAATCTTTCGTATAATAGTCTTCTCCTTAACTGGCTCTCCCAATCCTTCCAAATTATTGGTTATTTCATCAACGTATTGGAAGTATGCAGCAATGTTGCAATATTCTTTCATTCTGAGTTGCTCAAAATTTTCTCTATATATTTGAAGCTTTTCTTCTTTGACATTTGAGTCACCTGCATATATATTTTCAAGCTTGTCCCATACATTTTTGGTAGTTTTACAACCCAACACCTTATGATAAGTAGATTCAATAAGTCCACTGATAATAATATTCTTTTCTTTTGCATCATTTACCAAATTCTTCTTACCTTGTTCATCTGCAGTTGATGTAAATCCATTTTGAATAGTGTCCCATACTTCATAACCTTGTTCCAAGAGATAGACCTCCATTCTTCCTTTCTAGAGTGCATAATTATTTTCATTGAATAGAGGTACACCATTCTTGGTATGCTCCATGACCTCCTTCCAGCTGTTAAACTTCTATTGAAGGAACCAAACTCTAATACCAGTTGTTGGAAATACTGAGAGGGGGGGGGGTGAATCAGTATTCCTTTCAATTAGAGTATTATTTAATCTTCAATTATTATCAGTGTTTGTATAATGATAGCAGTAAACAAAAGGAACACAAATGCACACAGTTTTTAAGGTGGAAACCCACTTCGGGACAAAAACCACCTAATGATTTTCTAATAATTTTTTAATATTCAACTCCAATTGATAATAAATCTCCAACTTCCTAGAATCTATAAAAGCATTCTTCTCCAGCTCCCACTCGATGGATGCTCCAAGGCCTGAGATTATTTAGTAGTCAAATGAACGGATGCCCCAGCACCCAATGAGTTACAACTCTCCCTAGCACCACCCTACCACCCTATAGAAGAATAAAATAAGAATGGACTTCCGTACCAGGGAAAATGGTCCACTTTACAATAATATAGAATGATGTATAAGAATAAGACACACTAGACCATAATCCCAACTATGGTACAACCATCGAATGATGTTCCTAGACCTCCCAGCACTTCCTCTTAAAATCTTGGCAGATAGACACTAGTACAACCACCGAATGATGATCCTAGACCTCCCGACACTGCCTCTTCAACTCTTGGCAGATAGACACTAGTACAATTTTTACAATAATGTATTTACAATGACTTAGTACAATGATACCTTTATAGTGACTATATGCAGTTCTCTCCACTTGAAGACTTCATGTGATGAACTTCTTGCTACTGTTCTGCACCTTGGTTGCTACTCTTGTCATGCTACCCTCTACTACACCTTGCTTTACTTTGCTGCCCTAGAAAGTCTGGTCCTTTGCAGACCTTGACAACACATGATATAGGTTTTTCTTGCCTTCTAGGAGCTCAATATTGAATCTGACGTATCTCAGTTATTTCAGATCCCCAATATGTGATTTTTGGCCCCGTAGTATTACTTTGAGTCGTCTTTCCAATGCCACAGATCTGACCCAATTTGGATTCTTCAAGGGAGAGTTATGCCCAATCTCTCACAATGCCCTAATTATGGATTGTTTCAATAGAGTGAAATTGTAGGAAATCCCACATGTCACTGTTTCTTCATCCAGGTCTGAAATTGATAGAGAAAAAGCTAAATTCCGTGCACTATCTACCACTTTTTACAAAATTCCAATCTGATACACAGAGAGAGAGTTATGATGATTTTTCCAAGGTCACTTCTTTGAGATGAATTTCAGGAGCTTGCAAAAACAATGAATTTCACAGATCATATCTCTGACAATATTGTGCACCTTGATCTAAAATTTTTACAAGAGCTTCCTCAGGATTTTGGCTTCGCCTCATAAAAATTTCAGCTTCTGAACCTTCATAGAAAAAAATTTAAAGCGAAAATTCCATGATAACTTGTTTCAGATGGCGAAATCCCTTGCATAAGGAGGATATGAGGATCGCAATTTATATAAATGCTTAGGTTGAGAGGGGCTTCAACAAGTGAATGTGGGAGGGATTTTAGGAGCTTAAAAAATATTAATTATTACTTTTCAATGACCCATGCACAACCCCATGGGGTTTTAGCCCACTAACTGGGGGTACACACTTCAAACATGAATATCTCTCAAACCATGAAGAATTACGTGGCGTGCCATATATATGTGGCATGTGATATATCAACGGAAACATATCAACAAGTAGAAACCATCAAAATAATTCTTGATCCAGAATATATTAATTTGGTAGGTCAAAATTCCCATGCAATATTGGGGTAGACCTTGGTGCTGCTTGGGTTTACATCAATGACAACCGCTGATCAACACTAGCCACCATGATCAAAACCTAGTATGAGGGACGTTAGGTTGCGTCAGAAAGATACAAGAGATCATTGAAGTGGATTTATCTTCTTTCCAATGTGTTATTTTTTGGTGCAAGTGGTGGGACATATTTGATCAGAATAATGTAAAAGAAGACCGTGATAGTAGATTGATATGTATCAACTCTAGAAAGATGTGGGATGAAGCTAAGGAGCCCTATGTTTTCTCAAAACACTGTAACCAGGTGTTTTTTACCCAGATGTGTTGGATAGGGATTGGTGGTTCGTATTTAGGCATGACCCTAGATCAAAACATATTTTTGAGAACATTAGTGTTATCATACCAAGCGAGTTGGAAGATAATGAGGGTGCTCATGAGAACCGAGAGTGATATGATACATGTGTTATTTCATCAATATTTATACTTTTTAAGATGAGATTTGATAAAAAAGACTAATTAATTACCTTATAACTTATAAGACTCTTTTTTTCGAAACATTATAATATGTATTTTGAACTAATTGGTAATTTGCATTGTGTTGATGTTAAAATCGATATTTCACTTGATAATTTGCAATTATGTTGATCTCAAAAACAATGACGTACTATATAAATTTTTTTGTTTGTTTGTTATGTAAGATCATAATAAAATAATGATAATTCTAAAGTACATGAATTTAGCTGCATTATTTTCTAAAATTTATTATGTTACAAAAATTCATATTATTCTAGATTTATTATTTTACAATTATTTACAATTTTACAAATTTAAATTTTTTAATAAAATCATTTCACATTAACACAATTAAAATTTTACAAATATTTTACATACAATTAGAATTAGAATTAGAATTAGAATTGCAATTTTACAATTTGACATACAATTACAATTACAATTTTACAATTACAATCATTTGACGTTAATACAGTTAAAATTTTACAAATATTTTACATACAATTACAACTAGAATTACAATTACAATTTTACAATTTCATATAAAATTACAATTAAAATTAAAATTACAATATTTACAATTATAATTTTAGAATTTTACATACAATTACAATTACAATTTTACAACTTCACATACAATTACAATTACAATTTTACAATTTTACATATATACAATTACAATTACAATCATTTAACAATAAATTAAATTTTACAATTACAATTATAATTTTACAAATATTTTACATACAATTACAATTACAAATACAAATACAATTTTACAATTTTACATACAATTAAAATTAAATTTTCAATCACAATGATGACATAATATTTAATAAATAACATGATTTAATATTAAATTAAATAAACATCACGACCATGATAACCATCGTACAAGCATCATATTTGACTAAAAAACACATTCAAATTCGCTAACATCATCTAATCATCATGATCATGATCATCTAACAAAACACAATTAGCATTGTATAACATCATCACAACACAAACATCAAATATACATCTCATGTCAAATAACTGCTATCACATACACATGTATCTGCAAGCTGCGCATTAAATGAACATATCTAACATGACCTAACAATATACACATCATGATGATCACCAACATGTAAATTAAGTACAACTGCAACATGATAATAAAATACATGGATTATATATATATATATATATATATATATATATATATATATATATATATATATATATATATATAATTTCAAAAATATACAATTGTAATATAAATATCAAATATCAGCCGGTGGTACATCATCAATAGTAGTACTATTCGAGGCCTGCTTAGTCAATGGTGCAGCCTTGACAAACTCAGATAGATGATGATCATCATGTGCCTACTGATCTGGTGGTGCCTCATGCTAATCATGATCAAATGTCAACTACTCATGATGACTCGACATGGATGGTCCAACCTGCTCATGATCATGAGTACTATTGGATGCTATATTCTACTGATCATTATGACTCAACGTGGATGGTCTAGCCTACTCATGATCATGAATTCTGGATGTTGCAGGCTGAGAAGGCTGACTCGATGTGGATGGTCCAGCCTACTCATGATCATGATTGCTGGTCGATGTTGCAGGCTGCTCATCTGCGGCGCAAGGTGAATGATGATCACTCCCCTCATTGTGATCATCAGATGATGTGTCATTGATCAGCTATTGACGTACTACGTCTCGACCATGCCTACGTCGAAGGACCCTCCTCAGCCGCGTAACTAAGATGGTAGCTCCTACGACATGCCGCATCAGGGTGAACATGTCACGTGGCATGCTTTGCCACATCTGTACCATCCTAGCATCAACCTATATCTATCTCATAGGGGTATGGCCTAACTCCCACCTCCACATGCAGTGCACAGAGTTGGTCGCCCAACTCCATCCTAAATCTACTATCAGGCCTAGGCCTTGCAAAAGGTAGTACCAATGCAACATGAGGACAAGTTTTGTCTTCAACGGCCTGATCCTCGACATTTGCCATCTCTTGATCGTCATCAGGATCTACACCTAGATCATTTGGTGGTAGTGGAATCTCATCACCATCAAAGGACCCAATGTTTGCAAAATATATATAAGTACACAGCAATAATTAGACAATTTCATTAAAATTTTTAATAAAAACAAGTTAAATAACATGTTAGAATAAATTTAAATAAAATAGTAATATTACCTCTATCATCCTATGGCTCATCATCTGTGAAGAGGATGCTAGCACACCCTCGCTAATCCAAACCAGCATACAGACAGGTGACTAAAACGAAGGGATGGTAATCAACACTTTCTTGCAACTCCAGTGCATCATGTGATATCCTCGCGAAAAACTCTGACTCACCCCTCTTGGGCATCTTCTGTCCCCACATCTGCATCCTTACATGCAACATCAACCTACGAGGCTACCAAACAAAAGTAGGCCTCGTCTCTAGAAAGCTCTCAAAAAATAAACAAAATATCTCTGAAGAAAAAGGGAAGTTTACCCTCCCTTGTGCCTAAGCATGACATCTATCTAAAGCTCTATAGAACTGCCGCAAAAAATGGTAGACCACCTCACAAGTCATGGCACCTATAATAAAGAATCAACATAAAATAGAAGTAGGAGACTAACATGTTTCCCGTCGCTGGTATGGTGTGTAATGGTCGAAATAGTAGTGAGAGGCACCTCACCTCCTCTCCACCAAATGAAGCAATACGTAACTAACCTCCGGAGACTTGAAAATATGCAGGAGACAATATATACGTGCTAATATATCTCTGGGAGTACACCAACTGACTCCCTACTACATAGCCAACAAGGACCTCTGGAAATGAAGGAAAATCCACCCCTCTCTATAATATTCCTAAATTAGCTTACAGGTAATAGGAATATTAATTTTTCTTTTGAAATCTAGATGGATGAATAATTAGGCAAGGAGGCTCATAATTTTCTCAAGTATGAATAAAAATCCCTCATAGTGTGAAAAGTGATAATGAAATAACCAGATCAAGCATCCACAGGTGTGAACCATGTCTAAACTATGTGGACAAGGTCAAGTTTGACCAAGTCAAAAACAGTTATTCTCAAAGAGTGGATCCTAAATAAAGACAACTCAATGTGAATGCAAATCAAGCTAACAAGTTAAAATGAAGACACCTTGTGTGTGGAAGAGGTTAATCACTTGACCAAGTCAACCATGACCATATCTACAACGTAGTCTAGATGAATTGAACCTCTTGGAGGGACAGCATAGTTCTAGAAGGAGGTTTTACATGTGAAAGAGGCTAAACTAATGAAGTGGTTTAGGGTTTTGACAAGACTCCAACCTTATAAAAGGAGGAGGAGAACAACAAGAGAGGGTTGTTGAAGATTATTATTTCTGAAGGTATTGTCTGCTTAGACATCCCTTGTTGCATCTTCCTATTCAGGAATCCCACCTCCTTCCTTGAGCAGCTCTTGGAGGAGACTTTTGCTATCTTTTCCACTATCAGGCTTGGTCCAAGCTTCACATTACACCTACATCACTGATCCTGTTGAGGGTTAGGTTGTCCTTGTGAGTTGCAACAGTGGAAGACACTAGATCTGCTCAGATCTAGACTATACTAGTGGCTCTTCTCAGTGAGTGTGTCTTTTAACCTCTTGGAAGAGTGCGTTAGATGATTGTGCTTCAGATCTAGACCTTGGCATCAGACCAAAGCATTCTCAAAGCCTACAACATAGTTTCTCTCCCTGGATTGCATTATTTGCAAAGGAGAAGTTGTAGGGTGTTTTGTCCACATTTTGGAGGAGAGATCTCTGGTGTTAGGAATATTCCTCTCACTGTGGTGATCCATGGATTGGCCATCCAATCCATGTGTTTTTTCAGATTTTATCTGTTGTCCCATTGTATTATTTAGAAATTTCTGAATCATTCTGCAGATAGACAACCATAGATCTCAGATCTACTCTTTGTGCTTCATGTTTTGCACAAAACCCCAAGGGGAATGTATATATGAGCTTTTCTTGTACACAGATCTGAATTAGATCTATATTTTTATATACAGATCTTATCTAGATATAAGTATTAATAAATTTTTGCTTCAGCCCCTAAAAATAATGCTGTCATGTTTATGCAGTCTTTTGTTATGGTTGTAGCACCTCATTTCCAAGGATTCTTCCTGTATTGTCTTATTCTTTCTCTTGTACAATGTATGGGATGCAATGTACATCTGATTTTCTGTTATACATCTAAAATTTGAACCTCCATATTAGCCTATTGCTGTGCTTTAGTGGATCAGCGTTATTTCTGAAGCAGTCCTTGCATATAGCTGCAACCCCTCTCTTTGGGTGATTTTCAACTAGACTAGTTTGTGGGAGATCTGTTTAGCCCACCTAGTTTGATTTGTTTTTGCTCTCATTTTGGATTTAGATCTTAGATGAGCTGATATAATGGATCCAGGAGCTAAAAAATCATTTCTATGCACATAATTCTCAGAAGTGCATTATTTCAGTAGGCTTTCTAAGCTGTTCCAGATTTGGAATATTACAGTGGTATCAGAGCAAGATCTGTGGCTCAGCCTGTGGGCTTCAAGAAAAATTGCTACAAAGCAAGGAGCAAGGTCAAAAATATGAATAGGATGAGCTGACTCTCATCACTTTTCAGATCTAGTAAGAACCTCTCCAAGGAGGTTAAACAAGAAGAAGAGAGAAGGAGCAGTGAGATTCCTAGAGAGTTTCAAGAGAAGGAAGATCTTTCGATCAGATCTACAAGATCTATACATGAGGAAAATTATGAATCCTCATCTCATGGATATGTGCACTCAGCCATATCACCAAATATTCAACGTTTTATCAGTGATTTCTTCATGAAGAGGAAGAAAGGAGGTGTACCCGAGAAGGAGACTCTTAGTGAGTATTTGCAGGAATATGAAGCTCAATCTAAGAAGTTCAAAGATAACTTGAACTTCCAAGGGTTCTGTAAGATCAGGAAGGACAACAACACAAAGGAGGAGCATCGTGATGTGAGTAGTTTCCCTCTATCTACTTTCGATGGGTCGCCTAAATGTCCAATTAGGGCTTGGGTGGAGGAGCTAAGAAACTTTGTGCAGCAGCATCAAGTTTCAGAAAATGAAGCCATCATAATAGCAGCACTGCATTTTGAAGGAAAAGCATATGCTTGGTGGTTGTTTGAGTCCTTTTCCATAAGGAATGCAAATACTCCTACTTATGCAAGGTTTATTGCAAGATTAATAGAAATTTTTGATGAAGCTCCATGTGTAACATCTTCTGTTGACACCATCAAACCCTATCAAACAGATCTTTTGCATGAGTTGGAAGGATCTATAGATCCAACTCCATTTCTGAAGACTTTTCTCTCAACTTTTCTCTCAAGGGAAACTAAAATTTTCTCTCAACTATGGGCAGCATTTTCATACTTGGCTAAAGAAGGAGCCTTGGGAGACGCTAGCACAGTGCAGAGAATCTCTCATGAATTTAGAAGAGAGGTGAGAAATTTCCTGAAAGGGGCATTGCTATCTCTCAATCAATTATCTGTGCTGAGAGAGGAGGAATCAGAAGTCTATGATGGCATGGGCATGGGAGTATATGTAAAATCCATAACTTTGGGGTAGCCCATGATACCTTCATTCACAAAGAATATTTCTGAACATGGCAAGGGGATGCTAACCCTCTTGCATGCATGGGCCAAAATGAAGAAGTATTGGAAGACAAGGAATTTCCAAGGGGAAGTTGATTTCCATCTGTTTCAATCTTGTGTTGAGAAAGATCAGCTGCAAATGAGGCAGAAAAGGGAATATTATGATGCTCCAACATGTGATTTTGACATCAAGAATGTCAAATAAGGGAGCCATGATATGACAGGGGCAACATTTCAAACCTCTACAATGCTGTCATTCTTGGGAAGCCTGGATCCTTACTGGGATTCCCAACTCAAGATGGAATACTCCAAGGACCTTTTCACATGTGGGGTTCTTGATGGGGAAGTAGTGGATGAGAGGTTTAAGGTAGTTGATGGAGTCATCTATTTCTATAATCTTATCCTTTTGGTTAGAGAATCCAAGCTCAAGGAGAGACTACTAGATGCAACCTATGAGATCCTACTTTCCAAACCCACTGGTTTCATTAGAGCTTATCATACTCTCTTGGGTGGATTCATATGGGAAGGTTTCAAGGAAGAGGTGCACTCTCATATGAATATGTGCATGGATTACTTGGTAGATGAGGAGGAACATAGCTCTTGGGAAGAGCCATCATTCACACCTCCTTACTCATTGAGTGTGAGAGGGAACTCATCCATGAGTTACCTCACTGTTGTAAAACAAGTATATAGAGAAACTTGTCTTTCTGAATATTATGATGTATCTCCTATATGCTTATATTTTTCTAACACTCATTTGCAGAACATTTCTCCAAGAGGGGGCACTATTTATGATGGGTTTCATGGACCTCTCAAGGCCATGAACTATGTTGATGCAGGGAATTCCTTGAAGGATCTTGGAAAGTTATTATATTCTTCATGGTGTGATTCTTTTACACCAAATATGATGCACATTCTCCAAGCATTCAAGAGGAATGGGGCAGCAAAAAAGTGTTGGGGGAGGCACTTTTCATATCCTATTCTATGATAGTTAAGGGTAAAACTACGCTGGTTGCACATGAGGAGACATCTTCCTTCTCCTTTATCATACATGGCAGCTAGCATGATTCTAATCATGATTCCATATGTTGAAAATGTTCTTACTCTTGGGGACATGGTTGGAGGAGAGGCACATTGGTGGGATGTGTCCTTGGGGGAAGGAGTTCCCCACTCTTTTTTACTGCATGCTTCAATGGGAGCATGAGATATTGTCACTATGATAGATCAATTGTCTCTTTGTAGAGTGAGCCATATGTTTGTTGGGAACATGCCTCTCATCTGTGTTGGGGAGGATTTTATCTATGGATTTCCAAGATGGGAGGTGATCCACTTCATTTGGATGATAGCATGGAGATGGGAGACTATCATGAATAATGAAACTCCCCATGATTGTCATCACTTCTATCTTGAGGAGGCCATGGATCAACAAGAAGGTTTCCATAACAACCTTCCATTATTTCATAATGAGAGCCATTGGGTTTACTCACCAAGGGCCAACTTGCACTTTGAGGAATGACCATTGGAAGACAGAACTATTGCAGAAAATTCAGAGCAATGGTGGAGACTATTGGATGAGGGGGCCATAAGAGAAGAAGGGGATATTTTTGTAGCACCCTTGCAGTTGCTTTAGGGCAATCAAAATTTGGGAAGGGGATACTGTAATATTCCTAAATTAGCTTACAGCTAATAGGAATATTAATTTTTCTTTTGAAATCTAGATGGATGTATAATTGGGCAAGGAGGCTCATAATTTTCTCAAGTATGAATAAAAATCCTTCATGGTGTGAAAAGGGATCATGAAATAACTAGATCAAGCATCCACATGTGTCAACCATGTCTAAACTATGTGGACAAGGTCAAGTTTGACCAAGTCAACAAAATTTATTCTCAAAGAGTGGATCCTAAATAAAGACAACTCAATGTGAATGGAAATCAAGCTAACCAGTTAAAATGAAGACACCTTGAGTGTGGAAGAGGTTGATCACTTGACCAAGTCAACCATGACCATATCTACATCGCAGTCTAGATGCATTGAACCTCTTGGAGGGACAATGTAGTTCTAGAAGGAGGCTTTCCATGTGAAAGAGGCTAAACTAATGAAGTGGTTTAGGGTTTTGACAAGACTCCAATATTATAAAAGGAGGAGGAGAACAATAAGAGAGGGCTGTTGAAGATTATTATTTCTGAAGGTATTTTCTCTTTAGACATCCGTTGTTGGGTCTTTCTATTCAAGAATCCCACCTCCTTCCTTGAGCAGATCTTGGAGGAGACTTGTGCTATATTGTCCACTATCAGGCTTGGCCCAAGCTACACCTTACACCTACAACGTTGATCTTGTTGAGGGTTGGGTTTTCCTTGTGAGTTGTAGCAGTGGAAGACACTAGATTTGATCAGATCTAGACTATACTAGTGGCTCTTCTTAGTGATTGTGTCTTGTAACCTCCTGGAAGAGCGGCTTAGCTGATTGTGCTTCAAATCTAGACCTTGGCATCAAGCCAAATAATTCTCAGAGCCTACAGTGTAATTTCTCTCCCTGGACTACGTTGTTTTCAAAGGAGAAGTTGCGGGGTGTTTTGTTTGCATTTTGGAGGAGAGATCTCCGGTTTTAGGAATCTTCCTCTCACTGTGGTGATCCATGGATTGGCCATCCAATCCATGTTTGTTTTAGATCTGATTTGCTATCCCATTGTATTATTCAGAAATTTCTAAATCATTCTACAGATCTACAACCTTAGATCTCAGATCTACTCTCTTTGATTCTTGTTTTGCACAAAACCATAAGGGGAATGTATAGATAAGCATTTCTTGTACACAAATCTAAATTAGATCTATCATTTTATGTACAGATCTGCTCTAGATCTGATTGTTAATAAACTGCTACTTCAGCCCCTAAAAATAACGTTGTCATGTTTATGCAGTCTTTTCTTATGGTTGTAGCACCTCATTTTCGAGGATTCTTCCTGTATTGTCTTATTCTTTCTCTTGTACAATGTATGGGCTATAATGTACATCTGATTTGCTGTTATACATATGATATTTGATCCTCCATATCAGCCTATTGATGTGCTTCAGTGGATCTACATTATTTCTGAAGCAGTCCTTGCATATAGCTGCAACCCCTCTCTTTGGGTGATTTTCAACTAGATTAGTTTGTGGGAGATCTGTTTAGCCCACCTAGTTTGATTTTCTTTTGTTATCCTTTTGGATTTAGATCTTAGATGAGTTGATCGAATGGATCCAAGAGCTACAAACTCATTTCTATGCATACAATTCTCATAAGTGCGTTATTTTAGTAGGCTTGCTGAGCTGTTCCATATTTGGAATATTACACTCTCCTAGATAGGCTAGTAATGAAATAGATGTCCTCCTCAGTGGACCCATACCAATAGTTAGGACCAACCTGAAAAGTCTGTCGGTGGGCATTCCACGTGTGGATAAGATGTTGCAAAAACCCATTATGGCCCTTTAGGGATGTAGCCTCCTCATATAATTTGAGGAGGCCTATCTTCCATAGGAGCCCCTGGGTGGCTGCTGTAATAGGGCGAGGGCATGTATTTATCTCCCTTTCTTGTGCCTCCCACAGGTGAACCACATTATACTGGTCTTCTTGTTGTTTCTGTTGATCCCTCTCTTCTCTCCTTTCATGCTGCTGAATGATTGACATATTAATACAATTTTTTTTATGAAATGAGACATGTATTTAGGAATATACATATATAATTTTTTTTTGAAAAAAAAAAATTTGGCGCGCCACAAAAAGGAGGCATGCATCAGTAACGATGTGTCATTTTTTGTCGTGCACTGAAGGCGGTGCACCTAGAAATTTTCAGCGCACCACCCTCCTGACATTTTTACAAGGTCAAATGTGTGGTGGTATAATAGACCACATCGTTTACTATGTACCAATGTCAAGAGGGCGGTGCACTGACCAAACTATACGCCCTAGGGCGTATAGTTTAGGAAGCGCACCACGCTCCTAACATCTCTACATAGTAAACAGTGCAGTCATTTACATGACTGTACCATTGACTATGTCAAGTTCATGGGGGGTGGGGGGGGAGGGGGAGGGTATGCTAACAAAATAACCCGCCCTGGGGCAGATATTTCTGTAAACACATCGCATTCCTGTAATTTGACATGGTCAACGGTGAGGCCGGGTAACTAACCAAACCACAAATTTATTAATTTAAAAAAATCTCACTGTGTCGTTTCAGTACTGCCCCGAAACCAGTGCGGATATTGTTAGCACTGCGTGGGATATTTTTTTTTTTTTAAAGTAAGGTGAATTTTAAGCTATTTTGGAAAAATAATCTGCTAAAAGGTTTAATTATAAAAAGAAAAGTAAAATACCTCTACATTTGGCCGTCGAGTAGGCATATTGGCTGTAGAATTTGCAAAACTAAATTTTCCCACTGTTTTGGAAAATTTGGAATGGAGATGGTGGGAAATGGACATCAACAGTGTGTGCAATGGGAGTACCGATGGCAGGGTGTCTCATAGAAGGTAAATTTTAACCGGTGCTTGAGAGTTCTGGAGCACTAAAAAGTGAAAAATGCAGATTTTTGGCCGTATTTTTTTTTATTTAACCCTATTTCGGTGCACAAGTTTTATAGGCGCACCGGTGCGGTTTCTTAAACCTGCATCGAGCTGTTTCAGTTTTGGTGCGGGGTTTTATGACGCACCAGTGCAGAACCTTTGTAGAGCACTGGTGCGCTATAGTAATGAGATGCATCGGGTGGGTTTGTATCGAACGTACAGTGTCCTGGTGTGCCAATTTTTTGTATGCATTGGTGCTTTCTCTAGTTTAATGCTCCAGTGCAGTTTAGGATGATAAATGCACCCACCAAAAAAAAAAAAAACCTCCACACACAAACCTCCTCTAGTAACCTCTGCTACAAACGAATGTCTGGGCTATTTTTATAAGGGGTTCCTCAAAAACATCCGCTAGAGGGTCTTTCCATTGTAGTGAATCTACCCCCTTTTGGATTTAAACTTATGTCCTTTTATGAGGAAGCACATGTTCTTAACCATTAGGCCCACTAGTTGACAAAGAAATACTATACTTAACATTTTGAATTGAAATGTCCATATTAAAATGTTTTCTTGTTATTAAGATAATTTTAAATACATTTTATCCTATATTAGGAAGTATCTCTCTCTCTATCTTGTTGGAAAATGTAACTAGTTTCAATCTTCATAACTGTCATTTTACTAATGTCAATATGTATTCTTATGTAATAAGCAAAATAGGAAAGACAAATTATTATTTTAAAGCATGGGTTTCATGCTTCTTTTGATTCGTCTTCTAGTTTAAGCATGTTGTTCATGCTTCTAGAGTTTTTCATGTCATAAGATTTATTGTCAAGAGTCAAGAGAGTCAATGACATGTTTACAAGACCCATTTTAGAAAATTGTACCATGTAAAATAATTTATTTTGAGTCAAGACAATCAAAATAAAACTCCTAGCACAAGTCACTCCAAACAGGGCTATTCAACGTCCATAGATGAGTCACTAAATAGAAGTTGCTCAACCTAATTTGGAAACAAGTTTTATCTATAATCAAGAAGTTCGATATTAGGTGCCAAATCCAAGGAGGCAGCCTAGAAAGGAAATACAAAAATAAGTTGGAGAAAGAAAAAAGAAAAATCAAGATTTTGGTCTATGTTTTGCCTTAATTCCTTTCAGACATGCGAAGATAATTAGTTGTTGCAAGGGTCAAAGTTCGAGAATTGCCGCAGGTCCAAAATCTTGAAGCTGAGTGTAACAACCCCAAAATTTAACATGCAACTAATTATATCAAATATGCAATTAATAATCAACACAGAAACCATTAACAAGCTAGCATAGAACTTTCATAAACATGAGCAAAGACGACTTACTTGTAACGACGATATTCCTTACTTGAGACTCCAAATTTGAATGCTATTTGAATCCCGCTAACCGCAAAAAAGTTTTTGGGACAACTCTACACCCAAACGTAGGCTTAGCTGCACACAGTTGACCACCCCTAAGCCCTCAATCAACATACTACTTCCAGGGAAACCTTTTCCTCACAATACCTTTTTCTCAAGAGAATGGATGAAAGAATGATCAATGAATCTTCCTCAATGCCTATTAAATAGAACAAACAATGGAAATGGAGCCACATGCACATATTCAGTGTGTCAACATGCAACCTTTATTTATTTATTTTAAGTTTTACTTAATTTAATGTTTCTCTTAGTTTAACTTACTTTTTGTCAACTTTACTTATTTTTATAGTTTCTTAGTTTAAATCTTTTTTAATTTACTCCTTTTTAATTTTGTTAACTTCACTTATTTATTTACTATTTATAACTCCATTTTATTATTTACTATTTTATTTAGAACTCCAGTTATTAGTTACTATTTTATTTATTATTATTATTATTCTTTTTATTATTTCTTCTATATTTACTACTATTGACTTATTGTTTATTTACAATTTATTTAATTATAATATATTATATTATTTATTATTTTTATTATTATTAGGGGACATTACATACACCATACCCTCTTTAAGGAACTTCATCCTGAAGTTAAGTTGAACAATTTATTATATTATTTATTACTTCATGTTTGGCCAACACCCTCTGCTAAACTAGTATAACCAACAGGCATCAAAAGTTTCCACAACAGCCAGGAAATCTCAAGGAATATCTGTCCTTTTTCCCACTTTTGAAACTAGGCATAAGCCTCACCGGTCTATACCATAGCCCAAGGTTGGCCCCAAAGGATTGCGCCTGGCTAAGACCTCATGTACCCCAAGGCAGACATCTGGTCCTAGTACTCAATGACTCTAGGCATCTCGCAAGGTTGGACCACTCCCTTCACACTCACTAAGGTGCATAGCCCCATGCATTGAAGTCCTTACACCCCTTCTAGAATCCGACATCCCAATCCAATATCGGGCACTTGACCTCCTCAAGATGGTCCCACAGCCCTTCAAGAGCTATCCATCAAGAGCTATATAAGACAAAGGAACCATTGGCATATGTAGTGTTTATTGAATTTTTCCCCAGCCTATATGGTGTTACATATTCTCCCTCATAGGTATGGGCTCCTACAAAATCGTCAAATAAACCAGCCCTCTTAGCCCATTTGTGGATTTCCTGCCAATCATATCATCTCAACATTCATCCAATGCATTAGTTATAATCATAACATCATAGAAAATAATACACATCCTAAATCTTGCATTTCATCATGATAATATAATGTCATTGTTAATAACCACATTTTAAATAGTAAATAACTACATCCTCATGCATGTCACAAAATCTGTATCGATTCCACATGCTTCATATCATGAAATACCATCATAAGTTATAACAACAACATATATGAATCATGACATCGCATAATAAATTAATCACATGTCAATATAACCTCAAATAATAACATCATAATCCCTATGCATATCATAATCATCATTTTCATACAACTCTATAAGTAAGAACCATATGTGGATCATTACCATCATCCCATAATAGTTAATTAAAACCATAACTGAAATCATAATGTACGATTTAGATGTATAAATATAATTTAAACAATAAGACACGATCTAGAGGGTCCATAAAAGTATCTACCTTAGCTAGATTATGCGCTCCTATATAGTTCGCCACACAATTTTAATTAAATAGATAAGTAAATTCATTAAAAATAACATCTACATCTTCCCAGGCAGCTGAACCTGGGCCATATTGGTTCGATTGGACCTTGACTTGCTCAAACTCATGATTCCTGAGCCGACAAACCTGGTGGTCCAGTATACAGAATGGTTCAACCTGAAGGACTCCCTCCTCGGAAACCTATAATTTCTCAAATGTTACCACATGGGATGGGTCAGGTACATATTTTATAAACATAGAAACATGAAACATGTTATGCATTCTTCCTAGATGGAATGACATCTCGAGCTTATAAGAAATTGGTCTGATCCTCTCTAGATCTTAAATGGGCCAAAAAATCTAGGGGATACATTTTTTCCCTTGCAAAATCTGAAGGAAATCTTCTAGGGTTTGAATCTAATAAAAACTTGGCTTCCTTCCTCAAATCTTATATCAATTCTCTTTGCATCGACATAACTTTTCTAATGATCCTTGGCTTCTTTTAGCCTCTGCTTAATTATTTCCATTTGTTCTTTCATTTCTTAGAGCATTTCAGGTCCCAACATGACGCAATTCTCTAATTGATCCCAGCTCAATGGAGTACACCATGGTCTTCCGTATAAGACTTCAAAGGGAGTTTCCTGAATTGAACTGTGATAACTATTGTTGTATGCAAATTCAACTAAGGGAAGGTATTTCTCCCACTGATTTTGTTGATCCATGACATACATTATGAGCATGTCCTCTAATACTTGGTTTACACTTTTTGTTTTCCCATCTGTCTCTGGATGATATGCAGTATTGAAGTTTAGTTGTGTTCCGAGAGATTGTAAAAGGATTTTCCAAAATCTGGAAGTAAAGCATGAATCTCTGTTGGATATTATTTTCCAGGGCACTCCATGAAGGCAAATTATTTCCTATAGGAAAACTTGAGCAATATTTGGTGCCTCGAAGGTGCTCTTAACAGGAATGAAGTGAGAACTCTTAGTTAATTTGTCAACAGTGACCATGATGCAGTCATGTCTTTGGGAATTCATACGTAATCCCCCAACAAAATCCATCGAAAACAATTCCCACTTAGTTTCTGGTATATCATGGGGTTGTAAAATACCTGCAGGGTGACAATGTTCAACTTTAACCTGTTGAAATTCCAGACAACTGGCCATGAACTGTGTTATATATTTTTTCATTCCTGTCCAGAAAAATAGTTGTTTCAAATCTACGTACATTTTCTGGACTCCTGGATGTGAAACATATGAATCTTGGTGAGATTCCTTCATTATTAATTTCCGATTTCATCATCAGCCGGTACATATATCTTACCATTATATGGCAACAACGCATCCTCATCTAAGGTGTATCCTTCCCACTTGGATGCCATTGGTACTTCTTCTTGTAAGGAAAGTTGTTGGTATTGTGGGTCCCCTATTAGGTGGTTTAGAATCTAGATTTTTAGGTATATCTTCACTAACAGTATTGAATAAAGCCTAGGTCACCTGCTTAAAGTGTCTGCAACCTTATTTTATTTCCCTTTGATGTAGAATATCTTGAAATCATATTCACTAAATAACTCACTCCACGCCGTTATCGAGCATTAAGGTCCTTTTGGGTGAATATAGGCTCAAGACATTTATGATCCATTCTTAATTCAAATTGGCGCCCCATCAGATAATGTATCCATAGTCTCAGGGCCATTGAAAATACAAATAATTCCAAATCATGTGTGGCATAATTTATTTCATGGGCCTTTAGTTTACGTGAAGCATAAGAAATAACCCCTCCATACTGCATCAAGAATTCCCCTAATCCTTCTCTTGATACATTTGTGTACGCAAAAAAGTCTTTGTCCATGTTGGGCACCTTTAATATTAGGGTAGTTGTTAAGCATCATTTTAGCTCATTGAATGCTCTCTCACACTCACTTGTCCATTCAAACTTAACCCCTTTCCTTTGGAGGTTTTTGACGAGAATTGATATTCGTGAAAATCCTTCTACAAATATTCTATAATAGCCCGCTAACCCCACAAAGTTGCATACTTATTTGACATTATTAGGAGTAGGTCAATCCATTATAGTTTAAATCTTGTTGCAATCCACTATAATTCCTTCCCCACTAATGGTATGGCCTAGATATTGAATTTCCTTCTCAAAGAAAGAACACTTAGTAAGTTTTCTATATAACTTATGTTCTCTAAGACATTGAAGCATTAGTTTCAAATGCTGTTGATGCTCCTTCTCATTGTGGGAATAAATGAGGATGTCATCCAGGAACACTTGAACAAATCAGTCCAGATATCTGTGGAAAACACTATTCATCAAGTTCATGAAGGTTGTCGGGGCATTAGTAAAACCAAATGGTACAACAATAAAATCATAGTGCCCATATCGTGTTCTGAATGTTGTCTTAGGTATGTCCTCTTATTTGATTCTTAGTTGATGGTATCCTGACCGTAAGTCTATCTTGGAAAATACTAAAGTTCCTTTTAGTTGGTCAAAGAGGTCATCTATTGGAGGCATGGAGTACCAGTTTCGGATGGTGGCCTTATTTAGATCTCGATAATCAATACATAACCTAAGTGTTCCATCTTTTTTCTTCACAAAGATCAATGGCGTACCACAAGGTGATACACTGGGTCAGATGAATCCTTGATCAAGTAGTTATTTAAGCAGTATAATTAGCTCATTAAGTTCTAGAACAACCATTTGATAAGGTGTTTTGGATATGGGTTCTATTCCCGAGTTTAAGGAAATGGAAAAAACAATTTCTCGGATAAGAGGCAAGCCTAGTACTTATGGAGGAAACACATCTGCAAATTTAAAGTAGTGGGTGCAACTTATTAGAAGACTTCCCGTCGACACTAACCATTTCTACTGAATAAATATTACATCCTTTCCTCATACACTTATTAACATTCTTTGCTGATATGAGGCACAACACAACCCCCTGTTTAATTCTCTCGATTACTGTGGATTCTCCTTGGTCATTTTTGAAGAGAATTGTCTTATTATAGCAATCCACTACAGCTTGATGAGATTCAAGCCAATCCATTCCTACAATTAGGTCATAAGTTCCCAAAGTCATGCTGTACAAGTTCATCTTGGTGTCACATCCTAGAAGGTCCTACCGGTTGTTTATGGTTTATTTTTTAAATTAAATTTAAAAAAAAAAAAAAATTAGAATTAAAAAAATTTGCAAGCAACCATGTCGCAAGGTTCCGACTCCTTAATTGGTTTTATGGTTAGCAAGCAACCATGTTGCAAAAGAGGAGCAAAGATTTAACCCAATGCGTCAAATTCCAAAGAGGATTGTCATGTGGGCAAAGTTATTTTTCAACGCATAGTGAATACGATGCTTTTTGAATATAAATGATATTTTATTGAATAAAGGGGTTTTTTTTTGGTTACATTTGAATTATAATTTAGTGATGGAAGTTATAAGCCTCTTTAATTTTGAATATTATTTGTATTATTATTATATTTAATTTTGAATATTACTTTGTTTATTTTGTTTAAGTTAACTATAAAAGGTTTTTTTGGAAATAATTTAATTGTTAAATATTTGTTTTATTAAAAGAAAATTTAATAAATAGTGAGCAATGTTCAATTTTTTAGTTAATTAAAATATTTGTGAGTGTTTAATTTTAATGGTGGATAAATTGTCTAAATGCTTTTAAAATTTTATATTGTGATACCTAGTATTTTAAAATATTATATTATAATACATGGTATAATTATGAGAATATTTCGGATAAAAACAATTTTATTTGAAGTAAGAATTTTTTATATATTATATGTATGTATATATATATATATATATATGTATGTATATATATATATATATATATATATATATATATATATATATATATATATATATATATATATATATATATATATATATATATATATATATATATATATATATATATATATATATATATATATATTATAGATGAAAAATGAATAATTGTATATAGATAGAAATTATGGATTAAGAGATTATATTTCAAATTTGAACATGATTTATCATATTGATCTAGATTTATTTTATTTTATATGTATTGATATTATTTTAATATTAATAATGTGAGAGATAAGCATGATTAATGATTGAATATTTGCATGATTTTTATAGTAGTAATATCTTAAATTAATGGATTAGATAAGACTTGTGTTGATTGAAACATGATTACCTTAAGTCATGATAAATAGTTTGAATGTTTAGTTAATTTCTCAATCTTGCTCCAAGGATGTTGCCTCTTCAAGAGGGGAAGAATGACAAATAATTTTATCAATTCGAGTAACATCAATACAATTTTCCAATAGTACACATAAAGTAAATTCAAATTGGAAGGAGATTAGGGAACCATAAGTATATTAACAAGGGTTTTAAGAAATAAAGAAAATTTTGACCCCTAACCTGAAACTTTAATGTGGGGCCACGAGACCAATTAACTACCCAAGCCTGATACCACACGACGGTCATCTTTGGAACCTCATTTCTTTTTCTTACTCATAAACACAACCAACATAGGATGATGAAAAAAATGGTGCTATAAGTGAGTGACTTGAGTTTTAACAAACAAGTGTAAGAAATCAACAAGAAGCAATAAATTATCCTAGTATACGAGTAAAGATTTTAGAATATCTTCGAGGTATTTTGGTGAATGGACAACCCTATAAAAAGAAAAAAAAAGGTTTATGACCCCTAGTAGGATATTTCCATATAAGAACAAGATAAGGATCACTATAAGGACAATGAAAGTCAAGAAGAAAATATTTTCAAAGGTTTCAAAAATGATGCCAATCATTTTAAGAAATTATAGGAGTTATGGTAACACTTTATTACAAAATTAATAAACCCATGAATGTTGAATTATGGGAATGACAAAGAGAAAAATAATAGAAATTGAGAATATTTTGTGAGTGGAAAAAGAAAAAATTCCTTAACATTAAGATAATATTCTCATGGGAAGTTCAAGATTAGTGATAGTTGAGCATGGTGCTATTGTGAATGAAAATAACATGAAATTTTAGGATTTGAGTAGATAATTAACATTCATACAATTATTTGAGGTGGATAACATTAAAGTAGGAAGGGATCTATGGAAAGGTAATAATGTCTAGGGATAATTTATGTGATGATACTAAGGGGCCTCTCTCTCAAGTAATGTTCTCATAAGGATATTGATAACTAGATTGAGCAACATGATTGGTATGGGTCATGGTGACGACCTATATAATTTTAAAAGGGCCATATGGGAAATTATGAATGAGAATGATCAAATAGGTGACAAGTGATAGAGTAAGAAAATGTTTAAAGGTGAATACTAAAGATAATAATTGTTTACCATTGGCAAAGGAGATAAAAAATTTTGTGATAAGTTGAGGCTTAAAAACAATAAAACAATTAATGTGAAGAGTAAGAAGTTGATATTCCATTAATGAGTTATGTATTTAGATTAATTGATTCAATGCATTGGAAATGTAATAATGATCTCAAGAATAATGGTAAGGCTACTAATAACTTAACTAGAGATTAAAGCTCTAGATGGTGAAACATACAAGTAAAAACATTGTATGAAACTATATCATGTTGATGGTGTAGCTATGTCTGTCCTGTAAATTATGGGTTTCTTATTGAAAGAAGAGGAGATGATTGTTGAAAACAATATACATCTTGTTGAGAACACCACATTAATAATATTGATGAGATAATCTAGAATCTAAATAAATGTTGAATAGTCTTAGTTCATAGTTGGTATTCACTGTTTATTTAGGAGATGAAATATATTTTTGTTGAATGAATCGTGATAATAATGTTATAGTGCATTATTATTATATATTTGATAAGTATTGATATGATTATCATATTAAATATGTTTATGATGTGATGGTATGCGGTAAATGGATATATTTCTGATGAGAGGTGGATGATGCATATGTGGTGCTTATTTATTTATTTGTTATGATAATGATGTTGTATGCTAATGATGGATAAGATATGCATAGGGATCATGACGTTATGATATGATGTATATTGGAATTTTTTCACTTATTATGTGATGTCATGATTCATATATGTTCATGTTATAACTTATGATGGTATTTCATGATGTGAAGCATGTGGAATCGATACAAATTTTGTGGCATGCATGAGCATGTAGTTCTTTACTATTTAGAATGTGGTTATTAATAATGATTTTATATTATCTTGATGAAATGCAAGAGTTAGGATGTGAATTAATTTCTATGATTTTATGATTATAACTAATGCATTGGATGCATGTTGAGATGAGGTGATTGGAAGGAAATCCAAAAATGGGCCAAGAGGGCTGGTTTATTTGATCATCTCGTGGGATCCCATACCTATGAGGGAGAATATGTAACACCATATGGGCTGGGGATAAACTCAATCAATACTACATATGCCAGTGGTTCCTTTGTCTTGTATAGCTCTTGAAAGGCCGAAGGACTTCGATGCCTGGGGTTGTACACCTTAGTGAGAGTGGAGGGAGTGGGCCAACCTTGCAAGATGCCCAGAGTCATTGAGTATTGAGACCGAATGCCTGCATTGGGGTAGATGTGGTTTGAGCTAGGCGCGAGCATTGGGCTATGGTACAGACGAAGGAGGCTTATGCCTGGTTTTGAAAGTGGGAAAAAGGACATAGATTCCTTGATATTTCCTGGGTGTTATGGAAACTTTCGATGCCTGCTAGTTATACTAGTTCAGTAGAGGGTGTTGGGCAAACATGCAGTAATAAATAACTAAATAAACAAAATGCTAAATTATTCAACTTAACTTCAGTACAAAGTTCCTTAAAGAGGGGGAGTATGTAATGTCCCCTAATAATAATAAATAATGAATAATAAATAAAATAATAAATAAATAATATAATATAATTAAATAAATAGTAAATAAATAATAAGTAAATAATAGTAAACACACAATAAATAATAAAGAGAATAATAATAATAATAATAAATAAAATAGTAAATAATAAACTGAAGTTCTAAATAAAATAGTAAATAATAAACTAGAGTTCTAAATAAAATAGTAAATAATAAACTGAAGTTCTAAATAAAATAGTAAACAATAAACTGGAGTTCTAAATAGTAAATAAATAAGTGAAGTTAACAAAAGTAAAAAGGAATAAATTAAGAAAGAGTTAAACTAAGAAAACTATACAAATAAGTAAAGTTGACAAAAAGTAAAAAGGAATAAAATAAGAAAGAGTTAAATTAAGAGAAACATTAAATTAAGTAAAAGTTAAAATAAATAAATAAAGGTTGCACATTGACACAATGAATGTGTGCATGTCGTTCCCTTTCCATTGTTTTGTCTATTTAATAGACATTGAAGAAGATTCATGGATCATTCAGTTATCCATTCTTTTGAGAGAAAGGTATTGTGAGGCAAAGGATTCCATGGAAGTAGTACGTTGATTGAGGGCTCGGGGGTCGCCAGCTGTGGAAAGATTATGTGTAGCCGAGCCTACGGTTGGGTGGAGAGTTGTCCCCAAAAATTTATTTCGGTTAGAAGGATTCAAATAGTGTTCAACTTGGAGTCTCAAGTAAGGAACACCGTTGTTACAGGTAAGTTTTCTTTGCTGTGTTTCTAAAATTTCTATGTTGATTAGTTAAACATTTTTGTGTTGATTATTAATTGCATATTTGATATAATTAATTGCATGTTAAATTTGGGGTTTTTGCACTAAGGGATGAACTTTTGTATTTGGTAAAATTTTGGAAATGTTTGCCTCTTGTTGAATTGATTTAACTTTGACCTATTTGGAAGGGATTCTTGGAGGGATGACTATGTGCTGGAGGAGGCTTTGGTCTTGATTTTCTCATTTGAAATAGATTCTATAAGAATAGAATATATTTTCTAGGTTTTCTCCTTTCTGGGGTTTTTCCCTAGATTGGAGCCTAATTTTCGTGCCCATCGTCTTTATTGAGTTTGCACTTGATACTTGTTTGATGAATAATGTATAATAAATAAACAAAATAAGATACATAATGTGCACAATAAATCATTAGGATTAAGAAGAAATTGAATCAATAACTACCATATTGCATTCTCCAACATGGTTTCAGAGCTAAGGTGAACAAGAGAAGGAATATGGAATGATACAAAAGAGGAGGTTGCTTGTCAAGGAAAATAATTTGCAAAAAGACACATGGAAAGAAGAAGAACACCTATTAACCTAGTGTTGATGGTCATAAATGACTTCATCAACATTGTGGAAACCACCTAGTTCAAATCCTAAATCAAATCCTTTTATTTTTTTAATGATGGCTACAACTAGAATTTTGGGACTAGTTTCCCTTGAAATAAAACTATATGGGATGTGCTGGATGTGATTATATATTCTAATAGGTATTAATAACTGATGTATAATACTACTAAACCCGAGTAAGCTGATAGCATATGTGTTATAAAAATGTCACAATTGACATAACAATGTAGATCATTAAGAAACTATGATATTAACTCAATAAAAGGATATTAATTTAATTAAATAATTAATTAAATTAATTTGTTTAAAACATCACATATACTAAAATTTCATTGTTCATAAATATAACTTAAATTTGAATCAAAGATATCAATGGTGATAATGAAAGATTGATCAACATACATATAATGTGATCAAAAACATTAATCCATTCCATTCAAAGAAAATACACAGAAATATGATAGTAGTACCAGATATACCGTAGCTCTAATCATCACGGAAAATAAAATGGTTCAACTTAATATTAAGAAAATATTTAATATAATAGTGTAACTTAAGTCGAGTCTCCTTACAAAAATTTAGAACCCCTTCTCCATCTTGGAGAGGGAATTTATAGTTTTTCAAAAAAGGATAAAAATAGATTGATCTAATAACTCTTAACCAATAGTAACATTAAGGGGAAAATTGGGAAATGGTTACAACAAATTTCCATGCTTAGGAAGAAGACTGTCCAATAGTTTGTTGTTGCAGATTGTAGATATCGATCAAACTCTTCAGCTCTGATGGACATTAGGCTTGATCCTGACCTGTAAACATAGCATTTTTAAAATATGGCAACATTTGAAATGCATCCGAGAAGAAACCATTGGAAGTGTGGCTTCACTAGAAAATGGCAGTGATGCTCAATTTTAACCTTGGTCAATTGATCAACTATTTCGGTGGTCTTCTTGCATTATTCTTGCCACGTATTTGACATCACTACATATCGAGAAATGTACCTTCAGGATAACTCTAAATGAGATTGGATTGTAGTAAATTATCGTTGATTGATTCAATAATAGGATGGCGAGATTCCAGGCCTCATTTATGGCTGCTTCAACCTGCTTCATTCATATCTCCCATTCTTGGAATAAAATAATTTTCTGAGCCTCATCAATCTTAAGTAGATTAGCATATATACCTTCTTCACTTTCTTTCCAATTGAGTAAATGTATGATATTTTCATTCATTTCTTCAAATTTGTCTGTCATATATGATAATTGATCAACAAGACAATCAACATCCTTGAATTGATCTTGAATTATTTCCAATTTATGGAAGAAGGCTTTTTGTTGCTGTGGAATAAGAGTATTCAATTATTTAACATCCCTTTTGAACTCTGTCAATTCAGGATTGATATGCAGTTGTTCAATCCTTTTCTGCATTTCTTGATTTTTATCATTTCTAACTTGTAAATATTTATCATATTGGACCTTGAGGAAGTCAAAGTTTTGTTGTAGCTTTTTTAACTGTGACTTCCAATGCTCATTGATCCTCTATTTTTCATTCTCAATATTTTTCTCTAGCAGGGTGATTTTCTCTTCTTTCTCCTTTATAAGTTCTTGCACTTCTACAATATTATCCATAGTAGCTGAGGCATAAGCACCAGTAAATTGAGTGAGTCTCCCTAAATTCTCTATTAGTTTTGCAGTAGAGCCATTCCATAAAACTTCAAAAGAAGAGGGATTGTTGGAACTAATGTTTATGATTGATCTAGCTTTCTCTTCTTTCCTCCTATTTGCACTACAACCTTGTGTTGAGGACTGTAGAATATATCCAACAGAGGAATCTATTCAATATTCAAAACAATTTCGGAGGTAGGAAAGGGAGTAATAACCTCAATATATTTCGTAACTTGAACATGATATTTACCAGTATTATTATTTTCTTTAAAACTCCGTTTAAGATTATTAGGAGTATCCTGAACATGAATTTTTTTTTAATCTCAGTAATTGGGATTGTTTCCTTAGATGACTGTAATCAATCCAAAGGAAGGTTTCCTATTCTTGAAGCTCTGTATTTCACGAATTGAGCCTTCTCTTCTGGGGTCAATTGATATTCTGCTCTCTTCAATACTAGTGCATATGAGTAAGACTACTTAAATAAGTCATCCGACCGATCTGGTTCATGAACAAACTGTGTGAGGTTTTGAGAAGCAATGGAATTATTGACTACATAAACAGGATCATAATGACTGTTGGGCACAGTAGGTAGATTTAAGACCTTAATAGCCTATATTTCCTTCTCTGCATGCTTATAATATGCTAAGAAAAATATACCAAACTTATCTAGAAAATATTGCCACATCCTTTTATTTGAATCTTTCAGTGTTTTGGAAATACCATATCCTACAATTTGATAGTCTATTTCTATTCATATAAGCTTATCGAGAATGTATAAGGGAATGACATGAGGGTGAGCGAAGATTCCATAAACTCTGATAGAGGAAAAATACTGTGGGGCTCATACTCTTCAAGGGAATTGGAAACATAACTCTGTGAAAAAATTGACAAAAATTCCCTTGATATTATTGATTCCCACAGGACATCGTGATAAATATGTGTGGGCTTTGGATCTTAGAGACTCCATTTCTAGGCTATGCAAGGAAAATACATTTAAAAACATAAAGCATCATTGATGTAGGTAGGCATATAGAAAGGAGGTATTTAATTTTTAGAAATACTGCGACCTTTTCTAAAAGCTACAATATGTGTAGCCAAATTATCAAAAAGTATGGTGGTCCAATCAAATATATATCCCTTCGAGGCTCCATTAATAAGAGGTACCTAGTCATCGGGGAATTTTGACAAATTATATTGCACATGCAACCTAAACATCATATCAGTGACTTGGGAGAATGGACCGACGAGAGAATCAACAAAGTACTTACCACTTTCTTCTGCTTTATGTTTATTCGAGTCCTTTCTCCAAAGTTTGATTTTTTCCAATGGATTTATGTGTTCCTTTATAAAAGACTCAACATATTCCTTATTGTATTTATATTGTGGATTGGGAAGGTGGTACATGATGTGCAAATACTTTCTTGAAAAAGACCTAATAAGTGTGACTTTACTAGTATGAATTTTATTTTCGGAAATGTCCAAATTCTCCACAACCCAATGGACCATATCTGTATAAGGAAGGATTAAATTCCTAGTAGTAATTCTATGCAAGAATAATTTAGCAATATCACTGGAAGTAGCTTCCAAAACTAGAACAATATCATCAACAGTAACTATCCGAGTAGCCCTAAGATTCTCATCTTCAAAATACTGGTAAATTTATTCCCAAGAAAAAATCCCAACGTCTCTAGTACAGACTATGTCTGAAAATAATCCCACTCTTTGGTTCTTTTCATCAATGTCTTCTACAAATGGGCCAAAAGGTTGATGTAGCAGAACCTTTTTCTTAGGTTTTCCTCCTTTCTTAACTTATTTGTGGTGACAAGAATTAGAGCTTTCCTATAATGGAGATACACAACAAATCAAAAAACACTTAGCCAAAAATTAGTGCTAATATAAATAAACTTTACAATATAAATCCATTTTTGGAATGAATCTTATAAGATTAAATTAATTGAATGTAAAATTTTATGTTTTCGAGACTTATTAAAATCCATAAAAAACCCACTAAGTACATTAATGGGAAGCCATGTGAAAATATGTCATGTCAGATTATTGGAGGTGAAATATTAGAGAGTTATTCAAAATTGAGTTACAATATTTCAAATATTTGAAGTGAGTTGTTCCCAATAATACAATGGTTATAAAAATAAATTCAAAAAGAGTCTCAAAGTAAGTGTTCTGATGAGGAATATGAAAATTCTATCGAGAGGATCATTTTTGTAAGAATTATGAAATAATGTATCCGAAATAAAGAATCCCGATATAAAATTACCCGTAATCAATATTATAATCATAAAAGGGTATCACATGTCAATATTTCAAAGATATGAATTTTTGTAGCATTATTTTTCAAGAGGTTCTGATAAAGGAGGTCCGATAAAGGTATCATCGAGACTTGAGGAATTTCGTAGGAGTTTATTTTCAGAGGTGTAATAAAAATGTAGTTCTGAAATGAATATTTTAATCATAAAATTTTCGAGGATTGAAATCTCATAAAGTCTTTAAATTTTAATAAAATAATCGATAGGTTGTATTTCTAGGATGTGCCTTTTCGTAACGTTTATTAATAAAAATTACGAAATGGGGAAGGGACGATAACAAAGGACTTTCAATACAAATGGAATTTCAGGGAGTGGGCCCATTGAAACTCCACTATTTCATAACGTTTAAAGAAATACAACTTCAATAATATTTGTTTCAAAAAAATGGAAATACCTTGAGTTTAAAAGTTTTATTTAAAAGCACTTTCAAGAAATATCACTATTGTATTTTTTTGAATAAAACAAAGTATTTTGTTTGAAAAACTAAGTATATTAAAATGGTACCCATTATTTATTAGGAATTTAAAATAATAAATGGGGGGTTCATGTTTTTCTACAAAAATTGGCGACGCATTAGGAGAAACAATTAACTCTGTTAAATAAATAAAATTAAAAAAAATAAAGGAATATAAATTGAAAAGAATAGAATGTCGAAATTCAGATTTCTGATAACAATTTCTCTGAATCAAATAAAATTCATTACTTGTAAACTTCATAACCTGTTATTTTAAAATATTATATTTATCTCTGTCAGTGATTTTATAATATCAATTGTAATGATGAAGTAAGGAACTATTGAAATTTTTTCTTGAAGATAAACTCTTTTGTCACTAGTAGTGCCACTACTGCCAGTAGATGCCCATAGCCTTGACAGGGTTACAATTTAACCAAAAAATACAAGTATCCCATCTACTAGAAAAGATTTTAGATATTTCTGTTGAGATTTATTTAAATTTTCTTTGCTTGAAAGTCATTGTCCTGGCTTGATGGCTAGATATTGACAATTCCATTCACAATTATTAATGATATTGAACAAGCTGACTCGTGATGAGACCTCTTGTTTTACAACTTTTGACACTAATCCACTATATTGGTTTGGTGACAAGATTTGATAATTTCAATATCATTAATTCCCCATGATCATGGTAAGTTGGCTCTTAATGAGACCCCTTATCTTTCAAGTTCAATATTTTTGAATTACACTCTTAAAATATTAGATTAGTGTATGGGGATGTAAGTCTTCCCCTTAAGAGTTATGGATGACAATGAGAGTCATAAGATGTTAAACCTTTTCATAGTATTTACCGATTTCAATAAGTGTTCTAAAATATGAATAGTCATAAGACAAAATGGTCTTTTCAATGATTCATATTATGAATAGTTCACAAAATAATGGAAACAAAATGAGAGATTACAATGTTTTTTTTTTTTATAATCTGAATATGGCTACTTCTATATTGATACAAAAATAGAATTACAGAGAGGCCGAGGCCTCAAGAGTTCCAGCCCATTGCTGCGGCATTCTTACATAACAATCTGATAATTGACCATCAAAACAATTAGGTGGCAAACCATTAGAGCTTTCAAGAACAATGATCTTGTCTGTTCCTAAGAAATGATTGACATCTATGACTGGAAATTGAACAGACCTTGATAGTATGACCCCTATAGAGTAAGCCAGAGTGGCAAGATTCTTACAATTTCGATCCATAACAAAACCAAAAATGACAGTTCGAAAACCTGTGACCAGAGCTAGAACAAGGACATAAACCAGATTATGACTCCCACGCAGGGGAGGCCGGTCATATAACAAAAGAGTGACCATAAGAACAGAAGAACAATTAAGCAGATGCACCATACTGAAAATGAACACCTTCAGGCCGACGGAGACCAAAAACCGGAAGCGCAAACCTGGATACACTTTAATGAGCAGAGGGAGGATCTTCCTCGACAATGAGGCAGCCAAATTTGTAGGGATCATCATCTTCAGGAGGAGGGTCATCCTGGTGCTCAGGTCCGTCATCAATTGGAGCAGAGGAGCTTGCCTAAAGTCCCATATTGGCCTCCTTGCCAGAAGTAACATTCTGCTGGTTGTCTGCCTGAGGGTTGCTGTGCTCGACGTCCGCTATGGGCTCCAGAGAAGCCTCCATAGTAGCCCGGACATGACCCGAGGAGACCTGTTCTGAGGAGGCTGCCCGAAGGTCGATGGTAACCGTGGCAAGGAGAGAGGTGTTGTTAATACTGCAGGGGAAATGAAAATGAGCATGGTGAGAATGCGCCCTGGAAGACAATCGAAAGTGCCCAGCGGGATTAAAATGATTACGACCCCTTCCACGACCTCTTCTTGATGCAGGAAAGCGGACTGGTCCGAATTCAGAAGAGTAAGACGAAGAATCGGAAGTGGAGGGGGAGGACCTGCTAATTGCATGCCCACTGGAACCACCTCGCCTGCAACGCATTCTCGGGCGAAGGCGAGGCATGGTGTTGACAGGGGGAACAACGAGGGCAGTATGAACCTGCGGATGACTGGTAGGCGAAAAGGACGGGCGTGAAAGATTACAGGAGGAGCAGTTGGTGAAATGGAAACCCGGCAGAATGGCAATGCAACAGCTTAAGGCGCATCGAGACCCTGTGCTGGTGCATGAGCTATGCTCAGCAGCAGCAAGGGAGCAGCAAACGCGAAGAGGTTTAACACACAGGAACTCGTCTGAGCGTGCCATGACTGAAGTAGGAATGAGCAGATATCGGGGAGTGAGCTCCCATAAAACTTCAATTAAGAGTTGGACGGTAGCATTTAAGAGCAGGAGCATGCGAGTATGGGTGGCGGTGGTGATAAGCCACGCGCCAACCCACCTGACCAGCTGCTCACATTTAACCCATAAGGCCCACCCGCATCCGGGAGTGAGAGATATTACAATTGTTATGAAAGTATGGATATCAACATAATAATAAGTTTCCTAATAATTTTCCTTTTATGTATGAATTTCATAAAAATTATTAGAGAATAAATATAACAACCCAAGTATAAAGCTAAGAGAGTAAAATACAACAGAATTATATTAAAGACAAACCGATAATTACATATGATAAACTACATATTTATAACAAAGCATGAGTTTTCATGAAAAATATTTTTTCAATATTAGCCCAGTTACGGGGAGGGATTCTTTCCTAACATGTAAGTCTTGAAGAATAAAAGTAGATGGGCCAAGTTTTTCAACAATTTTAAATGGTCCAAGCCAAAGTTTCTGGAACTTTTTATGTTTACCTTTCTCCTTGTGGGATTTATCCCATTTCAGAACCAAATCTCCAAAATCAAAAAAAATTCTACCAACTGAACTTGCATCAAACCATGATTTAATAATTTTTTGGTGTTTGGAATGAGTCTGTTTTTCCTTATCTCTCCCTTCTTATAATTTTAGAATTTGAGACAATATTAATTGGAGAGAAGAGTAGGGTTTTTCTTTAATTGATTGCACCAGGGCTAATTAAGGTAAATCTACATTATGAGGCAACACATCTTCTTTTCCATAAACTATATAATAAGGTGAAGTCTTTAAGGAAGTTTTGTGGGTAATTATGTCTTCTGATAGAGCAAAAATTAAAGTTGTATGCCAATTCTTTTGATTTTCATCTATGGCTTTCTTTATAATTTTAAAGAGTTTTTGTTAGATGATTCAACTAATCCATTCCATTGGGGATAATAATTTGTAGAATATTTAACTATGAAACCCATTTTTAGTGCAAATCTAGTAATTACAATACCATAAAATTATGAAGCATTATCAAATATCAGAGCATTGGGAAGGCCAAACCTGCTAATAATGTGTTGATCAATGAAATCAATAACAATCTTAGAATTTTCCACCTTTAAGGGCACTTCCTCCACCCACTTAGTGAAGTAATTAGTAGTAGTTAGAATATACTTATGCTACTTAGAAGAATGTGGAACAATCTCACCTATGATATCTAACCCCCATTATTCAAAGAGTTGTCCAATATTGACTGGTTGTAAAGGAAATGTTGTTTTCTTTTCTCTTCGTGAAGTGGTATGGAAGATTTTTCACTTTCTTAGATAAGCATGTGTATCTTTGAACAAGGTGGGCCAACAATATCCAGCGTGGAGGATTTTGTGAGCAGTAGTATCTCCACTATAATGTCCACCAGCTGGTATATCATGTAATTCATGCAACACCTTTTCAACTTTAGGCTTCTCTAAACATCTAAGAAAGAAAAAATCATATTTTTCTATGAACAAAACATCATTAACAAGTTGATATTGGTTGGCTTTCAATCTTAATGCTCTTTTCTTTTTAAAATCAATATTGACTGGTGCATAGCCATTTTTTAAATAGAAAATCAAATCAACATATTGAGATTCAATATCAATAGGACATACCTCTGAACCTTTAATGTTTTTACCTGAATCAACTTCTGATGTATTGTCACATGCACTAGTTACTAACTTGCAAAAATCTTGTCCTCTAAAAATATTAGCTAATTTCCTTTGAAACCCACTTTGCTAATGTAAACATCCCAACAGAGGTAACCAAAGATCAATATTTTGGCTTGGTATCTAGCCCTACCAAACCAAAGAGGGATCTCTCCACAAGGTCATAGCCAATAGGGTTGGATAAATTAGGGTTTTAGGCTAGCTATGAAATGTAGAAGGGGTTTGATTTGATTTGATTGGGTTGTTGGATGAGGATATTAGGTCAAAGAAGCTAGGTCAGGGAAAATAGGATTAGGTTTACAGTCCATTCAATGGGGCAAGTTAGGTAAGAAGGTTAGCACATTAGGGTTATTAGGATGGAATTATTCAGACAGGTGAGGAGCTAGGAATGGCATGAAAGATGAATTCTTCCTAAACTGAAATAAAGATGAACAAACTATGAAAACTCTCCCAAAACAGAGCACGTGAGATGAATTATGTTTCTCAAAACTTGAAAGATATCATACAATAGAAGTGCAATGAATTATGAAGACAATACATTCAAACATAATGAGACATAATTAGAAACAATGCTAGACAACCATACCATAGGTATCCCAAAGAAATAGCTGCAACACTTTTATTAAACTCCTGCCAAAATAATTAGAAAGAGTCTATGATAAAAAATCCAACATCCAACTGATTCCAACATGTGAAATCATTGAAAAAATACATGATATAGGCCTCAAACAAACTCCTCCCATCCTTAGGGGTCGAATCCATGAGAGGAGGAGTAGTTCCACCAAAAACTGAGCTGAAAGCTGAAGTGTAGGGAGTTCCAAGTGACTCATCCATAACTTTTGTGAATTGATTCATTACACCTCATTGAGTTCATTTACCTAATTTATTTACCCTATATAACAGTAAAAATACCATGATTTCATTTACATCATTGATTTACAGAGGAAAAAAATGATTCTCCAAGATAAAAGTCAATTTTGCAGAAAAAATCAGAAAACTGTCAAACACAATATCCATGTTGCAACCTGATTTTGAGTGCCTTCCTAGTGTCCAAATTGGGCTCAGGATGGCTTGTTGGAAATAATTTCCCATTAAATTTCCAAATCTACCTTTATTTTTATAATTGGAGTTGATTTGACTTTTCAAAAACTGATTCTCCCAAGACTTCTAAACACGCAGTGCATAGGCCAAAAAAAATGGGCAAAACATTTGATTTTTTGAGTGTTTTTTCACCTTTTCAACTACCATTTTTCCAGAAAAAGGCTTTCAAAGTGGTTTTCCTACATTTATTAATCATTATGCATCTTCTGGTGGTGTTCTTTTGGACAAAAAGTGCCTCAAAAAAGAGCACAACTCCTAAGGCGCCGTGCATTTGACAGTCTCACTGTCACAAGACTGTTCAAGGTTTGCAAAAAATCACAAAAACTTCAAAATTTTGCCAAAAAATATTCAAAATTTAATAATTTTATTATGATGATGTGGATAGGCATGAAGTGAGGCTTCAGCCAATATTTCAAGCCTCCTTTCCTCTTCTTGCATGGTCAAAGCCTCAATTTTTTCATTGGCTCTTTTGAGCTTGGCCTTTACAATTTTTTCTCTTTCAGCATAGTGCTTCACCTTCTTCCTCAATATGTTATTATCTTTGTTTTCCTTCTCCAAAAGCTTCTCTAGGTGTTGGTTAGCTATTTCAAGCCATGGCTCCCAATTTTCATTGATTACCATTGCAAACTGTTCATTCAAGGTGAGTTGATCAGCAAGCTCAACCTCTTTTTGACTTTCTAGTGCTAGAGCTCTTTTCAACCCTCTAGTCTTAGGCATTATCCTTGGAACTTGTTCTAATCCCTCATATGTTACACAAAATGTTTCAAGTGTCTCTTCAAGAAAAAATTTGGCTTTTCCTGCCTTTCTTTGAGCTTTGATGAATTTGACCTCATCAATAACATTTTTTGTTTTCAACTACTAGTTCTCCTGCTCAAGAAAGTCAATGAAAAATTTAGACCTATAAGATTATTTTGGAGCTCTCTAATCTTGGCTTCCTTCACCTTGATGCTTATGATAGTAATCTCATCATCATCATGCTCATCTAGATCAAAAATATCAAAATCCTGTGTTGTCTCATAGAGGTCCTCCTCCTCATGTGTGACCTCTACCTGAATCTCTACCTCTGTCATATTTTGCTTCCCTTTTTCTACCTGCTTTGTTGATGTAGAAGGAAAGGCCCCTCCCAAAATATATGGGGAAAACACTTTCCTGCGACCTCTCTAGTATCTTTTTCCCAATAACTCGATCTCAGTCTACTTAGTCTTTTGAGGCTCACTGATTTCAACTCTGCTAGGTGATCTAGTCTCAATGTGGGATGGGGATGATGGTGGTGAAATAGATGAAGGAGCCTAATTTGATGATGATGCATGAACTGTAGGCTGAGATGGAGGAATGGATGTGGAAGGATGAGATGATGAAGGTACATCCTGGGTATGCTGAATAGGTGGAGAAATGAATATGTCATTAGCTATGAATGAACTCCATGGAATGTTCAATTGTTTGAGGTGATGGAGGACTATGATTTTGATGAGGGAGTGGTTAAAAATACTTTGCAGTTGGTGTTCATAATCTCTCTTTTTGGAAATAAATTCCATCTTTTCAATGCTCCAGAGGAGTAAATAAGGTATGTTAAGTATCTTTACCCTTGTGAAGTGCATAAGTAGCCGGATGTGATAGGTATAAAGTCTAGAGAACCTACCTTCATAGGAAAAGTATTTCATGATGATTTTCATGATGGGAGCATATCTCTCCAGGAGGTAAGAGAAAGGAAAAATCCTCTTTCTTTCATTCTTGTATCTAGGTTTAATGTATGGCTCATATTATTTCTCCTCCAAGTATGTTTTCTTGAACCATTTTTGCCAAATTTCGAGATTCCAATGGAATCTCATATAATGGCAATGGACAAAGTGAAAGTGACACCAACAAGGGTTACCTGGTTGTCATGGAGATTGGATATGAATATTCTGGTCAACATATGATGATGTTGGGCCCTTTGTAATTTCTAATAGAATTCAAAACATCCTACATGCTTAAAACATGTCACAATTATGGGAGATGCCATGAGTTCCCTGGTATTTTTTGGCTCAAGCCTAAGGATTCTTCCTCCTCTGCTTGAATTCTTCTCCCTCACTATAGTTTCTATTATATTCTTCATCCATAGGTGTCTTAGTATGAAACCCTAGGGAGATGTAATGATAGTGGAATGTAGGTAAAGGGAGCGAGGAATAGAGTGAAGAAATTTAGGGAGATGGGGGAAGGGATTTTTGATTTGAGGGAGGTGACAGGGAGTAAGAAAGATGAAGGAATTGGAATAGGGAATTTAATTACAGTTTATGGATTTTTGGAAGCCTAGGCAAGTGAGTAGCCTAGGGTTTAGGATTTGCGGATGAAAGTTTTAGGTAAAGGGGATTAGGTGATATAGGGAGTAAGGATAGGGTAATTATGATGTGGGAAGGGAATAAAAGTGCTAGGGAATGAAATTTGATATGGAATTGGGTTTTAGGGAATGATACTAGGGTTTCAAACTTAAAAATAGATGCCAACCCTTTAAACAAGCTCAAACACCAAAAAATTGACTTGATGAGGAGAGGAATGGTGCTAATGGTAACTTACTTGATTGTTGGAGGCTATGGAGTGCTTTGGTTGAATATTTGAAGGTGATAGCACAAGTTTTAGAATTTGTTGTAGAAAATGGGCAAACACACAACACAAAGAGGAAACGTGTAGCGTGGTGAAAAAACAAGTAGCACTCTAAGAAAACATGCAACACACTAATCAAATGCACAACGCAAAGAGAAAATGTGCACACAAAGAGCAAACACGCAATGCAACCTTTGTTTTGTAAAATGTTTCCCTCAAACTTGAAAATTATGATTTTGCTGGAGTTTCTCAAGGATGGACGAGACAAATGAAGTTTGTTTTGATGTCATGAGGGTTTATATATGATGAGGTTCATCATTAGACATAATTGGAGGGTTTAATAGTCACCTTTTTGCCTTCTTAGATCTCTTTTTCTTGCATTTTTATTGTAATTTGGGTTTATGATGCTAGTATAGGTGGTGATTAAGGCTAACATACTCTGAGTGCCTAATATAAGGTTGAGTGAAGAAAATCATGATTTATTAAGCATTTTTATAAATATTTTATCAGAAAGGCTTGGAGGAGAAAACAATGAGAAATTATAGGAGGATTGTCCACCCTCAAAGGCAGCCAAAGGAGCCCAAATGATTCTCTCCAGCGATTCGAATTCCAGAGGCAGCCGAGCAACTCAAAGAGGAGAGCACTCAATCTTAGTTTACTTGGAGTCCAGTGGACTCAATCACCATTTTATAATCACCATTTTCTAGGGAGTTGTTGGTAGCTACCATATAGAATAAATAGAGTATATCTAGAGCTAGGACGAGTTAGTCTATCCTAGTCTCGCTTCCATTAAGAATTATTGCTGTGAACTATTGAAGCATTTTGCTTTATTCAACGATCAAAACTTTTCGAAATGTATGCAGTTATTATTTTATGAAATGAGAAGACTGATTCCATTTGATTGATTTAAGTTTAGAGGGCTAGGCTCGTGGGTTAGGTCCCAATCCATGTGCCTCAGATTCTCTGCTGTTATTATCTTTCCCTTTTTGTAATTTAGCTAGTTTTTCTTTTGCCAATTAAGTTAGATCTGCTTCTGATATCTCATTGTTGTTTAGTTTTTGTGCTACTGTAGTTTTAATTGCTTATACATAGTGAAATAGAGGAAAAAATCCAAAATTGTGGTCAAGTCTCCCCCCTCTCATCTCTCTCAATAGAGTTCGAGTAGGGTAGACCTTCCCACAAGCCAAAATTGCTTTCTGTTCGAGTTCAGGGAAGAATGTTTATTTACCAAGTCCAAGCCTTCCATTCACTATTTCACCCCACGTTTCTATTTGTTTCCTGTGCATGAATCCGCAGGTGTGCTTCACTTCTAAGCACTGCCCTTACGCTCCCATTTCCCTCCTTTACTTCTCACCTTAACGCTGCACTTACCTTCTTTCGAACACCCTTAAGTCCTTCAGCCTTATTTCTATGTTTTTCTCTGTTCATGGTCGCCTTACCCTTTTTATGAAAGACACGTGAAAAACCACTCCAAACCACCAAAAACTGGGCCTCTTCCTTTGCTCCTCGAGACTCTTGCCACCGTATATTGAAATCACACTTTGCCACTCTTACCTTTTGCCCTGAAGACTTACCTCTCTCCTTCACCGATTGCCTACCTTATTCCTTCGTTCTATCAATTACTGTTGCCAAACTCGTTTCAACACAAAAATGCTTGAAAACCATCGAAAACCTGACCTCCGCCTTCCTCCTCAAAATTCCTGCTACTGTACGTTACACTTCGCAGATCCCAACATTTAGCTTTTACCTTCAACACTTACCGCTGGTTCCTTGCAATTCCGATATTGCAAAATCGCAAATCGTACTTCGCACCATTTATCCTTTCTCCCTTAACACTTATTGTTTTTTTGGCCGATTGCGATAGTGTGATCTCGCCCTGCTGTCAGTCCCACCATCACGTAGCCATCAAAAATCAAACATCGCATCTTGCGGAACTTACCACATTGAAAATCTCATCTCGCAGTTCTTATCCTATCACAGATCGCAGCCCACAACGTTTTCCTTTTTCTTTTTCACCACCACATCATCCCCATCGCAAATCGCCTCCCGCAACCTTTACCGCAACGCACATTACACTTCGCACATTTTAGTTTATTCCCATTAAATCCTTAATGCTATCCATTTAAACTTGTGAAGTTTCGATTATGATGTCGCACATCTTAGATTTTTTTGGCCTTCGCATTACGCCATTGCATTGTTTAGTTCTTCCTGCTCCAAACTCATTTCTTGCATTATAATAAGGTTTTAAACCCCCTATTTCTGCTTCTAAGCCTTTTTCAATTATTTCTGTTCCATAGTCATTTCTTACGTTATAATCAAGTTTTATAAGGGTTTAACCCCCTCTTTCTGCTTCCAACCCTCATTACAAGTATTAAACCTCCCATTAGCCTCTTTTAGCCCTTTTTCTTCCTCCAAGCTGCAAATTAGCTCTTTTTAGTTAGAATTAAGTCATGTATAACTTAGTTGCATGAATAGAAGCATGGTAAATAGATCATAAGACAAGTAGGGTGCATTTATCCATTTGAAAAAGTTAAGTGTGGTTTAGGATTAGTTTCCTTTCTTCTATTTTTTTTTTGAAAATTCAATTAGCTTCATTCTTGTCATTTCTTTCCAACAATTTAGTTTAGTTTCCTTTTTGTCTTTTCCTTCCAGCAATTTACTTTACAGTTGTTCTCATAATTTAAGAAATAACACCCTTTCGTAAAGTAGAAGAGGATGACATGAATAGAATGCATATGCTGTGTATATATCACTGTCACCTCAAAGTTTTTACAAACCTCGGGTTGATCAAGTAAAGTAGGGCAGACCCTGGGAGTTGCAACACTCTTGGTGCAATACCAGGGCTCACCGCTTTTTAGCATCGTTGTCGGGGAGGTGTCTTGTAGATATTTTGAATTTTCTTAGCATTATTTTATTCTTTCATTTATTTTCATGTCACTTCATAAATATTGAAAAAGTAAAAAAAAAATATCTGATTTTAATGCCTCCTAGGACTAGGAATACTCAAAGACAAATGTTACCTAAAACCCCCACATCAAATCCTAGCCACCCTTCACTCTTCTTCAGTCGTAGTGAGATTGAACCCCCTATAGGAGAGCCTTCTGAATATTTTGAGGATCCTATTGGGGAAGAAGAAGAAGACCTTGTTTCAACTAAGGGACCTGCTTCACCTATCTTAACCATGGCTGATACCTAGAGAGCCTTTCCAATAAGAGAGGCAGATGGGGACACTAAGATGAAAAACATTAGCCCCTCAACTCCTCCACACTTCCATGGACTTATCTCTGAGGACCCTGACACATTCATGTTTTAATTTGTTGTTTTCTATAGGACTTATTACTACACCTCTAATGATCAAAAGTTGAAGCTATTCCCATCCACCCTTAAGGATGCAGCCTTGCATTGGTTCATGGGTCTGCCTAGGGATATCATCACTACCTGGGCACAAATGGAAGAGACCTTCAGCAATAAGTAGAAGGACTGTTATAGGTCCAAGGAAACTAAGGATGAGATATTTAGGATGAATCTAGAGCCTGATGAATCCTTAAAGGATTATGAAGAGAGGCTTCAATTGAACTATAAGAAAGCCAATTGTACCCTTGATCCTGACTCACTTAAAATTGTACTTCTTCGAGGGATCATTGAAGAGATTTTATCAGGAGGAGATATCTACCAAAAACCATATGAAATAATCAAAACTATCTTATGGAACCATTCTATGGCATTTAGGAAGAAGGGTAGGGCTAGCCAAAGTACATCCAATACCCCTTCCTCTTCCACCTTCATAAAACATGAGATTGGAAGCATGCTAGAGGACTTCAAGAGTGACACACTACACACCTTTACCTTGCAAATGGACAAAATGCAAGTCAAAAGGAAGCAAGAGGAAGCAGAGAGAGCCCTGGCCATATTTTTTCCTAGATATACCAAGAAACATCCAAGAAATGAATGTCCACTGAATGTCATAGAGGTTTTCTTAGTCTGTGAAGAGAATCATGCCGCAGATAAGTGTCCCTCCTTGCCTAGACTTAAATTTGTATATCAAGGTGGGGAAACAATGCTAGAGCAACTCTATTTCATCAACCAGAGAAGGCCTCTGGGCCCTTGACCATATCAACAAGGTATGCAAGGTGCACCTCACTCTTACTATTAAAACAATCAGAGTGCACCCATGCAACATTGGTACACCCCCACTCCTCCATCCTAGTCTACTATAATATTTCCAAATTTTCATATCATATTTGGAATATTAGAGTCCTTGATTTTCTTAATAAATTAAGTAAATAAAAGGGTGGAGGGACCCAAAAACCTCAAAAATGAATAAAATCCACTTTTAATGTGTGAATGTGGATATTCTAGATCTAGATCTAAAACATGGAGTAGTGGAGCAACTTTATTAATGGAGATCATGTCTCATTTATGAGATAGATTATGGAGGATGAAACAGTAAAATAAGATCATGGATATTAATATAAAATCATATGGATGTTTGATAAGGTAAACTGAGATCATAATGCATTCAAAGAAGATCATCAAGCACTTATGATAAGATAGTGGAGGAACTGGTGCATTTAATGCATGCACGATGGAGAGGGTGATCACCCCATATGAACATGATGGAGGACATGGATCAACAGCGTAGTCAAACATGGAGACTTTTTCCACATGTATAGCGTATATTTGGAGTGGGCCTAGGCTATGGAAGGCTCTATGCAAACTTGGGCTGTTTAGCAGAGTTTGCAGGGTGTTCCCGGGCGGGAATCCCACCTCTTTCTTTGAGTGATCTCTAAGGAAGAGGATTTTTCTTCATTCCATATCAGGCATTAGTGCCATCTTCAAGAGGTTGTTTCTAGCATTCAACTAGGAAACTAGTGGAGGATTCATCCTACCACTTTGTTCTTAAGATCCAGCCTTTCAGGAGTAGCAGATATACATCCAGCATTCTGGCCATTGGGTTTTACTTCCTTGCAGCAGCGTTCCCTTCAAGGATTGCGCAGTTCAGTCCTATAGATCTATTGGAGGAAGGAAGTTTCCAGTATTTCAGTTGGAAATCCTATGAGGGATAACCTCCTCACATTGGATCTATTGTTTCCATAATTCAGGAGCTGATTTGACATATCTAGTAGTAGGCTATTGATCCTCCCTCTCTGACAGTGTAGTTTTCTGAAGCTGTTCTTCTTACAACATCTATTTTCAGTGGAAGATATTGGAGGAGCTACATCTTAAGCTTTTAGCCCAAGGATCTAGTGAAGGGATCAACCCTTCTTGCATAGATTTAATCGTACATCATTGCAGCCATCTTATTACCAGATCTAGCTTCAGATGTTCATTTCCAGCAGCATATAAGTGAAGCCCTTAGAGAAAGGTTGTCCTAGACTTACAGATCTGAGAATCCCCTCCTGGGTTATCTTGGGAATCCATAATTGAGCCCAAATCTACAATTTCAATGTCATCAAAGCTCCCATTCTTCCTAGATATTAATTTCTATCTTTCAGGTAGTTACAATCGCTATAGTTGCAGCAAGGACAATGCATTTTACCTTCCAACAGAGCAGCAGTTATGCAGTCCCTCTTGGGATATCATTGCAGGGTCATTCTAGGCTACTCTTGTGTCTTGAGTGTCTCGCATTTTAAGCATTGTTGTACTTTATTTTTTCACCTCCAATATAATAAAATGGCGCAGCTATTTCTGTGCATTTTGATGTGTATATAGATTTATTGTTTACTATGCTGCAGTTCTTATATTGTGTTTTATTATTACTGCATTCTCCCTTTTGGGATATTACAGTGGCATCAGAGTATGATATTTGGCTCAGCTTGTGGACATTTCATCTCTTACATCAAAGGAAGAAGCACATAGATGAGATCTACCATGGAGGATGAAAATTCTGCCACTCCTTTCTTTAGATCCATGCAAGATCTCTCCAAAGAGGTCAATCCAATGAAGAAGGAAGGAAAGAAAAAATATCGAAGAAGAATATGTGATGAGGAAGGTCCAAGCACTTCCTATCAGTAAATAAGAAAAATGGAGAATCCTAGATCTCCTCATAGATCCACTATGCCCACTTTCTTTGGAGAAGGTGGAAGGTGTAGAAATGAAGAAAGGAATGAACCTGAGACTCATGAGACTCTCATTCTATATCTTAAAGAGTACAAAGCTCAATATAGAGCATTCAAGGAGAAGGTAACTCTCCAACAATTCTTCAAAATCAAAGAAGAAATAGGGTCCTACAGTAGCAATAGAAGAAAGAGACATAATAGATTCTATTTTCCTACATTTGATGGATCTTCCTCAAGCACTATTAGAGCTTAGAGGAGAGAGTTAGATGCATTTTTCAGGCTACATCCTATAGCTGAAGAAGAGGCTGTCCATGATCCAGGTGGATATTGGTGGTCACTCGCCTATTCCACTTGGGGCCCCACCATTGTCTCTTTCAGTTTTTAAGTTTCAGCACAACTTACTATTTTTAGCATTTTTTCAGGTCCTGAATTTCCGGAGTCGTTTTGAGGCCCTAAACGACTTTTTTTGTGAAAACAGAGAGCAACATGGGTCCATGGACAGATTTTTCTCATTAAAATTTTTTAGTCCTCGGATAGATATTTCTAATGATGTATGGTACACGTCAAACGGAGATCGTATGCCAAAGTTACGCCCCTGGGAAGTTGAAACACCAATTTACCCAAATGGGGCCCATAGTTTTGGCGCTTCATCTCCTAGGGTTAGGGTTTTGGCTGTTTAGGATTTCCCATTGTTTCTAAATAATAAATAGGCCCTCAAGCCTCATTGTAACTCAGTCCAGAGGCCTGTAGCTGCCACATCTCTTCTCAGAGATAGCTACCAGAGCCCTAGCTAGTTTTATTTCCATTCTGTCTGTAAGAAAATTTCATTTCTTCGATATTAATGAAATGAAGTGTTATTTCTACTACATCTTTGTATTCGTGGTTATATGTTTATTCTGTTGCATTCCTGCATAAATATGGATCAGTGGTATCAGAGTGGTCTGTGTTTTCTCGATCTTTCTTTGCATGTCCCCAACGAGGTCTGGGTATAAGGAGTTAGGGCTCGATCTAGTGGAACCTTTGCAAGATTAGCCTCGCAAACCCAAATGGACGCCCATGGGGTACAAAAAGAAATATGAGAGAGCAGGAGATCCTATCAAAATATTGCTCGAGGAGGCATTCAAAAAACAAAGGAACACGATGATGGATAACTTTTCCTAGATCCTTCAACGGCTGCCCACCGACGGCGCATCTGCATCCAACAGCCACTCTGGAGGTGCAAATCCTTTTAAGGTACAAGTAAATTTTGACATTCCCATATTTGAGGGTCAAATAGATGCAGATGCTGTAGATAGATGGTTGAATCTATTAGAAGAATATTTCTCGGTTCATGACTTTTTTGATAGGGAGAAGATTATTTTTGCACTCCTCAAAGCTTCCCCCCATGTCAAGGACTGGTGGGAAACCCACTGTGAGAAAAAGGATGATACAGAACCCTCTTTGTTCTCGACCGTACCCACTTGGAATTATTTCCAAGATGCCATCAAGGAACAATACTATCCTGTGGGGAGCTGTGAGGACAAGTACATACAATGGACCACGTTGCGACAATAAAGGGATCAAGATGTGCATGAGATGAAGAATCTGTTCCATACCCTGCACACCAAGTTGGGTATCAAAGATTCAGAGAAACATATGGTGCTAAAGTATCGCAGTTGTCTGCACAGATACATTTAGGAGGAAATGGAGTTCCTTGACATCTCCTCGCTCGGTATGGCATACCGGTATGCTGCCAAGATTGAGCAGAAATTCAAGCAGAAGAAGCAAGACTTTGGATCTATGAATCAAAAGCAAGGGAAGGGTGCTTCCAAACCACAGAACAAAGAACAAAGCCAAGGCATGGTGACTCAATACAACCTGTCGAAGCCATAAGAAAAGAACTACACCGCAAAGCCAAAGAAGGACATGGGAAAGTGGTGTGAGTTCCATAAGAGCTCCACTCACAACACAAGTGAGTGTCAGGCCAAGCAGTCGCTAGTGGTCGAGATTTTTTAAAATGCAACAAGATGATGGAGTTTAGTGAAATGAAGTCGCCTTCACTAAGTGGGCCCGTAGGCTATTTTTGGCGCAAAGTCTATTTTTAGACTATGTCTATTTTTAGACATATGGAGCATGGTCTAGGAGTTGCAGTATGCTATTCTTGGATGATTGGTCGAGTTGGTAAAAATAGATGGACCTCTATTTTTAGACATTTGGGCATAGTCTATTTTTAGATTGCCAGGCTAAAAATAGAAAAGTCTAATATTATTTACCCTTAATAATATTTGGACTATAAACTTCAGTTTATCCTCTTGTAGCACTTTAGTTTGAGCTACGGATGTGGCCCATGCATCTGAAAGAAGGAATTACACTATTCCTAGGGGTTTGGTGAGCTCATGCATGGTTGACTTCAGTTAGAACTCAAGTGGCGGAGTTTGGTGGAGTTTATGAGACAGTTGGTGGAGTTGTGTTCGGGTTAACTTAGTTGAACTAGTTGTATTTAGTTTAACTGGCTAATACACTAGAGATGAGTGGGGTGAATTAAATATTATTTAATTCATTAAATATTAACTCATTATTCAAATAAAGAACACATCAGTTGACTGCAGTGCATGGACAGTTTAGTGAAGACCAGTGGAAGAGGTAGATGAAATGGTGAGATTGCTATTAGTTGTGACATTAGTTGTGCATGATATTTGCACAAGAATTGGAGGAGATTGCCAATGAGGATTGCGCAGATCAAGCTAAAGATATTCGAACTTGGATCTCTCATTACACCAACTTGGATTGCGCAGTAGAGGCAAGCAAATAGTGGAGGAGTTTTGAACCCGTGACTTGTTCAAAACTGAGCTAGTTTGTGTGTAACTTGTGGAGATAGTACTGAGTACTTGTGAGGAGTATAGTGCTATGTATTGTTACATGTTCTCTTCTATTATAATATACAAAATAGCTAGGGGTTTTCAGCTATAATCTTTCCCCATTACATATTGTGTTTATGTGCACATGCGACTGTTTCTATCTCCGCATATTGATGATCAATTGTAGAAGAGGTTATGTGTTATGCATGAATTCGAATTAGTGTGTGACCAGGATAATATCGGTGGATAAATCTTTATTACTCAGAAAATTTCTACATGGTATCAGAGCGAATTGATCATCGAGATCTATTACAGTGATTACAATTTTATTTCGATAGACAGAGTCTGTAACGGGCCAGGTAGCCTCTGGATCCATCCTTTCTTTGAAAGGTGATATATCCAGTAAATGCCCCTACAGTCGATCTCTGTGCTAGAAATAATTTGTTCTCATAGATCCAGAAGCAGTTGAGTTTTGAGCTTGGAATTCGAATTTTGCAGCAGATTGTTTTCTTGGTGCCAGAGTTGAAAATGTCTTTCAACGGTTTGCGACTCGAATATGCCCTTGAAGGCAGTTCGAATTATGTTGCATGGAAAGATCGGATGGAGGCGGTATTAGAAGATAATGGGCTGAAGGAGTTCGTAGATATGGATGTCCAAAAGCCTACTGATCCTGCTGAAGTTGAAGCTTGGCAAAAGAAGATGGCGAAATGTCAAAGGATTCTGTTGGAGGGCGTGAAGGATCACATTGTATCCAGCCTGCATGGAAAAGCTTCTCCATATTTTATGTGGAAAGCGTTGACAGATCTATTCCAAAGCAAGAGCGACCAAAGGAAGCTGGCGCTCAAGGATAAACTCTGAAACATTAAGATGGAGAAAGGCGACAGTATCGCCAAGTACCTCACGAAGTTCACTCAATGCAGAGATGAGCTGGGAAGTGTGGGGGTGACTGTCGATGATGAGGACTTGGTGGACCTAGCTCTCCTTGGTCTTCCGAAGAGTTGGAATTCCTATCAAGACTCTGTTAATGGTTGGGAGAAGTTGCTGGGATGGGAGCGACTTTGGTCGAATCTCATGCAAGAGGAGATAAGGCAGACTACCAGGGACGGATCTTCATCAAAGGCATCTGATGAAGAAAATTGCGCTTTGGCTGCCAAAGCAAAGAAGGGGAAGAGCAAGAAAGCTTCTCAGTCTGGTGCGAAAGGCAAGAAGCAAGACATGTCCAAGGTGAAGTGTTTTCACTGTCACCAGCACGGACACTATGCCACAAATTGTCCGCAAAAGAAGAAAAATAAGAAGGCTGCTGGATCTGCAGCGGGAGAGGCATTGGCCTCCCAGTTTGAACTGGATTTTTCACTGATCGCATGCTTGGTCTCAAGTGTGATGGGATCAGTATGGTTCTTGGACAGTGGTGCATCATTTCACATGACAGGAGATCGGGATCTGTTTTCAGATCTGGAGGAAAAAGATCTTGGAGTGCACATCGAGATGGGCGATGATGGTAGATACAGTGCGACCGGTATCGGTACCATTTACTTTGAGAGGGAGTCTGGTAAACCCTTCGTATTGAAGGAAGTATTTCATGTTCCAGGATTGATGAAGAATCTGATCTCTGTGGCGATGTTGGAAGACAAGGGGTACGATGTGGTCTTCAGCAAGGGAAAGGATTTCCTGTGCAGTAAGACAACTAGAGAGACCCGGAAGATAGGGGTTCGAGTCAAGAACCTTTATCAGTTGCAAGTAGATGGTAGCACAGCAATGGCATGCAAGGCGGAAGGAGTGGTGAGCCAGGATGATGGTGAGCTGTGGCACCGGAGATTGGGCCACCTTCACCATGGAGCCTTGAAGATACTGCAGCAGATTTCTACTGGGCTTCCTAAGGGCACTCTTGCGCAGCCAGATCAGTGCAAGGGGTGTACCTTGGGAAAATATGTGAAAGCCACCTTTCACGAGAAGGATAGTCACACCACGATGATCCTTGAGAGAGTTCACACAGACGTGTGTGGTCCTTTCTCAGTAGCTTCGACAGCAAATCACAAGTACTATGTGATCTTTGTTGATGATTTCTCTCAGAAGTGCTGGATCTTCTTCATGCAGAAGAAGAGCGAGATATATTCAAAGTTCTGTGAATTCAAGGCGCTGGTTAAGAAGGAATCGGGGAAGCATTTGAAGGCTCTTAGGAGCGAAAATGGTGGTGAATTCATCTCTGCTGAATTCAAAGACTTTTGCAGCGCAGAAGGGATTCAGAGAGAGCTCATCGCACCCCATAACCCACAGCAGAACGGGATTGCTGAGCGGAAGAACAGAACGATCATGGGTGCTGCACGGGCGATGTTGCATGATCAGGGCCTACCCCTTCACTTGTGGGCTGAGGCATGCAATACTGCAGTGTATGTGCAGAACCGTTGTCCTCACAAGATACTTGGCATGAGTACACCGGAGGAGGCGTTTTCTGGCAAGAGGCCTGATATTTCTCATCTGAGAATTTTTGGCTCACCTGTCTACATGCATGTGACGAAGGACGCCAGAAAGAAGCTGGATCCGACCGCAGAGGTTGGAATATTTGTGGGGTACACTGATACGCCCCACAACTATCGTGTGTATTTTCCAGACAGTCGCAAGACTGTTGTGTGACGGGATATCAAATTTCAGGAGGAGAAAGCCATGAAGTGTTCGCTTGAGAGGGAGCCACACTTGCATGCAGAAGAGGAGCTATTAGTTCCTAAGGAGGAGCTTCCAGATGTGGATCAGCCACAAGAGGAAGTGCATGGAGTGGAAGAGACCACTCATGCAGCGCCAACCATCAGAGGGCGCAAGCACACTACAGAAGCTGAGCGACTGGCTCGAGATGCAGAGAAGGTTGTAGGACCACCTACATCACAGCACAGACAGAGACAGTCACTGGACCGGTACACTGGATACATGGCTCTTGTGAGAAAATGTGTCATGACAGAGCCATCCTCTTTCGAGGAAGCTGTGGAGGACCCCGCATGGGTAGATGCCATGGTGGAAGAGTATGATTCGATTGTCAGAAACAGTGCATGGGAGATTGTCCCGCGACCGGAGGGGAAATCAGTGGTGGGTTCACGATGGATCTACAAAGTGAAGCAGGCGGCTGACGGGAGTGTGGAGAAGTACAAGGCAATATTTGTTTCCCGTGGCTTCTCACAGATCGAGGGGATCGATTATGAGGAGACCTTTGCACCTGTCGCAAGGTACTCTTCCATACGGACGATCCTAGCTCTCTCAGCGCAGATGGGGTGGCACATCCATCAGATGGATGTGAAGACTGCGTTCCTCAATGGAGTCATTGAGGAGGAGGTGTACATAGAGAAGCCCGAAGGTTTCGAGATCTTCAGCAGTGAGTCGCATGTGTGCAGACTCAAGAGAGCACTGTATGGGTTGAAACAAGCACCCGTGCTTGGTACACACTGATAGACAGTTATTTCACCGGACTTGGATTCTCCAAGAGTGAGGCGGATCCTAACCTGTACCAGATTGTGGTGGAGGGGAAGTTGCTGATCATTGTACTATATGTAGATGATCTGATTTTGACGGGTGATGAGCTGTTGATACTTTCATGCAAGGAGGACCTTGCTAGAGAGTTCGAGATGAAGGAATTGGGCCTCCTTCATTATTTCTTGGGATTGGATATTTGGCAGCGTAGTGGAGGACTGTTTGTTTCTCAGGGTAAGTATGCCCAGGAGATTCTGGAGAGGTTCGGCATGCCTGGCTGCAATCTTGTTGATACTCCTCTTCCTGGTGGTTGGAGGAAGGAGGATGCTACTTCAGCAGAGGTAGTGGATGCAACTGTCTATCGACAGTTGGTGGGGTCGCTTATGTATCTGGTCAATACACGACCCGATATATGCTATGCTGTTAACCAGCTTTCGCAAGCTATGGTTAAGCCTACCAAGCTCTTCTGGAAGGCAGGCAAGCATGTATTACGTTATCTTAGTGGCACATCGGGATATGGTCTATGGTACAGATAGGAGGATGGAGCGAAGCTTTCCGGCTTCACTGATGCAAATTGGGAAGGGATCCCAACGGACCGAAAGAGCACATCTGGAGGAATTTTTAGCATTGGGTCGATAGCAGTTTCCTGGTACAGCAGGAAGCAGATATCCGTGCCACTCATTTCAGGAGAGGCCGAGTACATGGCAGCAAGCTTGGCTGCATGCGAGGCTATTTGGATGAGGAAGATCCTCGTTGGATTGTTCGGGTTGCACTTGGAGCCTACTGTGATTTATTGTGATAACCAGAGTTGCATTAAACTCTTGGCTAATCCAGTATTTCATGATAGATCCAAACACATCAACATCAGGTACCATCATATCAGAGATTGTGTGCAGCAGAGAATCATGTTACTTTCATATATTCCCACGGAGGATCAGGATGCTGACATCTTGACGAAGGCGCTCACCAGGAGAAAATTCGAATTCCACAGAGGCAGGATAGGGGTTGCAGATAATCCATATATTTTTGAGAGGGAGTGTTGAAAATTCAACAAGATGATGGAGCTTAGTGAAATGAAGTCGCCTTCACTAAGTGGGCCCGCAGGCTATTTTTGGCGCAAAGTCTATTTTTAGACTATGTCTATTTTTAGACATATGGAGCATGGTCTAGGAGTTGCAGTATGCTATTATTGGATGATTTTTAGAGTTGGTAAAAATATATGGACCTCTATTTTTAGACATTTGGTCAGAGTCTATTTTTAGACTTCTAGGCTAAAAATAGAAAAGTCAAATATTATTTACCCTTAATAATATTTGGACTATAAACTTCAGTTTATCCTCTTGCAACACTTTAGTTTGAGCTATGAATGTGGCCCATGCATCTAACAGAATGAATTATGCTATTCCTAGGGGTTTGGTGAGCTCATGCATGGTTGACTTCAGTTAGAACTCAAGTGGTGGAGTTTGGTGGAGTTGATGAGACAGTTGGTGGAGTTGTGTTCGGGTTAACTTAGTTGAACTAGTTGTATTTAATTTAACTGGCTAATACACTAGAGATGAGTGGGGTGAATTAAATATTATTTAATTCACTAAATATTAACTCATTATTCAACTAAAGAACACATCAGTTGACTGCAGTGCATGGATAGTTCAGTGAAGACCAGTGGAAGAGGTAGATGAAAGGGTGAGATTGCTATTAGTTGTGACATTAGTTGTGCATGAGATTTGCACAAGCATTGGAGGAGATTGCCAATGAGGATTGCGCAGATCAAGCCAAGGAGATTCGAACTTGGATCTCTCATTACACCAACTTGGATTGCGCAATAGAGGCAGGCAAACAGTGGAGGAGTTTTGAACCCGTGACTTGTTCAAAACTGAGCTAGTTTGTGTGTAACTTGTGGAGATAGTACTGAGTACTTGTGAGGAGTATAGTGCTATGTATTGTTACATGTTCCCTTCTATTATAATATACAAAATAGCTAGGGGTTTTCAGCTATAATCTTTCCCCATTAAATATTGTGTTTATGTGCGCATGCGACTGTTTCTATTTCCACATATTGATGATCAATTGTAGAAGAGGTTATGTGTTATGCATGAATTTGAATTAGTGTGTGACTAGGATAATCTTGGTGGATAAATCTTCATTATTCAGCAAATTTCTACAGAGATGAGGGCTTCTCAGTCAGATGCATGCTCCGACTCTGAATCAGAACCTGATAAGGGGAATGACAAAGGGAAACAGATTATTGATGCGGAGCCCAACACCACTGTTGCCACTACGAAGATCCAGAAGGAGGAACCGAAAGATCCAGAGGAGGAGGAACATCTCTTCCACTCCCAGATGTGGGTAAAGGGCTCCCCAGTATGGTTCATTGTCGAAAATGGGAGCCAAAAGAACCTCATTTCAGCAGACGCCGTGAAGCGATTGGGCTTGTCGACCAAAGCTCACCCACATCCATACACCATCGGGTGGCTTCACCAAGGACGAGATCTCTGCGTCAGCGAGCAGTGCCGCCTTCCCTATAGCATCAAGCCCTTCACGGATGAGGTATTATGTGACGTTGCTACTGATGTTTCTGATGTATTATTAGGAAAAACATACTTGTGGAAGCTTCATGTTGTGTATAGGTCTCGGCCTCGCGCTGTTATTGTTACTTTCGGAAATAAGTTGTACAGGATACCAGAGGTACCACCTCCTGCCACTATCTCTTTGGTTACTACAAAACAATGAAGTAAGCTCATTTCCCAAACCAGGAAATTCGTTTTCCTGATGATCCGCCCCCAGGGCAAGAAGAAGACTGTGGCCACGACCTCCAGACAGGGCTCCTCTACATGACAACAACAAATGGATAAGGTTGTGGAGGAATATAGGGACATCTTCACCTCATCCATAGGGGTTCCTCTACACTGTCAGGTTAAGCACCCAATTGATCAAACCCTCGACGCGCCGCTACCCAATGAACCGATCTATCGGTGCTATGTTCTAGAGAACAATGAAATCAAGAGGCAGATTTAGGAGTTGTTGTAGAAAGGTCACATCTGACCAAGTTCATCGCCCTGTGGGAGCCCGATCATGCTGGTACAGAAGAAGGATGGGACGTGGAGACTCTGTATTGACTATCGGGCGCTGAAAAAGATCACTGTCTGGAATAGGTACCTGATCCCACGGATTGATGACCTTTTGGACCAACTCAAAGGTGAAAAATATTTCAGCAAGATTGACTTGAAGTCTGGGTATCACCAGGTACCAATTGAACCCTCTGATGTGTGGAAGACTGCCTTCAAAGCCAAGGAAGGCCTTTTCAAATGGGTGGTCATGCCTTTCTTGTTGACGAATGCTCCCGCAACCTTCATGAGGATGATGGACGACATCTTGCAGCCATTCACCAACTCATTTGTAGTGGTGTACTTGGATGACATTCTGATCTTCAGCCAGACTTGGGAAGAGCACCTTCACCACATCCAACAAGTCCTCCAAACACTGCAGCAACACAAGTTGTGTGCCAATTTAGAGAAGTGCACTTTTGGCATGACCCAAGTTCAATATCTGGGATACATTATTGATGAAAGGGGAGTGCATGTGGATGCAGCCAAGATCCAAGTCATTCGGGATTGGCCAGCCCCAACCACTATAATAGGGCTTCGCAGCTTTCTGGGTCTTGCTAATTTCTACCGTAGGTTCATGTTGGTAATCTCTCATATCACTTGGCCCTTGAGTCAAGTCACCAAGGGAGGAGCGAGAGAAAAATTATTTTGGTCGGAACCTCAACATAAGGCATTCACAGAATTGAAAAATCGCCTCTGTTCTGCCCCAATGCTCACATTACCAGACTTGCAACAACCATTTGAGATTGAGACAGATGCCTTTGACTATGCTATTGGGGTAGTTCTTACTCAACAGGGACATCCAGTGGCATATCACAGTGAGACATTGTATGACACAGTTCGCAAGTATCCCACTTATGAAAAAGAAATGTATTCCATTGTGCAAGCTTGTCGACAATGGAAGCATTACATTTTGGGGAAGGAAACAATCATCCACATAGACCACCAGCCCCTGCAGTTCATACAAACACAAGGGAAGTTGCAGAATGATCGCCATCAAAAGTGCTCCACATATCTATAACAATTTCATTTGAACATAAAGTACAAGAAGGGTAGCACCAATAATGTGGTAGACTGCCTCAGCCAACCACCGATCGTGGCGCTTACCACCGTTCTCAACTCTTGTGGGCACGAGACTTCTGATTGGCCACTTCTCTATGAGAGCGACCAAGAATTCAGCCACACTTACAAGGCACTCTTGGGGGGTACGCAAGTTCCAAATTTTCACCTCCAAGATGCACTTTTATGTCACCTGGGACACCATTGTGTTCCTTCAAGCGAGCGTGCCAAGATGATATGGGAAGCACACTACAGTTGAGTCACTGGGCATTTTGGGGTCGAGAAAGCTATAGCTATACTGCAGAAGTATTTCTATTGGTCGAACCTTCGAAAGGATGTCGAGAAGCACATCAGATCCTGCACTACTTGTGCCATTGCCAAACTAACCATCAAGAAGCAAGGCCTATATACTCCTATACCTACCCCTATTCTACCTTGGGAATCCATCTCCATGGATTACATGTCGGGCCTGCCTACTACTAAGCATGGAAATGATTGTGTTTTCGTGGTCATCGACAGATTCTCGAAGATGGCCATTATGGTGGCCTGCAAGAAGAATATCATAGTAGAAGCCATTGCTAAAATCTTCTTTAAACAGGTGTGGGTGCACTTTGGGATCCCACAGTCTATCATATAAGATCATGATAGCAAGTTCCTCATCACATTTTGGTCTAGCCTCTGGTCAATGCTAGACACCAAGCTTACCAAGTCCACAGCCTTCCATCCCCAAACAAATGGCCAGACAGAGGTTGTCAACAGAATGATTGTACACATTCTGCGCATGTACAATTCAAAGCATCCTTCTTTTATCAGGATGAGAGCCTCCCCATGTGTTTGAGACTATATTGGGCTCTCCTGAGTCTACTGTTATAGCCCCTTTCAGGTGGGCTTGGGATTCCAGCCACTATGTCCCATTGATGTAGCCATGCCAGTTGCGACTACTCAGGCTGATTCGGCTCATGTCCAATCTGAAGTCGACAAAGAAAATAGCTTCATTGAGTGCATTCAACACATTCGCCAATAGGTTCATGACATATTGGACAGAGCCAATGCTAAGTACAAGCAACGCCATGATCAACACTAGGTGCCACACAACTTCCATGTGGGCGAATAAGTATGGCTACATTTGCAGAAGGAGCGCCTCACTGGACCCCACCGCAAGCTTCGCCCACTCCGATACGGGCCATACACCATCACCAAGGCTGTAGGAAACAATGCCTTCGAGCTCAGTATTCCACCATTCCTCAGTCTACACCTAGTATTCAATGTGGAGCGCCTTCGTCCCTACTTCTCGCCTCTACTGGACACCTCTGACATTGCAGAACAACTCACACCAACAAAGTTAAACCTAGACTGCATGGAATAGGCCACCACAGATTGTGTCATGGACATGCAAATCAAGAACACTCGCCAACATAAGATCCAACTGTATCGGGTTGTCAAAGTTGGCCAAATCCTGGACCAAGGAAAGTGGTTCACCAGGGACCAAGTTTAGCAGAAATTTCCTTATCTCATGGAGGAACTTAACGCAATGGGGACCATTAATTCCTAAGGGGGGAGGAATGATTCAGGTGGATATTGGTGGTCACCCACCTATTCCACTAGGGGCCCCACCATTTTCTCTTTCATTTTTTCAGTTTTGGCACAACTTACTATTTTTAGCAGTTTTTCGGGTCCTGAATTTTCAAAGCTGTTTTGAGGCCCTAAACGACGTTTTTTGGGAAAACGAAGAGAAACATGGGTCCATGGACCATGTTGCTCCATGGACCATGTTTCTCATTCAAAATTTGTACTCCTCGGATAGATATTTCTAACAAGGTATGGTACGCGTCAAACAGAGATCGTATGCCAAAGTTACGCCCCTGGGAAGTTGAAACACCAATTTACCCAAATGGGGCCCATAGTTTTGGCGCTTCATCTCCTAGGGTTAGGGTTTTGGTTGTTTATGATTTCCCATTATTTATAAATAATAAATAGGCCCTTGAACCTCATTGTAACTCAGTTCAGAGGCCTGTAGCTGCCACATCTCTTCTCAGAGATAGCTACTAGAGCCCTAGCTAGTTTTATTTCCATTCTGTCTGTAAGAAAATTTTAGTTCTTTGATATTAATGAAATGAAGTGTTATTTCCACTGCATATTTTTATTCATGGCTATATGTTTATTCTGTTGCTTTCCTACATAAATCCGAATCAGTCCAAATTGCAACACTTCATATTTTAGGTGAAGCAAATGAATAGTTGTTTGGTCACATGGAGCATGCAAAAGTGACTAAATATCCAGATTTATTTCACAAGTTGAGGAAGAAATTTGATGTGATAAAACTAGAGATGTGTCACAATGTGACATTTCCTAAGGAAACAAAGGAGGATGTCAATCTTGTCACTCTGGACAAGAAGTCACTACATTCACCACCAGCTGTAGAAGTACTTGCTTCTGGAGAAGAGACACTTGCAGCTTTGCAAGATATTCTTGAGCTCTTGACATATAGAGTCCCATGCATGATCCAGGAGATTCATGAGGGAGAGGAGGAAGATTCCCACGCTGGTACACTTGGAGGAGAGAAAACATCACTCTTACCAGCAGTTGGAGACACTATTATCCCGATTGGAGGAGCTCTTGTGTTCTGGCAAGAGATTCCCACACATCAGTTGATCCAAGGTATGCATATTGTTTCATTAGATCTTATTGAAACTTATGAGGACATGCCATCAGGGCCAATGCATAACCAAGGGTTAGAAAAAAATTATGATTTGAAGAAGCAACATATCACAACATAGAGGACCCTTGATTTAATCAAGGAGGAGATGAAGAACTATCCCAATTCATCATTGTTGAGCTACATTCAACCCTTTGAGTTGAAGTGTAGAGTTTTAGAAGATGGGATGGATATGATCCTATGTACAATAACTATTTGTGAGATCAGTTTTGTATCTTTTTTTGAGGCAGCACATGTATTACCATGCAGATCTACAATGTTGTCACTTAATAGTTGTGAAAAGGAAGTGGCCCCATCATTCTTGGAGCATTTTGAAGGTAGCTTCATTCATGAAGCAATGGAGGTAAAGATGAAAAATGGTAGACATCTTGAGATGAGGATCCTTTTCTCCTTTCTATATGACCCTTTCTCAAAGAGCATCTCACAGCTCAAAGAGAAACTTCTACAAGAAGCAGATCCAAAAATTCATTGGTTTTGGAGGGCCTTTGGTGAAAAGAGAATCTCATTGGAGGTGCACTTCAATATTTCATGAAGTGCAAAGTTCTTCAGCAGTTTGGGGAGAATGGTATTCTACATAGGAAGGATACCATGATTATGCAGCACATCATTAATCATCCACATTGGGATGAGTGGGTGAGGATGATAAGCAAGGGGTTCTATGACCACTTGTAGATATATGAAATGGGACAGCAAGCTTGGTTAAGTTGGTTGCCCTTGGGAGATTTCTGTCACTACCCAAAGCTTCCTATTTTTTGGATCCATGCCTTGAAAAACACTTATGAAATGAAGAAGGAGGCATGGTTGCGCTGGCTGCTCTTGGGTGAGTATGGTTACCACCCAACAACTCATATTTTTCTGATTCATGCCTTGTGTATCAATGATAGAATGCAAAAAAAGGAGGCATGTTCATTTTGGTTTCCCTTGAGAGAGTTTGGCCACCACATGACATCTCCTATGTCTATGTGTTTTTTATTGGGTAAAATTTGGTACGATGCTCTCATGATGTGTATTGATGGTGTTTTTTTGTATTGGGCTGATGTGACATTCCACATGTCTATCAATATGTTTATACTCCATGATGCACATGAGGAAGAAAGAAAGCAACAAGATCTCTTGTTGCTTTGGTTGATTTTGGGGGAGTTTGGCCTGACCATCTTACATGGAGGAGATGGAGGATGGCAACAAAGGGCCTTACTCTGGTGGTTACTATTAGGAGAATATGGTTTGACATATTTGTCTACCCATATAGCTCCTTTCCTTATTATTTTTCATAACTTTGGAATGGTGCTTGGATCCAACAAGGCCAACAGGGCTAAGGATGAGAGCATATCAATGTTCATTCATAAAGTATGGGATGGAAAAATGTATTGTGAGATGGAGATTTTCCTTAGTGGAAAGGGCCACTTTATTTTATGTATCTCATATAATGATGATGATGTTGGACATCATATGGTTGTCACTTGATACTTTATCATGATAGGAGGGCATCTAACTACACAGTTGGAGGTCATTCTATGCTATCTTGAGAGACAACTTTGGAACTAAACATGTATAACACATTGTAGCATATGGAGGAAGCCTTCCTTATGTGGATGCCATTTGGAGGGGAATAGATGGCTTTGAATCTACTCTTGGTGTTGCTTGAGGACAAGCAACATTTTACCGTTGGGGGGGGGGGGGGGGGAGAGAGACTGTAATATTCCCAAATTTTCATGTCATATTTGGAATATTAGAGTCCTTGATTTTCTTAATAAATTAAGTAGATAAAAGGGTGGAGGGACCCACAAACCTCAAAGATGAATAAAATCCACTTTTAATGTGTGAATGTGGATGTGCTAGATCTAGATCTAAAACATGGAGTAGTGGAGCAACTCTATTAATGGAGATGATGTCTCGTTTAGGAGATAGATTATGGAGGATGGAACAGTCAAATAATATCATGGATATTAAATATAAAATCATATGTATCTTTGATAAGGTCAACTGAGATCATAATGCATTCAAAGAAGATCATTAAGCACTTATGATGAGATTGTGGAGGAAGTGGTGCATTTAATGCATGCATGATGGAGAGGGTGATTACCCCATATGAACCTAATGGAGGACATGGATCAACAACACAATCAAACATGGAGACTTTGTCCACATGTACAACATAGATTTGGAGTGGGCCCAGGCTATGGAAGGCTCATGCATATAATGAAGGTGAAGGCACAATAGAAGGAAGGATTTGGATTATTCATTTCTTGATCTATTTAGATCTACATGTTTCTTAGGACATTTCTATGCAGACTTGGGTTGTTTAGCAGAGTTTGCAGGGTGTTCCCGAGTGGGAATCCCACCTCTTTCTTTAAGTGATCTCTAAGGAAGAGGATTTTTCTTCATTCCATATCAGGAATTAGTGCCATCTTCAAGAGGTTGTTTCTAGCATTCAGCTAGGAAACTAGTGGAGGATTCATCCTACCACTTTGTTCTTCAGATCCAACCTTTCAGGAGTAGCAGATCTACATCCGGTATTCGAGCCATTAGGTTTTACCTCTTTGCAGCAACGGTCCCTTCAGGGATTGCACAGTTCAGTCCTATAGATCTATTGGAGAAAGGAAGTTTCCAGTATTTCAGATGGAAATCATATGAGGGATAACCTCCTCACATTGGATCTATTGTTTGCATCATTCAGGAGCTGATTTTGACATATCTAGCAGCAAGCTATTGAGCCTCCTCTCTGACAACACAATTTTTTGAAGTTGTTGTTCTTACAATAGCTATTTTCAGTGGAAGAGAATGGAGGAGCTAGATCTTGATCTTTTAGCCCAAGGATCTAGTGAAGGGATCAACCCTTCTTGCATAGATCTAATCGTAAATCATTGCAGCCATATTATTATCAGATCTAGCTTCAGATCTACATTCCCAACAGCATATATGTGAAGCACGTAGATGAATATTGTTCTAAACTTAGAGATATGAGAAACCCCTCCTGGGTTATCTTGGGAATCCATCATTGAGCCCATATCTACAATTTCAGCATCATCAGAGCTCCAATTCTCCCTAGATATAACTTTACATCTTTCAGGAAGTTACAATCCCTACAATTGCATCGAGGACAGTGTAGTTTACCTTCTAGTGGAGCAGCAGTTACACAATCCCTCTTGGGATATCATTGTATGGTCATTCTAGGCTACTCTTGTGGCTTGAGTGTCTCACATTTTAAGTATTATTGTACTTGCCTTTTGCACCTCCAATATAATAAAATGGCTCAACTATTTCTGTGCATTCTGATGTGTATATAGATCTATTGTTTACTTTGCTGTAGTTATTATATTATGTTTTAGTATTACATCATTCTCCCTTTTTGGATATTACATCTACACCTCCTACTTTGACTTCCAATGCTTCATATCATCCTCAGCTAGTAAACCAACCATTTCAGTAGTATGTTCCAAAAAAACCACAGTGGAAAAATCCATCCCAAGGGTGAAGGCATCAAAAAAATCAACTACCTGCTCTAATGCCTCAACCCCAACCTAAACCTTAGATTACACATGTTGTTCCACCTAGGATACCTATACCTACACAACCCAATCTGAACTCGAACAACAGACAGGCACAACAAGCTCCTAATGGAGAAACATCCCATCTTGCTTATGGTGTGTAGATACAGGAGGTTAATATCAGGTCAGGAAGAGTACTCCTAAACAACCATCCCCCATATCCACTTGTAGAGGTTGAGGTGGAAAAGGAAGAAGATAACACTCAGATCCAACAACCTCCTTTTCCTGGGTGCTTGATCGACCTTAGTCAGCACACCCAAGAGGAGACTGAACTCCTGGGAGAATTGGAACATTTGTGTGTAAAGATACCACTTCTCCAGGCCATTAAGGATGTACCTATCTATAATAGGTTCATAAAAGAAAATTTCTTCAAGAAACCTGGAAGGAGGAAGATAGATACCCCCACCATCAATGTGGTAGGACAATTATCTGACCTGATGTTGGGGAAGGTGATATTTCCAAAATACCTGGACCCTCGTAGTCCAGTTGTTGATGTACATATAGACGGTGTCATAGTCCCCAACACTCTAATTGATTTAGGGGTTGCCATCAATATTATGACCAAGGAAACTATGAAACTAAATCTCCAAGGGACTTTGAGGTAAACCACAACAGTTCTGCAACTTGTAGATCGGTCCATAGTAACTCCAGAAGGAATTTTTGAGGATGTTATGGTTACCATTGACTCTTGGGAGTATCCTATAGATTTCTTGGTCCTACAACCAAAAATCGAGTTTAATGGTTATCCTCTCATCTTAGGGAGACCTTGGTTAGCCACTGCAGATGCTTATATTATTTTTCGGGCTAGAAACATGACTATAAAAAATGGGCCTTTGTCTGAATAACTAGTGTTATATCCTCCAACCCATCCTTCCATTGATCATGATATCCCTATATGATTAGAGGATGAAGAAGATGAGTTATATAGTGCTGCCCCTATGTGTACCATAGATTCTATCCTTAGAGGAGGGTAGCTTGATGAAGATGAACTCATCGACCATGCCACTCAAAACCAGTCCTCCACTAACACTCCTCTCGAAACCCTAGTAAAAGAATCTAAAAGCCAACCTTGGATGGAAGTGAAATCATTTGAGACAAGCTCTAAAACCATCAAGGCTATCGAGTTTGGCCCCTCCAGATCTCTGAAAATCAACCCAAACTTCTCAAATGAAGAAGAGAAGCAACTATGCCAGCTTTTGAAAGAAAATATTGAAGAATTTTCTTGGAATTACAAGGAAATTAAAGGGGTGCATGCTTCAGTATGCAGACATCACATTTACATCAAAGAAGGATGCAAGCCTGTGAGACAACCCAAAAGAAGGATGAACCCAGCTCTAAAGAACATAGTCAAAGAAGAGTTGCAGAAAATATTGGATGCAGGGTTCATATATCCTATATTTGATAGTGAGTGGGTATCTCCTCTTATCCTAGTCCCAAAGAAGAATGGGAAGTGGCGAATTTGTGTTGATTATCGAGAAATTAACAAGGCCACTGTTGAGTCCCGAATTTGTCTCTCTTCCATACACTTTTCCATATCTCTTTCACTCACCTAAACCTCCAAAATTGTCAAATATCATGTGCAAAAGGGTATCTAACATGGTTTTTAATTATGTTTGTGTGTTTTCTATTTGATTTAGATTTTGTTCATACAGCTGCGGAAACTTGTCACTTTCCGCAGCCGCTGCAACTTTCCGTAGCTATTTTGTGGAAATCAATGTTACAGGTGTCAACGAAGGAAACGAGCCACATGGGCAGGCTAGGAATGACAAGGACATGGTTCGTGTCCTATTGGTTCAAGTAAATTCGTCAAGGAAAGCCACGGTCAAAGCCATCCACGTGGAAGTCAACTGTGGAGTTCTATGTCGGCTGGACTCTGTTTCGTGGCATAGAAACATCCATACGGCCGTTTCCAAGCTTACGGAGGTTAATTGACATCTGTGCAAAGTTCTGGAGTTGAATTTAAGCGCCCACCTTCCATAGATCCGTTTTCCAATATGGCCATACTCCTAAATCCGTGGCCTTAGTGGTCTACGTGCTGGCTGCTATCATAAACTTCAGGAGACAGTTACATTTTATTGCTTTATAAAGAGCGTTTGCATACGCACGTAGAGTTAGTGAATGTGAGTTGATAGTTGTTAGTTGATATATCTTTTAAGTTGATGTGCGTACTCTGTTATGTGGTGATTACGCTGCCTTGAGCCGTAATACCACCAACCTGTAATGACTTTCTTTTTAATGTGAAAAACTCTGTTTCATAACTTAATTCGTGTTTGAAGATCATACCAGAGCTGCGTAGAGGGCCCCTGCTCAGCCGAGGTTCTTTGTATTAATGTATATATTTTTCATTTCATTTCTTTAAGCAGTCATTGTATCATAACTCATTACATGTTCATATTTCATAGTTGTTTTATTTCTGTTCATACATTTCTGTAATTTCCATTGCATTCTTGTCTTTTATGTTTTTATGATTGTTAAATCACTGATCAGTTTTCTTGTGCAGGTTTTAGGTAGACAGCCCGGGGCATTTTCATAGTATTTTTGCTAATGATATGAAACTGATATTATTCTGCTGCTAGTTTTCTTTCACAGTCTTTGTTTAACTTCAGTTTTGTTTTGTGCATTTCAGTTTTGTTTATCTGATTCAGTAGTTAAAATTAGACATATTAAGCTACTCATAGTGTCTTCGGCTACCTCCGAAAGCCACAGCTGGACTGATGGTGAGGGGCTGCATGATGAGATGTGTAGTTTAGTATTAGTTTCCTTTCTGCAAAATTAGATATATTAAGCTGCTCATAGTGTCTTCAGTTTCCTCCGAAAGCCACAGCTGGACTGATGGTGAGGGGCTGCATGATGAAGTGTGTAGTTTAGTATTAGTTTCTTTTTCGCAAACTTAGATATATTGAATCATGTATGACATCTTCAATTGCCTCCGAAAGCCACAGCTGGACTGATGGCGAGGGATTGAATCATGTATGTATGGTTTAGTATTAGTTTACTTTCTGCAAATTAAATATCAGTTACACAAGTTGTTTATGATTACTTTCGCAAGTCATAGCTGGTCTAATGATGAAGGGTCAGAAAATGAATTGATGTAATCTGATTTAGATTTCTTTCATTGCAATTTTGAATTTCCATAAGCGTAGTTTCTTTTGTGTTCAGTTGGCAGCAAGAATAGTTTAGTTTTCATATTCACTAGTTTCTTGTTTTGATTCATTAGATTAACGGCACTTTCCATTTCAGCAGTTTACTTTCTTTTGTCATTTGTAATTTCAATTTGCTTTTAAAGTTTCGAGATTGGTAAATCATTATAGGGGATATCACTTCCTTGAACAATTATAACCAAACTTGTTTTTCACTTTAGAATTTCCATTTCACCTTAGAAAGACCATAAACGACAAAAAGTTAAGAAAGAGGTTATCTTGCACATATAGTGCGCCGCACTTCATCAGCTTACGATTCCCGGATTGACAATTAAATGCAGCAATTTAGGACACACTAAATTGACCAAACAGCCACCAAGAAAGACCATCTCCCTTTGCCCTTTATAGACCAAGTCCTAGATGGCCTTGCAGGGAAGAAGTTATTTTCCTTCTTAGATGGATTTAGTGGGTACAATCAAATTCAAATCAGCCCTGAAGACTAGGATAAGACTACTTTCACCTGCCCTTGGGGTAAATTTTCTTATAGATTCCTACCCTTTGGGTTATGCAGTTCCCTAGCCACCTTCCAAAGAGCTTTCCTAAGCATATTTTTTGAGTTAGTCCATGACTTTGTCAAAATTTACATTGATGATTTCATACCATATGGGGATGACTTCCAGGAAGCTCTCTCCAATTTGGGTAAAGTACTAAGAAGGTGCATTAAGATGCATCTCTCCTTGAGCCCAGAAAAGTGTGAATTCCTAAAGAAAGAAGAGGTTGTATTAGGACACTCCATATCCCAATCAGGAATACAGGTAGACCCGAATAAAATCACTATCATCAAAAGGGTACCTGCTCCTCAAAAGGAGAAATATGTCAGGAGTTTCTTAGGCTTAGCTGGTTACTATAGAAGGTTCATCAAATATTTCAGCAAGATGGCTTCGCCATTATTTGGGTTATTGGCGAAAGATTCTGAGTTTATTTGGTCCAATCCTTGTCAAGAGGCTTTTGAGCTCATTAAAAAGCAGTTGACTACTTCCCCCATCCCGAGAGGTCAAAATTGGACTCTGCCTTTCCACATCCACACTGATACATCCGAAAAATTTGTAGGGGTAGCATTAGTACAATTAGAGGGAAAAATACCTTATGCCATTTATTTCATCAGCAAGAATTTGTCTAAAGATTAGCTGAATTATACTATTACTGAGAAGGAGATGTTGGCCATTGTCCATGCATTGAAAAAATTCAGGCATTATGTCACTGGATATTAGACCTTTGTTCACATTGACCATGCAGCCATCAAGTATTTCATGAACAAACCAGATGTTAATGCTAGAATAATTAGATGGTTGTTACTTTTGCAGTAAATTGATTTGACTATTGTTGATAAACCTGGAAAGGAAAATTTTGTTGCAGATTTTTTGTCCAGTTTAGTTCTCCCTGCAGGTGAAGAAGGAATGGTGGATGACCAATTGCCAGATGAACACCTCTTTTCCATATCAGAACTCTCACCATGGTTTGTTGATATAGCCAACTACTTGGTTGGTGGAAGACTCCCTCCTAATCTTTCATTCGGGGAGAGGAGCAGAATCATCAGAAAAAGTGCCCCTTTACATGGATTGGGGGGGATATTTTTAAGCTAGGTGTCTGATCAACTTAGTGTTCCTAAATTGATGTCATAAATTGTCAACCAAGGCTAGTAAACTGTTGAAGTGAAGTGCACTATATGTGCCTAGGTATCTGTTTCTCACTACGTTGTGTTTAGTGTTTTTCAAATGTTTTTGGTTTTGTGTTTTTATTCTAAGGGAAAAAGGACTAAGTGTTGGTAAAAAGAAGTTTTTGGTCACACTAAAACATAGCAAAACCTATTCTAAAATATGTATGGCACTTGAGAACAGAAAATGCAAAACTTCTAACAAGAAAAATAACTCAGAGCAAGAACTAAATAACTCCTAACATGAACTCAATAACTCATACCATGAACTCAATCCAATTCATTCATTAGAAATATGTTGGAATATCTTGAGAAAAGGATAAGTTAATGCAATGAGGTTCTTCTAAGTAAACAACACCATACAATATCACAAAAATCTCATCCATGGTTAGAAATTTATTGGAACACAATTGGAAAAGATTATTTGTAGCATAGTAAGGAATCCTACTCTAAATTAACTTATGACACTGAAATTAATCCATTCCACAACTCAAAATATCAATGTTAAACCTCATTCAAGAATTAGAAATCTTTTGGAATAGCTTTGGAAAAGAGGCAGTTGGTGAAATTATGAGAAGTTGCAGAACATTCAAGACTTCAAAATGGCATTACCAATTCTTGTTCCTATGATGATGATGTATTAGTAGAAATTAAGAACAGGCGCGGTTTGTAAATAATCAAGGCCATCAAGTCTAATTTAACAACTAGAATACAACTGACTAATAAAACTAAAAATACAATGGATAAAACTGAACTAGAATGCAATCATTCAAACTTTGAAATACAGTGAACATAATTGAACTAGAGTGCCATTAACCTCCAGAGTTTTACAACTAAACTAAAATGCAACTAATCACTGAAATACTACAACTCTGTCTCATTCGTTGTTAGTGGTATTTTGGAACAATTCATAGAAAAAGACTGGCTATAACATGTGATGTAAATGAGCATAAAAACATAAAGTTCAAAAAATGCAACTAAGCTATAAAACACCACAGCTAAGTCTCATTCAATGTTAGTGATATTTTGGAATAATTCGTAAGAACAAGACTAGCTGTAACAATTGATGTAATTGAGCACAAAAACGTAAAGTTTAGAAAAATGAAACTAATTCCTAAAATAATACAGTTATATCTCATTCAATGTTAGTGATATTTTGGAACAATTTGTAAGAATAAGACTGGCTGTAGCATCCAATGCAAGTGAGTATAACACACAAATTTCAGAAAATTGCTTAAGCTAGGAATGCAACAAGGCTAAAGTTACTTATCTAAACAATGTGCACAAAGTTTCTCGGGAAGTAGGGGCCCTCTACCACCGGATTAGCATACAAATATCCTCAGGATTGCCTCAGATCTTGCAGTAAAGTGGTACTTCTTTCATTAAAGGAAAAGTATTTCAAAAACAGAGTATTACGGTCTTTTGAGATCTAGCAACAAAACATCAATCTAGCTACTGTCTCTCGGTCTTCCAAGTCATTCTTATAAAATAAATACATAACTACCCTTGAGAAGAAACATGAACAAGTGTCTTTTTCAATCAAAATCAAATTAGAACTCTTGTGGAGGCCTCGTACTTTGTTGGAGACATCTGTAGAGTCCCTGTCCTAGTAGGAATCTGCTTCTTGGCTTTGATCTCTTCCACGTGCATAACCACTTGTAGCTTCCTTCTCAGACTTCGTAGAGAGAAATAAATGATGTGGGAGTTTTTTGGAATTCAACCATATGCTTTTTTCCTTGAAGTGACACCTGTAACCTGTGAGAACATGAAGATATCTACGGAATAGGTGACTGGCTACAGAATGGCTGCATTCTGTAGCTGAGTCTAGTCAAAAATTACTACAACAACAAAACCATGAAAATATAGAAAGTCATTCATTGTATGTATTCCTAAAGTGAATTTAATCAATCCTATTGACCATTTAAGCCTGTAATTGATAAGGGAAAAATGAAATGAAGTGAAATTTGGTGAAGGGAAAGGACATCTTTGGGGCTCAACATACTCCCACTACAAAGTTTTTGCATGTCCTCATGCAATCAAATCATATATTATGAGACTTCTGCTAGGACATCTAGGCTCCTTCTTCTGCTTTTCCTAATAGTCAATGGCCTCCTAGGCTTCCTTATGACCAACTTGAATCTCAAATTTATAAGTGCCCTACTCAACTTTTTGTTTTTCTTCTTCAATTTCTCACTAGACTTGTACAATTTTTCCATTTGTAGAGAGAGAGTTGGATTCATTTCACTTTTAATCTTAACCTGCTCCCTTAAAATGTCATTCTCATTCTTGATATGCCTATTTAGTACTTCTAACTCATATTTATCTATTCTTAGCATATCAATTGCAGATTCTGGTGGGCTAGGAGTTCTGTCTCTACTTTCGGAGGCTCTCTTCTCTAATGTCTCAACATAATTATAAATTTGTTGTTGTGTTGGGTCTATCTCTGGAGCTCCTTCATCAAGATCCTCCTCGTACTGGTACTCAGGTGATCTAGAAGTTGGTGTCTCTTCATCCTCAATGTTTATAATTCCTATTTGTTTAACCCCTTGTTTTCTTCAATATACCTCTAAGCCTGTGGCTTCATCTTGGTTGAGATGGTCCTTCATCTCTCTCCTTGGCATACCTTTTTATCATCTTCTCCTTTTTAAGTTGTTTCTTAATTTCAGTCAATTTCTCAGAAATTATCTCCTCACTGTCCTCTTGTATGGACTTACTAGTTTTAGTTTCAACAGCTTTGGAAATTTTCCTTCTCCTGCTTCTTCTTGTGAGTTTGCCTTCAGATGGAGATTCCTTGGGTTCTTCAAAGTGATTCCTCACTAGAAACTCATCCCAATTGTCTCCCACCTTTCTCAAATGATGTTCAATCAGGATTTTAACTAGACCGTGGTGGTACAAAGTGGTTTCCAGGAATTGAACCCTCTTTTGAACATTAGAGGCCATTCTCTTCAGACTATGAAGTAGGAAAAAGGGTAAATTGATTTCTTCATCTAAGAAATGCATCATTAGTCGAATATGATAAATATATAAGGTACCAAACCTTCCCTCACAAGTTATAAACTTTTGCAAAATGAGCAACATATTTCGCCATTTATTCTTCAGTGCTGAGCTAGGAATGCCCTTCTTAAAAATGGAAACATCCATACCTGGTGTTTTAAGCATTTGCCTCCATGCCTCATTATGAAATTCCCTATTTTTGAACCATCGTTCTCCTTGCCTGGGTAATTCCGCTGCTTCTGCAATGAAAGCTTCTGTAACAGTGAATTTAACATCTCCTATTTCGACTTCTGCTCCATTGAAGGACCGTGCAAATGTTTTAGTTACCTCTTTATGAAAACCATTGAATTTTTCCAAAAATTGTAACCACCCAGCCTGCTGTAGCATTTCTCTAATTTGTGGGTAACCCTCAAAGTATTTGGTTCCGATTGGTTCGAACCTTACTATGAGACCCATGGCTTCTCTTCTCAACCTTCAATTTACTGCTCTTCTATCCACGGTGAAAATGGATGTTAAAGAGTTGTTTTTTACCCCAAATGTGCTTTCTCTATTTATGCAGTAGGAATTAGCTACGGAAGGATGATATGAAGAGGTTATAGAATGAGTGAAATGTAGTGAGGGTGATTTACACGAATTAATGAGATTGAGAGCCATCATGGGAGAAAATACCGCGAAAACATTTCGTGAGAAATCACTGAATACTTCGGCCTAGTGACGTGACTGATTAGGTCACTTCAGTACTTAACTGTTAAGTTTTAAATGATGATTTGATATGGTGGAGTGGAGGGGATTTTGTCCAAAGTTTTTATGATAGGTTTAATAGGCATGATCAACACGAATAATTAAAACAACTTTTTGAATCATACATGACTTCACTATACTATAACTTTCATATTCTCTCATCATAATAATTTGACAACTTTACCTTTTCCTTTCCTTTAATTTCTGTGGTTTTGATATGCTTTGTCCTCCTTTGAAAATCATTGATTCTTTAGTCTTCATAATTCCTTTGATTTTGCTTGTTGACATAGGTATGCAAGGTCAATTTGCTGCTAAACAAGTGTTGTTGGATAATTGCCTTCAGGATATCTGGCTGCAGAATGTCTAGCTGGCTGCAGAATGTCTAACTGGCTGCAGAATGTACCTGTAGGAACTTTGAAACATGGAATGGAATGTTCTATGAAATGGATCATGAAATATGGTGGAATGGCTCAGGAGTGAAGTGAAATGTAATGGAATGAAATGAATCACAATTGTGAAGTGGAATGAACCATAAAAAGTGGTCTACAACTCGTGATTTGTAACACTCAATCTGCAGAAAGAGATCAAATTTAGAAATCTGAGATGGAAATGAAATGGACCATGAAATGAAGTGAATGAAGTATGGATGAATGGAGTGAATGAAATATGGATGAATGGAGTGAATGAAATATGAATGAATGGAGACATGATGGAGTGATACTTATGATTTTGTGATAGCTAATTGCAGAACAAGAACAAATTTGAAAAGCTAAAGTGTCAGAAGGATTCTGATTTTCACTTTATCTTTTCTGTATAAACATGCTAATCAGTGATTAGTTTTCATGTTTATACTTTATTTTTATTTTTATTTTATTTATTTATTTATTTATTTCATTCATTTGAATTCATAAAATTCAACTAAGTTGACGAAGAAGAAAAATTCTTCTTCATTAACTTCACATTACTGTTTTCCTGGAATCTCTTGAAAAATTCTTCTCTTGAAAGTGGCTTAGGATACAGCTTCAATTTATGACCATTTACAAGAAAAGTGACCTTCTCTTCATCTAGTGTCCTGATTTTTATTGCTCCATTGTCAAAAATTCTCATAATTTCATATGGCTCAAGCCAATGTGTTTGGAATTTACCTTGAAAATCTTTTAACTTTGAATCAAACAAGAGAGCCTAGTCACCTTCTTTGAACTTCTTTTCCTTGATGTACTTATCATGCCATCTAGTCCTTTGTTGTTGGAATATACTTTTTTTCTAGACTGCATCCTGTATGATCTCATCCAATTCATTAATCTGCTCCAATCTATGCTTTTGTGCCTCTGTTAGATCAAGTCCTAGCTGAACTGCCATTTTAAAAGTTTGAATCTGAAACTCTATGGGAAACGAGACTTGTTTTCCATAAACAAGTTCATAGGGAGTATGACCTGTTGTGCTTCTCCATGTAGTTCTATAGGCCCACAAAGCTTCAGGAAGCCTGTCTGCCCAATCTCTTCTATGTAAATGAACAGTCTTTGTTAGGATCCCTTCAATGACTTTATTGGTAGATTCCACTTGACCATTTGCTTGTCGATGATAGGGAGTAGATTTTCTGTGTCTGATTTTGTACCTCTCCATAATTTTTTCCACTAGCCTTGATGTGAATTGAGCTCCTTGATCTGTAACAATTTCCCTTGGGACACCAAAATGAGTAAAAATATCCTCAAAAATAAAATTAACTACAGATGCTTCAGTAGCAGAAAGTAATGGCTTGGTTTCTACCCATTTCGTAACATAATCAGTGCAAACTAATATATATTTCTTTTGTCTTGATGGAGGACTAATAGGTCCTATAAAATATAAAACCCATTTTTCAAAAGGTTCAATATGTACCTGAGGCTGCAATGGCATCTCACCTGAAGGAGAAGGTTTCCCTACCCTTTGGCAACTGTCACACCTTTTGACATACTCTTTAGCATATTTAAAAAGGAATGGCCAATAGTATCCTAAATGAAGGACCTTATAAGTTGTCCTATTATTAGCAAAGTGTCTGCCACAAGGTTCATCATGACATGCCTTGAGGATCTCAGGCATCACATCTTCCCGAACACATCTTCTAATGATAAAATCTGGACCTGTTTTGTATAACTCATTAGCAACCCATGAATATTTTTCACTGTCATAAATGATCTTTTTTTATCTCTTGCATTCATTATTGAAGGAAATTTCCCTAAAACTAAATAATTAGCAATGTCAGCAAACCAAGGAGTCTAAGTAGAAATTGCAAAAAGATATTCATTAGGGAATTGATCTTCAACTAGAGTGTTATCTTTGATGTTTTGGAGTCTAGATAGGAAATCAGCTACTGTGTTTTGTTTTCCAGGCCTATCTATAATGGTAATGTTGAATTCTTGTAAAATCAATAACCATCTTATGACTCTGCCATTAGTAATTGATTTGTTCATTAGATATCTAATTGCAGAGTGATCTGTGTGAAAAAAAGTTTCATAGCCTGTTATATAGTGTCTGAATTTATTTATGGCATGAAAAATAACTAAAAACTCTTTTTTAGTTACAGTATAATTTAACTCTGAAGGAGTCAAATTTTTACTTGTATAATAGATGGCATAAGGAATCAGGTCTTTTTGTCCCAATACCACTCCTAAAGCTGTATCTAAGGCATCTGTTGAAATATGAAAAGGTAACTTCCGGTTAGGTCCCCTTAAAATATGTGCTTCAGATATTTTTATTTTCAGGGTTTCAAAGGCTAACTGGCAATCAGGATTCCACTTGAATTCACAGTCCTTGGTAAGTAATTTGAAAAGTGGAGATGCTATGTTGGTGAAGTTTTCTATAAACCTTCAATAATATCCTGTAAATCCGAGAAAACTCCTAACATCTTTTTGAAAACTTGGAATAGATAAGTTAGAGATGACTTCAACTTTTGACACATCAACTCTAATCCCATCCCCTGAAATGTGATGTCCTAAAACAATTCCTTCAGTAAACATCATAAAACACTTCTCATGACTTAGCGAAAGATTTGCTTCTTTACATCTCTTTAAAACTTTTTCCAAGTTTACTAAAGCTTCTTCAAATGTGTTTCCATAAAATGTGAAATCATCCATATATACCTCTACACAATCATGTATTAGATCTGAAAAAATTCCTAGTACCGCCCTTTGAAATGTTGCAGGTGCATTGCATAATCCAAATGGCAATACTCAGTAAGCATAGGTACCCCAAGGACAAGTAAATGTGGTTTTTCCTTGATCTTCAAGTGCTACTTGGATTTGGTTATAACCACTAAACCCATCTAAAAATGAGAAGTAATTTTTGCCAGCTAATGTATCTAACACCTGATCTATGAAAGGTAGGGGAAAATGATCTTTAAGAGTAGCTTTGTTTAATTCTCGGTAGTCAATACATACCCTCCATTTATCATTTTTCTTTGGCACAATTACCAAAGGAGAAACCCACTAACTATCTAAAATGGGATAGATAGATTTGACATTTAACAATTTCTGCAATTCTTCCTTAACAATCTCCCTAAGATTTGGATTCATCCGTCTATGAGGTTGTCTGATTGGTTTACAATTTTCCTCTATGTAGATGTGATGAGTGCAAGTCTTGGGGCTTATCCCTTTCATATCAGTGTACTCCCATGCATATGCAGAAGAATTTCTCTGTAAGATCTTGACTAACACTTCTTGTTGAGATTTCTGTAGGTTCTTGTTTATGTTTAAAGTTTTGCCTGGAAATATCTCAATTGTAGAGCTGCCAAATTTATCCATGGAATAAAGAGACATCTGTCTTGATGATAAAAACTCAATGTTGGATTCTTCTTGAAATTTTTCATGTTTGTATTTTGAAGAGGATTCAAAGTTTTATAAGGTAATCAAAATATGGCTATCTTCACTAATTTCTGAAATTGTGAAGAGAGGTTGTAAGTCTTCTTCATCCTCTATCCATTGAGTATCATCTAATTCTGTAATTTTTTTTGCTGGAGGATGCAAGGTAAATTTCTTGGTTGAAATACCATCAGAGATGTACATATCACCGGATCTACAACTAATGAAAGCATCAGTTGTAGCTAACCAATTTCTTCCTAATATAATAGGATTCCCTCCTAGATTATTCTTAGGAGTTAGGATCATAAATCCACAGGATACTCCCAAGAATCTAGGGACACTGGAATGTCTTCTATTACCCCATCAGGTTTGATCACAGATCTGTCTGCTAATTGTAATAATGTGGGTGTAAAAAGAAGTTTAGGAAGTTTCAGTTTATCCATGATTTGTCTACTCATGATATTGATTGCTACTCCTAAATCAATAAGTGTGTTTTTGATCTCAGTTCCATTAATGTGTATTTTAATAACTGGATTCCTGGGTCTAGATACTTTGGAATAACAATCTTACCCATCATGATATCTACTATTTTTCCTGCCAGTTGAATTTTCTTTGTCTCTCTTATTCTTTTTCCTGTTTTCTTCATGCTCAACTCCTTTATTGTCTTTGCTAAGATTGGAATTTACTTGATAGCTTGCAATAATGGGATCTTAATACAAAAATTTCTCAGCTCATCTAGGAAATCATAATTAGGCACCATAATTTGTTTTTCTACACCTCTATCAATTTGTAATCTTTCTGGAAAGGGAGGTGTAGAAGTGGATGTTGATGGTTGTTCTAATATAGGAGTTGAAATTATTGGTTCTTTTTGTTTTTATTTTTCAATGTTTAGGTCTTGGAAAGGTGTGTTCGCTTCAAGACTTTTATTCACCAGTAGAGAATCTTCCTCATAGTTGTTTTTCTCTTGTATGATTACAGAAGGTTTCTTGTTTTTGAGTATTCTTCCAGACCTAAGTTGAACATCACTAATGTTTAAAGGAGTAATCAAATAAGTTGGAAACTGTTGGCCTTCTATCATGTATATATTCTGAGGATTTTTGTTGTTGGGGTTTGGTATGGGTTGGGCAGGCAATTGATTTGCTTTCTAAGGAAATGGTAATGGAAGTGGTGGATTTTGAGGATTTTGTTGAAAATTCTGTTGAGGAGGGAAATGTGGATATGGTGGATATTGATAGTACTGAGAGTATCTTCCATAGGGATTTTGTGCTCCTTGCGCCCAAGTTTGAGATTGATTTTGGAATTGGGGCCAAGGTTGCCGCCAAGAATTCCAATTTGGTGAGGGTTGATTATATAGTTGATCATGTAATCCTTTTGTTTGAGTTCCTTGCCAAGGCCTCCTAGAGACAAAATTGAGAGATTCTGTGGAATTTGTAGGAGTTTCTTCTTGAAAGACAGCTTTAAGACCAGGAAGTGAAGGAAAACTCTTGGTATCATGTTTTCCGGAACAAATTACACAGGTCTCTACTACTTTTGCATCCAAAGGGAACTCTCTCGAGGCATGGTTCTTTCTACATTTGGGACAAAAGATTGCTAAGGCATCAGATTCAGCTTTTTGCTTGTTTTTTAACTTAAGGGTGTCTATTTGTTCACTAAGACTCCCTAAGATATCAGATTTGAATTCATCAAGCACATGTCCTATTTCTTCCCTACTTACTGTCCCAGAAGCAGACTTACTTGCCCTTGCAAGAGCAGGGTCTCTTGGTCCTTTTACAGTTTTAGATTTTCCTCTTGAAAGGTTGATATATAATTCAGCTATTTCAGGTAATGTGAGATGAGATATATCCCCTTTTTCCATCATTTTAAGTATATCTAACCATTCGTCCCTAATTGTCTTCAATAAGAGAGCTTTCAAAGTGTCTTGATCTAAGTTTTCCATTTTTGCCCTCTTGATGTTATAGCTAAACCTCTCCAACAAATCTTCCAAATTTTCATCCTCTTTTTGTAACATTTTAAACACTTCCTCCTTATGGTTGACTGGCATACATTAATCCAAATACCTCTCTAGAAATTCTTGTTTCATGTCTTCCCATGTCCTAATAGAACTGTTGATCAAACTCATAAACCATTTTAATGCTTCTCCTTTCAATGTTGAAGGGAATAGTTTAAGTTTTTGAGCATCTTGTAAGTAGTCATAGGTTCTACATAGGACTTCAAATTCAAATAGGAAGGTTTCAAGATCTTCAGTTTTAAGTCCATAAAAGTTTGGAAGGACAGAGGGTGAAATGTTTTTCATAGTTGTATTGGTTTCTTCATCTACTATAGGAAACCCAAAAGAGCTTCCCATTTCTCTTCTACTTCTTCCTCTGCCTCCTTCACCTTCTGCACCTCTACCTCCTTCTCCTCTACCTCTACCTCTACCCCCTCCAAATAGTGTGTGTTCTCCATTAAAAACTCCTCCTCCCCCTTCTTCTGCCATAGTTGATTCTTCTGTGGAAGTTGAAAAGTTTATGTCCCTAGCAGGGGTTCCTGAATCTTCTTCTAAGACAGGTTTAGTGGGTAAAGTGGAAGGTCTTTCTAATGGAATATATAATCTTAAGTCCTCTGGAAGTCTAGGATAAGTAAAGGATGGAATGTGGGTTTGAGTTGAAGGTGTGTTGGCTCTTGGTCTTGGTGAAACAAGTGGTGTTCTAGGAATCAAGCTTATGCTTCTTATGAATCTACCCCTTGAGTCTCTTTCTCTACACATATCATTGTTTTTGGGAGGTAAGAAACAAGGCTACCTAGTTACACTTCCCCGGCAACGGCGCCAAAATGTCTGCTCAACTTAGTGTTCCTAAATTGATGTCATAAATTGTCAACCAGGGCTAGTAAATTGTTGAAGTGAAGTGCACTATATGTGCCTAGGTATCTGTTTCTCACTACGTTGTGTTTAGTGTTTTTCAAATGTTTTTGGTTTTGTGTTTTTATTGTAAGGGAAAAAAAACTAAGTGTTGGTAAAAAGAAGTTGTTGGTCACACTAAAATAGAGAAAAACCTATTCTAAACTATGTATGGCACTTGAGAACAGAAAATGCAAAACTTCTAACAAGAAAAATAACTCAGAGCAAGAACTAAATAACTCCTAACATGAACTCAATAACTCATACCTGAACTCAATCCAATTCATTCATTAGAAATATGTTGGAATATCTTGAGAAAAGGATAATTTTAATGCAATGAGGTTCTTCTAAGTAAACAACAACTTACAATATCACAAAAATCTCATCCATGGTTAGAAATTTATTGGAACACAATTGGAAAAGATTATTTGTAGTATATTAAGGAATCCTACTCTAAATTAACTTATGAAACTAAAATTAATCCATTCTGTTAGGTCTCTGTAACAAGCAAGATTGGCAAAGTCCGATTACAGAGTTAACATCGTTTCAACCAACTTTGGGATTCTAGGATCTAGCCCTCCTGAATCCGGAGAGGGATCTCTCCAATATGTACAAAGATGGATATTGTCTTTGAAGTTTAGGGTGATGGTATTAGGCTAGTTATGAAGGCCAAGTGTTTTGTTTGGTTTTCTCAGATGGTTGAACATAGTTGCTGTCTGAGACGGAAAGATCTATATGCAAATAGGTTCAAAGGTGAGAAGTTGCAAGTGAGCAAAATAAACTTTGATTCTAAAGAAAGATGATAGCAAGTTTTCAATCCATTGGGCTATGGAGTCATAAGGGAATTTAATTGAAGCATCCAGGTTCAAGAGTAATCTATGGGGCAAGTCATCTAGGCCTAAGGATCTCTTTGAAATTTGATTTATGGAATGGGGTGATACAAAAGAAAGGGAATTCAACAGATGCAGAACAAAGAGCAGCCCAGGATCTGGTAAGTACTTTGAAACTAGCCAGCCTTTGACAGGCACTTAAGAAAAACATAGAAGCAAACTAGGATCTGGTAAGTACTTTGAAATTAGCCAGCCTTTGATACACTTCTAATAGAACACAAATTAAAAACAAAGGGAAACTTAAAGGCAACCTTTGGAGCAGGAACTAGCGGGTAGGGCTCACCTTTCTCCTCATCTTAGTCCTTCTTTACTTAGTTACTTTCAAGACAATCACCAAGATAACACAGAATGGCCCAAGATCTGATAAGTACTTCGAAACTAGTCAGCTTTTGACACATTCTAAGGGAAACAGAAAAATAGTTGAGCAAACAAGAAAGGGACTCAGGGCTAACCTTTGATTTCCTCAATTCATTCCTTACACAACATATATGAAAGTAACATTTAAAAATAACATTCAGCAGTGACGAAAAGATGAGGGAACGCCAGCATCTCTGTACTTAGACTGAATTAAATCATTCTCAAATAACACAGCAGAAAGAAAACATTTAAATAAAGATTTCTCAGCCAAAGAAGGTCACTGATATAGAACAAACTCTAACACTGTTTAAACTGTTCTTTATAGTGGAAAATGAAACAAATTGAGAACAGAAATAAAATGACAAGTTACAGTGAGAATAACATCACCGTCAGCATAGACCAGGATCCCATAAATCTGCTTGTATTGATTGCTTCAAGCCGGTTACAATCTTCAAATCCAATGTTTTAATTCATCTCTCTTCACAACCTAACCTATCTGTTACAAGCAGATCTCCAAGAGCCCATGAAACCGCTATTTACAGTCAAGAGTTTTCTACTCAGAAACAGCTACAGCACTTCAGCAATTACATTGACAACCAACTAATCCAACCCCTAACTCATCTTCTATTGAAGTATTTATAGAAAGATGAGGAGGTGAGATCTGATTAAAAGATCTCAAACACAATCAATGCAGAATTAATGTCTTCCTGACCCCGTGAGGTTCGATGAAGAAATTCTACAGGTGTTTACATAGCATTAATGTGTTTATACTTAAGAAGTAAGCTCGAAGAGAGCTTATATTGACTTTTGAGGCTCTGCGTACTGTTAGGGTTACTCTGCAAACATTCTATCGTTGAAACCTGGTGCAGTAATAACTTCTTTGGTTGTTCGCGGCATAATATCTGATCCTGTTTAATAAATTCATCCTCTGATTGAGCTTTCTGAGGCAATAGGTGGCACTGTGGTGGTTGAGGAATCAATTCGCCTCGAAGTATGGCGGTGGAGGCGATCTGTCTGCGGAACACTTTTAGGTTTTGCTTTAATCCGTGTTCTGAGCCGGGGATTAGGCTTTTGATAACCGTGTTAGCCGTAATCCCCGCCAATCTTCTCACAAAACCACTGCTCTGGTTCACTCTATCTTCAATCTGATACTCTTTCTTGGCTCTGACATTGATGGAATTCTTCAAGCTTTGCAGGGACGTGCGGCAACCAAAGCTCATGAGACTTTGTAGATATCTTTGTTCTTCTCCGTATGATCGATTCCCTGGACAAATCAGGAGGATTGGAGTCGTCACCCCCATCCTTTAGATTTCGGAGAATATGAAGAGAAAACCTTTGAAAACCTGCAAAATACAAGAAAAATGAGGAAATCCTGCGTTTATATGGATAGACTGCATCGGAGGGTGTGCGGGAGAAAGGAAAGATCGGGACCGTTGATCGTATCGCGATCAACGGTTGGGAGCAAATCACACGGTCAACGAGGAGGAAAGTGGACCGTAGAATGGAATCAGGAGAGGGAAAGCAGACCGTCGATCTGCAGAGATCGACGGCGGGGATTGGGTTTTAAACACACTGGGGAAAATTTAACGGATGAGCGAACTGGTTAAAGGGCGAGCGGGACAGGTGATCGGGGACCGTCGGATGGGAGGGCCCAGATCCGACGGCGGGGATGAATCCCGCTGCATGGCCACAGGACAAGGTTTAACGCGCGGGGAAAAGACTCGGAACGGCGGTTTTGGGGGTGAGGTGGAGAACACGTGTCGGCCAGCGGGTGGGATCGCTGGCCGACGGCACAAAACCGCCTCCGGACAAAAAGTGGTGCGGGCACGAAACAGGCTGGTATGAAAAACAGCGCGGCGAGAAGGGGGGGGGGTCCACCAGATGACGGTACACTCCGCACCGTTGATCCATGAGACAGATCAACGGTGGGGTTTTAATATGATTTTCCACGGTGGAGATAACAAAATAAACCCAACTTTACTTTTTACAAAGGTTTTCACTGTTTTCGGGTGATAAAATTATTCTTGAGGTTAAAGCGCCCTGCGGACTTTAGCACATGGTTCTGGCGGGGGGACATATGGATGGAGAGAAAGTAGGGGCTTAGCCTAAGGGGCTAAGGCCCAACGCATAGAAAACATATGTTTTCCTATGGTTTTTAACTGCTTTTCGCAAAAGGAGAAGGGTTCCGATATGTCAAAAAGTGGGTTTTTGACCTTAGGAAATGAGATTAATGGAGGAATAAGGGAAATAAAAGGGTTTGATGGGGGTTTTTATGTATGAAAGTAGAGTTGAAGAAACGAAGGAAAGGTGGAAGAAAAGGAGGGGAAACAGGAGAAGGATGCATCAATATTTGATTTGGATTTTCTTGGACCATCAGAGTCAAATAGGAGGAAAAGTAGGTAGAGCCAGCCAGTAGTCTGAGCTTTTACGAACAGACTTCAAGTACCAATAATTTTAGTCCTGAATTTATTTCTTGAAGGCTACCAAGAACATTTAGCCACCAACTGATATAGTTGAAAAATATAGGTGGCTAATAGTGGCTCCACTTGGGGATGGTGCCTTCTTTGAAGGCATCAAGAATTCAGACTTGATTTCTCTGGGATGTTGACTGGTGTCTGAACCATTGCTTGCTCTTGCTTTTCTTTTGGAAAAAATAATGTCAGTCATGAAAGAGAGATGAATTCCATCAATACAACTTTCTACCTACCCCAATCCTACTGATCTAACATTTTTTCTTCATCAGAGTGCACTTGGATTGGCAAACTCTATACACAACATTTTATTCTTTTGAAAACAGGAAATCTAATCTATTTCTACTCCTTATTTCTTCCAGAACTCAGATTAAACAGTTGAGCTCAGATATTTTCTCTACCTAATCTACTGTCTGTTGGGATTAAACAGTCCAACAAACTTTCATTCTCTAAATTCTACAACAGAAATTTAAAAATAGCCAAGTCAAGATTGAGCTGTTTGACTTGCTATGATCTATGGCATAAAGACAAGCTGCACATAGATTATTATTTGCAGAGAATTAAAAACTACAACAGAAGGTTTAAGATCTGAAAGTTTATTGTTATGGCCTTTTCTTATTTTCATAGCTCTGTTCTTGCTTTTTCCTTTTGGTGAGCTATCTTTGCTTCTCTTCTGGTTCAAATTTTGAGTGAATTAGAACCAGGTCCTTTCTTTCTGACTCAGAAATTGGAGCAGCTTTGAGTCATTTCTTTGGAAACTTTGGTTCAGATTTTGAGTTTGTTTGAACCTTAATTTCTACCCTACCCTATCTACTGATAAGCCAAGATTAAACAGTTTGGAAAATCAACTTTACTACCCTATCAGCAGAAAATTTAAAACTAATCAGTCAAGATTAAACAGTTTGACCGATTAGAAGTGTGTTTCGAGGAGTGGCATTTAAGCTTGCACACTTTCAGATTCATTTCTCTTTTTGGCATGGGGCCTTGCCTTTCTTGTTTTTCATTTCTGCCCTCTTTTCTTTTTCTCTGTGTTTTTGTATTTTCTGATTTTTCACAACTTTAAATGCAATGATGGATGCAGTATTTACAATGGAAAAGGTAAAAAGGCTTTAAACATGAAATAATTTAAGAAAGATAATGCTTAAGCATCCTGCCATTGACAGGACCCCCAAACAATTCTGTTCCATTCAGTTCTTGTAAGAAGAATGCATTGTTCCCAGCAACTGAATGGATGCAGTAAGGGCCAAGCCATAGATTGTCAAATTTACCATGCTTCCCCTTGTCTTCTCTTTTGGAGTCCCACTTTAAAACTTTGTCCCCAATTTTGAAATTGCTGGCCTTTGTTTTTCTGTCAAATATCTTCTTGATATTGTCTTGCTTTTGTAATGTTTTGTTGTATACTTCCTCTCTGGTTTGCTGAAGATGAATGGTCTGATTTATCCTTCTGATTATGTCATTCTCTTCAGTCTGCAACTCTTGAATTAACTTCATAACTGGTACACCAAGGCTGTTAGGAAAAATTGCATCTGTACCATATACAAGCTGGAAAGGTGACATACTAATAGATTTCTTCAATGTTAATCTGTCAGCCCATAGTGCATGGACCAGCTTTATGTGCCAAGACTTCTTGTTGTCCTCCAACAGTTTCTTTATTATGTTCACTAAGCTTTTGTTGGAAGACTCTGCAAGTCCATTACCTTGAGGGTAATAAGCTGTGGAGTGCCCCAATGTTATCTGATACTTATGACAGAATTCAACCATTTTCTTTGACCCAAATGCTGCTGCATTATCTGTAATGATCTTGGTAGGACAGCCAAATCTAGAAAGGATATTGGTTTCTATGAATTTTATGATAACTGAATCATTGGCCTGTCTACAAGGAATGGCTTCTATCCACTTAGTGAAATAGTCTGTGGCAGTAAGGATCCACTTATGTTGGGCAGAGGATGGTGGGTGGATTTCTCCTATGAAGTCAAGTCCCCACTGTTGAAAAGGGGCTTCAACAGTAATTGGATGCAGAGGAAGGGGTAGCAATTTTCTCTTGCCTTCGAACAATTGGCATTTATGGAAAGTGGTTGTCAGTTTATGTACATCAGGAAAAAGATTAGACCAATAGAAACCAGCCCTCAAAATCTTGTTGGCTGTTGACTTCCAGTATAAATGGCCTCCACACTCTCCTTCATGGAATTCCTGCTTAACCTTTTCTGCATCAAACTCAGGCAAACATTTAAGCAATATACCACTAGCATTTTTCCAATAAAGAAATTTATCAATAATGCAATAGTTTACAACTTTTAACTTTAGGAATCTTGCCTTTGTTTTGGATAAACCAGGAGGTGTGTTTAAATTAAGCAAAACATAAACAATATCAGTATACCAAGGAGAACTCGTAAAATGATCTTCAACAATGGGAGTTGAGAATTCTTCTTGGTCAATTAAAGCATTAATCATATTAATATCAAGAACTTCACAATTTGATTCAGCCATTAACCTGGCTAGACCCTGACCTTTGATGAGCTTAGTGGGTTTAATCTCTAAATCATATTCAAGAATAACAGCAATCCACTTACCTCTCTTACCATCTGGATCCTGGGTTAGGATGTCTTTCACGACTGAATTTGGGACAAAGGCAATGATGTGTGAATGAAGGATGTATACCCTGAAGTCCTTTAAAGCTTTTACCAAAGCAAAAGCCTGTTTTTCCATAATGTTATACCTCAGAGGGGCATCCCTTAATGCCTTGCTAAAGAATGCAATGGGCTGCTCTTGTCCGTGTGAATTTTTCTGTAAAAGGACAGCAGCGATAGTATGTTCTGATGCAAATGAGAAGATATAAAAATCTTTTGAGAAATCAGGACTTATAAGAACTGGTGTTTTGGTTAATGCTTTTTTAACCAGTTCAAAGGATGTCTTTGATTCTGCGGTCCATTTTACCCCTTGCTCCTTCTTCAACATGTTTGTGATATTCCTAAGGAGCTCAGCCAAGTTGGGGATGAACCTTCTTAAAAATTTTATCTTTCCGATGAAAGACTGCAACTCTTTGATATTCCGAGGATGGGAGATTTGCAATATGGCCTCAATCCTCATGGGATCAATCTTTATACCCTCTTCTGAAATAATGTGTCCAAGAAGTTTACCTTCTTGGAGACCAAATAATGTTTTCTTGGGGTTCAATGATATCCCAAACTTTCTGCACTTCTCGAAAACTTTTCTCAAATGTTCTAAGTGTTCTTCATCTGTTTTTGAAAACACTGTCACATCATCAAGATAGATAATGATGAAGAAGCCTAATTCTTCCGAGAATGCTATGTCCATGGCTCTCTGAAAGGTTGCTCCAGCATTCATTAAACCAAAAGGCATTTTCACATACATGAAGGTACCCCAAGGTGTCGTAAAAGCTGTCTTTAATTGATCATCAGGGTGGACTAAGACTTGGTTATACCCTGAATAGCCATCTAGCAAAGAAATTCTTTTAGACCCTACCACCCTTTGCAAAATATGATCCATCTTGGGCAAAGGGTAATTGTCTTTCAAAGATGCTTTGTTTAAATTCCTGAAGTCTATACAAAGTCTGATTTCTCTAGTCTTTTTCCTAACTGACACCAGATTAGATACCCACTCAGAATATCTAATAGGGACAATAATACCAGCATCATGCATCTTCATAATTTCCTTCTTAACTAATGGCAACTGGACAGGGATGATTCTGCGCAGTTTTTGCTTGAATGGTTTTTGGTTTTCTTTAAGAGGGATTTTGTGCTGTATTATTTCAGTGTTATAGGATTTAAGATCTTCGTAACTCCATGCAAAAACATCAGAAAATTCTTTAAACAACTCTAAGTATTTGAGTTTAATGTGAGCTGGTAGAGTTTTAGACAGTTTGATCAATCTTGGTTTTTCCTCACTGACTATATTACATTCTTCCACTTCAGTTTCTATAGGTTCCAGTTTTGGTTTTTTGGCCACATCATCAGAATCAAACAGCTCTTCTAGAGGGGCCAAACCCTTGGGCAGACTATCATTTTTAGAATGCAGAGTTTCCATTTCTTCAGTTTCGGATTTTGCACTTAATTCTGTTTGGTTTCTAGATGAGATAGTCTGAAGGTTAATATTTACCAGCTGTGGAGATGGTTCTTCTTCGCCAAGAAAATTTTCTTCACTGCAGTCTGTATCATAGTCTGAATCTGAACTATGGGGTTCAAACTCATTTCTGAATTGCATGAAGTCTTCTATTTGTGTATCTCCGTCGAATACCTGCCAGTATTTCTTGTTATCCGGTATAGCGGGTCTGAATTTTATCTGAGAGGTGTCATCATACAACATTGGGCAGGTTCTAGCAGCAAAGGCTAAATTGTGGGCTGCAATGTTTCTTTTTCTTGGGACAAAAGATAAGGTGTACTCCTTAAATGTTTTCAAAAGATCAATGACATCATCCCTGTAGGCCCTAAGTCTGGGGTGATTTTCATTATACTCCCCATTGACTTGCCTAACGATTAATTCAGAATCCCCATAAACATCGATTCTTTTGGCTCCTAATTTCTTCAAAAGATGCAAGCCTAAGAGAAGGGATTCATATTCTGCTATGTTGTTGGAACACTGAAAGTTTAATTTGCATGAGATACATTCGGTATGATTGTTTTCAGTGTTAGTGATCCAGACACCTGCACCAGCATTTGTCTTGGTGCATGACCCGTCAAAATACATAGTCCAGAGGGGCAGATTTTCAGTTTGGTGAATGGACGTTGTATCATTTGATTCCTCAAGTTTTCCATCGGGTTGAGGACTGTCTTTATGACTGTCAAGTTTTGAGCTCACAGGATTGATAACCTGGATTTCCAGGTCTGTGTTAAGTTTTCTAGGATCTTCAGACACAATAGACCGTTTTGGCATTTCGACATCGTCCTCCTCCTCGGTTTCAGCCCTTATTTCTGTTGACATAACTTGTTCTGTGAGTGTTTCATGATTAAACATGATAAAAGAATCAAGGCTCGTGTTTATGGCATAGAGAGGAGAGTTTTGAGGCCGATCCTGACTTGTTACTGTGTACTGCATGTGAGATTCCCTATAAAGCCTCCTAGTTTGATTGAAGACAGGGATAGTTGCATAGGTCATGTCCATTTGCATGGTCCCCTGTAACTTAGCCCCCCAAGACCTTGATAAAAGCATTCCATACTTAGGGGGGACATCAGCCACAACAACATCCATGACTAAACATTTAGCTGGAATTTGTGCTAGATTAACACAGAGATCCTTAATCAATCCTAGACACTTAACTCTGCTTGAGTCAAAAGAGTACAGGTCTTTGTAGGGTCTGGTAATTTCAAGACCCAGGCTCTCCATTACAGCTTTTGGCATTAGGTTATGGAAAGCACTTGAATCATGCATAGCATTATGCAGAATTTTGTCATGAATGTTTAAGCTTACATAAAAGGGAGGGACAGGGCCTTCTTGGAACTTTCCTTCAATCTTTGGACCAAAAATAAGCTCTGGTTGGTCATCATTAAGATTGAGAGTATCTTCATCATTTTCTAAGTTTAAAGCCTTCAAAATTTTGGACCTATAAACACGTTGGGCAGCTAACTCAGTCAAAGGGACAAAGATCTTAATCTTTGAGATTTCTTGTTCTAGGCTGAAAAGGTTTTGCTTCTTCAAAGTATTGACTTCAGCTCTGTTTGCTGCCACTTTATCAGCAATAACAGCTTGCTGATTTGGTTTATCTACAGTTGAAACAGTTGTCTTTTCAGGAGTACTAACTGAGGTGCTAGTACTACTAATGTTGGCACTCTGTTTTTCGACGTTTTGAGTGTCATTCTCTTTACCATTACCAGAATCAACAGCCACCATTTTGTCCTTTGGTTTGATCATTTTAGACTTGGTTGCAGTGCTGTTTTGAGAAGGCTTGCCAGAGGTTTTATTGTTAGGGGTTTGTTTATTAGATTTACTTCTGAGTTCATATTCCCTTAAAGGTTCTATGACAGCATTCTCCATGTTTTGATAGCTGTTCTCATTATCATTTCTTCTGTCATCATAAGGCGTATACAGACCTTGTTTATTGTCATAATGAACCTCAAAGTCATCATCATCAACCCCAAATAAGTTTATATCATCGTCCTCTATTATTTGATCTATTTGTTCAACCTCACTTAAAAAATTCTGATGAAAGGGAGGAATGATCTGCTGATCATCTTCCCTGGGTCTGTTTGGAGGCTGATTTCTTCTAAGATTCTGATTCTGGTTTTGGTTTCTATTTTGAGGAGCATTTTGATTTAGACTTGCTTGTGCTCTCTCTAGAATGCTCATTTTCTTCATCATTTCTTCCATCATTATTTCCATCTTCGAGCTCGCAGTAGAAGGGGTGGATTCCTCTCTAAAAGATACTCTCTTTTCAGCTTTCATCCTTGCCCTTTTCTCCATAAGGTTCACCTCCACAGAAAGAGCACCTCTTTGCATATCTTCAAGGGTTGCAAAGACTCTTTCTCTGAGCGAATAAGTCATGTCTGGGTCAAACCCTTCAGGGAATTTGTTTAAGGCTGATCCCTGAGGAGGTTTCAGTTCAGGGGAAAGTGCATTATACACACTGTTGAATCTGGTACAATAAGCTTGTACACTTTCCCCAGGGTTCCTATGGAGATTGTTGTAGTCGGCAAGGACTTGGAGAGGGTTTTTCCTTACTTCCCATTTGTTTAAGAATGTTTGATGGAAGGCTTTGAGATCGTTAATACTATGGGGGGTTAAACCTTTAAACCATTTTCTCACATCACCCCCCAAACTTTGAGCAAACAATATGATTTTGACAGATTCATTATCAATCTCATTTCTGTCAAAGTAGTCATTCATCTTGTCCACATGTTGAGATGCTTTTATGGTATTATTAGCATCATATAATGGAATTTTGGACTGATAGTCCTGTGGAAGATTGACTAATGGTACAGGAAGGATTAAGGGAGCATACCATGCTGCCATGATATGCGGTGGGGGTGGATTTATAAGAGGATGAGTGGTTTGAACAGTGGGTGAAAAATGAGCGGAAGGGGATGGAAGAGCAGTAGATTTTTGAGCTGACCGTGGATGGGGGACACCTAGATTATGTAAAAAAAGTAAATCTGGGGGTGTTGATTCTTTGTTCCCGAGAGTCTCACTGGTTTCGGGAGATGAAAGTGTAGGCTCAGAATCTAACTGATCTAAATCTCCAAATGACCTAGTTCTGAATGGGTTTAATAAGTCAATTTGTGATTCATGAAGAGCTGTAAGGTTTTCAGGGATTGAATTGGCTCTCAGGGGTGGTCTGAAGATAGTTGAGGATTGTGTTCTAGGAGACTTCCTAAGAATTCTTTCCGGGTTGTCAACTATTTCAGGAGGAGCTGGGTCAGGATGGGCTCTAGTATGAATCTTTTTAGGAGCCACAATGTTTATATGTTTAAACCCAAATAAACAAGAGGAGTTCAACCAGATATGACAATCTTTAAACGGTTAACTAATCTGTATTCCCAAATCGAATCCTGCAGTCTTCTAACTGAGTTTGAAGGATTTAATAATGATAAGGGTTCTTCTCAGTGGAGTCTTAAGGTCTGCTCAGGATGGTGGAGTCGCCAGGTGGAAGGCTCAAAGTATTTTCCAAGGAGTACACTATCCACCAGAGTGTTTATGAAACATTCCTTTTCAGCAATATCTCGAAACACAACAAACTCTAACCAGAGATTGACTGGGAGGGCATTCACCAGATATGTCACCCCCAAAGAGGATGAGATCTAAAGGATACCTGGCCCTTTCCAGACTCTGTCTAAGAGTATAGGGTAAAACACATCAAAGTCGTAGACAAGATATCAAAATTAGTGTTTTACTACCAATCTGAAATGTTTTTGGTATTTTCTGAATTGTCTATATTTGTGGTCTTAAAAGAATGTTCTAACTTTGCCTCAAAACTTAGCTACGGTTATGAAACAAAGACAGTCTATCCTTATGGCTAAGCTAGCTGATTTTCCAAGGTTAGATAAAAACTTAAAAGAACCCTAAGATTGACCTAGTTTGTCACTGATCCAAACAAGTTTTATCATGATTACCATTCTTTGATAGTGCTTGGAAAGGCTGCTTTTTACTCTCAAGGTGTTTATATGAGGATTCTGGGAAAGGGTCCCCAGCGGAGTTGCCAGAAATGTTAGTTCCTGGTGGCTCAGCTGCAAAATAGAACAATTGTCATGGAACCAGAGGTTTTGGGTTAAACTTCCCCAGCGGAGTCGCCAGATATGTTAGGACCTGGTGGCTCAGCTGCAAAATAGAACAATTGTCATGGAACCAGAGGTTTTGGGTTAAACTTCCCCAGTGGAGTCGCCAGAAATGTTAGGTCTCTGTAACAAGAAAGATTGGCAAAGTCCGATTACAGAGTTAACATCGTTTCAACCAACTTTGGGATTCTAGGATCTAGCCCTCCTGAATCCGGAGAGGGATCTCTCCAATATGTACAAAGATGGATATTGTCTTTGAAGTTTAGGGTGATGGTATTAGGCTAGTTATGAAGGCCAAGTGTTTTGTTTGGTTTTCTCAGATGGTTGAACATAGTTGCTGTCTGAGACGGAAAGATCTATATGCAAATAGGTTCAAAGGTGAGAAGTTGCAAGTGAGCAAAATAAACTTTGATTCTAAAGAAAGATGATAGCAAGTTTTCAATCCATTGGGCTATGGAGTCATAAGGGAATTTAATTGAAGCATCCAGGTTCAAGAGTAATCTATGGGGCAAGTCATCTAGGCCTAAGGATCTCTTTGAAGTTTGATTTATGGAATGGGGTGGTACAAAAAGAAAGGGAATTTAACAGATGCAGAACAAAGAGCAGCCCAGGATCTGGTAAGTACTTTGAAACTAGCCAGCCTTTGACCAGGCACTTAAGAAAAACATAGAAGAAAACTAGGATCTGGTAAGTACTTTGAAACTAGCCAGCCTTTGATACACTTCTAATAGAACACGGATTAAAAAAACAAAGGGAAACTTAAAGGCAACCTTTAGAGCAGGAACTAGCGGGAAGGGCTCACCTTTCTCCTCATCTTAGTCCTTCTTTACTTAGTTACTTTCAAGATAATCACCAAGATAACGCAGAATGGCCCAAGATCTGATAAGTACTTTGAAACTAGTCAGCTTTTGACACATCCTAAGGGAAACAGAAAAATAGTTGAGCAAACAAGAAAGGGACTCAGGGCTAACCTTTGATTTCCTCAATTCATTCTTTCCACAACATAAATGAAAGTAACATTTAAAAATAACATTCAGCAGTGACGAAAAGATGAGGGAACGCCAGCATCTCTGTACTTAGACTGAATTAAATCATTCTCAAATAACACAGCAGAAAGAAAACATTTAAATAAATATTTCTCAGCCAGAGAAGGTCACTGATATACAACAAACTCTAACACTGTTTAAACTGTTCTTTATAGTGGAAAATGAAACAAATTGAGAACAGAAATAAAATGACAAGTTACAGTGAGAATAACAACGCCGTCAGCATAGACCAGGATCCCATAAATCTGCTTGTATTGATTGCTTCAAGCCGGTTACAATCTTCAAATCCAATTTTTTAATTCATCTCTCTTCACAACCTAACCTATCTGTTACAAGCAGAGCTCCAAGAGCCCATGAAACCGCTATTTACAGTCAAGAGTTTTCTACTCAGAAACAACTACAGCACTTCAGCAATTACATTGACAACTAACTAATCCAACCCCTCACTCATATTCTATTGAAGTATTTATAGAAAGATGAGGAGGTGAGATCTGATTAAAAGATCTCAAACACAATCAATGCAGAATTAATGTCTTCCTGACCCCGTGAGGTTCGATGAAGAAATTCTACAGGTGTTTACATAGCATTAATGTGTTTATACTTAAGAAGTAAGCTCGAAGAGAGCTTATATTGACTTTTGAGGCTCTGCGTACTGTTAGGGTTACTCTGCAAACATTCTATCGTTGAAACCTGGTGCAGTAATAACTTCTTTGGTTGTTCGAGGCATAATATCTGATCCTGTTTAATAAATTCATCCTCTGATTGAGCTTTCTGAGGCAATAGGTGGCACTGTGGTGGTTGAGGAATCAATTCGCCTCGAAGTATGGCAGTGGAGGCGATCTGTCTGCCGAACACTTTCAGGTTTTGCTTTAATCCGTGTTCTGAGCCGGGGATTAGGCTTTTGATAACCGTGTTAGCCGTAATCCACGCCAATCTTCTCACAAAACCACTGCTCTGGTTCACTCTATCTTCAATCTGATACTCTTTCTCGGCTCTGACATTGATGGAATTCTTCAAGCTTTGCAGGGACGTGCGGCAACCAAAGCTCATGAGACTTTGTAGATATCTTTGTTCTTCTCCGTATGATCGATTCCCTGGACAAATCGGGAGGATTGGAGTCGTCACCCCCATCCTTTAGATTTCGGAGAATACGAAGAGAAAACCTTTGAAAACCTACAAAATACAAGAAAAATGAGGAAATCCTGCGTTTATATGGATAGACTGCATCGGAGGGCGTGCGGGAGAAAGGAAAGATCGGGACCGTTGATCGTATCACGATCAACGGTTGGGAGCAAATCACACGGTCAACGAGGAGGAAAGTGGACCGTAGAATGGAATCAGGAGAGGGAAAGCAGACCGTCGATCTGCAGAGATCGACAGCGGGGATTGGGTTTTAAACGCGCTGGGGCAAATTTAACGGACGAGCGAACTGGTTAAAGGGCGAGCGGGACAGGTGATCGGGGACCGTCGGATGGGAGGGCCCAGATCCGACGGCGGGGATGAATCCCGCTGCATGGCCACAGGACAAGGTTTAACGCGCGGGGAAAAGACTCGGAATGGAGGTTTTGGGGGTGAGGTGGAGAACACGTGTCGGCCAGCGGGTGGGATCGCTGGCCGACGACACAAAACCGCCTCCGGACGAAAAGTGGTGCGGGCACGAAACAGGCTGGTATGAAAAACAGCGCGGCGAGAAGGGGGGGGGGTCCACCAGATGACGGTACACTCTGCACCGTTGATCCGTGAGACAGATCAACGGCGGGGTTTTAATATGATTTTCCACGGTGGAGATAACAAAATAAACCCAACTTTACTTTTTACAAAGGTTTTCACTGTTTTCGGGTGATAAAATTATTCCTGAGGTTAAAGCGCCATGCGGACTTTAGCACATGGTTCTGGCGGGGGGACATATGGATGGAGAGAAAGCAGGGGCTTAGCCTAAGGGGCTAAGGCCCAACGCATAGAAAAGATATGTTTTCCTATGGTTTTTAACTGCTTTTCGCAAAAGGAGAAGGGTTCCGATATGTCAAAAAGTGGGTTTTTGACCTTAGGAAATGAGATTAATGGAGGAATAAGGGAAATAAAAGGGTTTGATGGGGGTTTTTATGTATGAAAGTAGAGTTGAAGAAACGAAGGAAAGGTGGAAGAAAAGGAGGGGAAACAGGAGAAGGATGCAGCAATATTTGATTTGGATTTTCTTGGACCATCAAAGTCAAATAGGAGGAAAAGTAGGTAGAGCCAGCCAGTAGTCTGAGCTTTTACCAACAGACTTCAAGTACCAATAATTTTAGTCCTGAATTTATTTCTTGAAGGCTACCAAGAACATTTAGCCACCAATTGATATAGTTGAAAAATATAGGTGGCTAACACATTCCACAACTCAAAATATCATTGTTAAAACTCATTCAAGAATTATAAATATTTTGGAATAGCTTTGGAAAAGAGGCAGTTGGTGAAATTATGAGAAGTCGCAGAACAATCAAGACTTCAAAATGACATTACCAATTCTTGTTCCTATGATGATGATGTATTAGTAGAAATTAAGAACAGCAGTGGTTTGTAAATAATGAAGGCCATAAAGTCTAACTTAACAACTAGAATACAACTGACTAATAAGACTAAAAATACAATGGATAAAACTGAACTAGAATGCAATCATTCAAAATTTGAAATATAGTGAACAGAATTGAACTAGAGTGCCATTAACCTCCGGAGTTTTAAAACTAAACTAAAATCCAACTAATCACTGAAACAATACAGCTCTGTCTCATTCGTTGTTAGTGGTATTTTGGAACAATTCATAGAACAAGACTGGCTGTAACATGTGATGTAAATGAGCATAAAAACATAAAGTTCAAAAAATGCAACTAAGCTCTAAAACAACACAGCTAAGTCTCATTCAGTGTTAGTGATATTTTGGAATATTCGTAAGAACAAGACTAGCTATAACAATTGATGTAATTGAGCACAACAACGTAAAGTTCAGAAAAATGAAACTAATTCCTAAAATACTACAACTATATCTCATTCAATGTTAGTGATATTTTGGAACAATTCGTAAGAATAAGACTGGCTGTAGCATCCAATGCAAGTGAGTATAAAACACAAAATTTAGAAAATTGCTTAAGCTATGCAACAAGGCTAAAGTTACTTATCTAACAATGTGTACAGAGCTTCCCGGGCAGTAGGGGCCCTCTACCACCGGATTAGCATACAAATCTCCTCAAGATTGCCTCAGATCTTGCAATAAAGTGGTACTTCTTTCATTAAAGGAAGAGTATTTAAAAAACAGAGTATTACGGTCTTTTGAGATGTAGCAACAAAACATCAATCTAGCTACTGTCTCTCGGTCTTCCAACTCATTCTTATAAAAGAAATACATAACTACCCTTGAGAAGAAACAGGAACAAGTGTCTTTTTCAATCAAAATCAAATTAGAACTCTTGTGGAGGCCTCATACTTTGTTGGAGACATCTGTAGAGTCCCTGTCCTAGTAGGAATCTGCTTCTTGGCTTTGATCTCTTCCACGTGCATAACCACCTGTAGCTTCTTTCTCAGACTTCATAGAGAGAAATAAATGACGTGGGAGTGTTTTAGAATTTAACCATATGCGTTTTTCCTTGAAGTGACACCTGTAACCTGTGAGAACATGAAGATAGCTGCGGAATAGGCAACTGGCTACAAAATGGTTGCATTCTGTAGCTGAGTCTAGTCAAAAATTACTACAACAAAAAAACCATGAAAATATAGCAATTCAGTCATTGTATACATTCCTAAAGTGACTTTAATCAATCCTATTGACCATTTAAGCCTGTAATTGATAAGGGACAAAGGAAATGAAGTGAAATTTGGTGAAGGGAAAGGACATATTTGGGGCTCAACACTAGGCCCTGATCAAATCCTAAGAAGATGTGTGAGGGAGGAATATGTTTTGATATCCTCTCTGAATGTCATAACAGCCCATGTGGAGGCCACTTTGCTACAAAGAGAACTGCTTACAAAGTTTTGCAGGCGGGTTACTATTGGCCTACCCTTCACCAAGATTCCAGAAGATACACAAGCAGGTGTGACCAGTGCCAAAGGATGGGGAAACTCACACAAAGGGATTAAATGCCTTTACACCCTTAGGTGGCTCTTGAGAAATTTTACAAGTTTGGCATGGAATTTGTTGGACCCATTGATCCACCATATGGACAAAAGAAGTATATCATAATCTGCACTGATTACTTAACAAAGTGGGCTGAAGCAAAAGCAGTAAAGGTAGCAACTGAAGAAAAAGTAATAGAATTTATGAGGGAGAATGTGTTTTATAAATTTGGATATCCCAGAGAAATAGTCACTGATCAGGGATCATAGTTCACCTCTCACCTCATTCAGAATCTTTTGAGGAAGCACAACATTAAGCATAGAACTTCTACTGCCTATCCATCTGAGTCGAATGGCCAAGTAGAAGTAACTGATAGATCTTTAGAGAGAATCCTCACCAAGGTTGTGAGCAGCAATAGAAAATATTGGGCATATATATTGGTAGAAGCTACTTGGGCCTACAACACCACTTGGAAGACAACAACAGGATGCACTCCTTATGAACTAGTCTATGGTAAGAAAGCTCTACTTTCAGTTGAGTTTGAATTCAATACTTTAAGAATGGTAGATGTGTTAAATCCAGATATTTAACAAATTCCCAAAAGAGATGTTGCTGCAACTAAATGGATTGGATGAAATTAGAATGTAACCACTTCTTTAGACAGAGGTATTTCAGCTGCAAAGGAAGGTATGGCATGACAAGAACATCAAAGAAAATAACTTCCAAGAAGGAGATTGGGCACTGTTGTATGATTCAAGGTTTATAGACTTCAAAGGCAAGATGATGAAAATATGGTTGGGGCCTTACACAGTGGAGAAATTCTTTGATAATGGCATAGTTCAAATCAAGACCATAGATGAGGAAGGGATCCCCTTGCTTGTCAATGGTTAGAGACTGAAAATTTACAAGAAGCCTTTGTTAAGGGTAGAATTCATCAATTCAATAAGTAGAAAGGTGCATGTGATGGGAAAATCCATAGTTTCCCACACCTCCTGAAATAATAAAAAAAGAAAAAAGAATAAGCTTGTGGGTTGAAAACCTCGATGGAGGCAGCTCACTTGCTCAAAAAAAAAAAAAAAAAAAGAGGAGAAAAAAAAAGAATAAAGATCCATGGGTGAAAACCTCTTTGAGGCGCCCAAGGCAAGTTTGTGGGTTGAAAACCTCTTTGAGGCGCCCAAGGCAAGTTTGTGGGTTGAAAACCTCCATGGAGGTAGCCCACTTTCTTTAAAAAAAAAAAGAAAAAAGAGAAAAAGAACAAATAAAAAAAATGCATCTGCATCACTATGTTTTTTTGTGTTTGTTGTTTTGCAGGCTGTTAATGGTTTATGGAAAACACAAGGAAGCGTTCATATTCTTTTCCCTTCTTCTATCTTGTCGTCCATCCCATCATTCTCTCCATGCATCTTCATAACTTCCTCCATCACCTCCATACACCACACTCCTCCATTTTTTAGCACAATGTAGCAAGAGAAGCAACACACATACAGACTGCTACAAACATCACGAAGTTCCTTCAAAAACAAAGTTGTTTGTGGACTACCTAAAATAACAACAAGGGAAACTGCATAATAGACTATACGAGAACGACAATGCAACCCATGGCATCTCAAGCACCCCACACAACATCCACAATAGAGAGAAACAAAAGGCAAAGATTAGCAGCTCATTCAGGAAGTTGCTCCTTCAACAAGCTGCTCACTCAGAGAACATGAATATGGTGAAAAACAAAACATCTAAAAAGGCTTGTCTCAAACCTCCAGCTCCCGCAACCACCTTCGAAACAATAGGTAAACTCATGTATAAGCTCTCACCCCTTGCTATGCATTCATAATAGCCAAAAATAATTAATTTGCAGACTTAGAGTTTGAGGGGCAGAAAGGTGGCCAGTTAACTCAACCACCACCGTGAGGTATGGCTGGAATAAAAATAGGAGCACATGCAAAAGAAGAATTTTAAATCAATGGAGTAGAGGAGAACGAGGGGAAGAAAACATGTAGTACATTCTGAATTAACAAGGAGGAGGAGCCAATTGTCTACGACAGAATTGGAGCTAAGAGGAGTTATATTGGCACTCCAAATTTAGCTGCATCATATAATAAAAGGAGATGTCATCTCATCCAAACCAGTGAATTGAAAATTTTTAGAAGAAGAGGACTGACAGAAGCATGCAACTATTGAAGAAGAAGAAGAAGAAGAAGAACCAGAAAGGAAAAAAGAAGAAACCCGAGGAAGAACCAACATAAACTAGAAGAACCAAAAGAAGAAGAGAGAGATACAAAGGGCCAAAGAAAAATAGAAGAGATGGCCATAGAATTCGTAGAGATAACAGAAAGTGGGAGAGACATAGACTCGCAGCCCAACATCACATACCCTCACTACAAAAAGATAACTGCCACCATGGCTGATCTGAGCACAAAAGGAAAAAGGTAGAGCTCTAGGTATTCGGATCTGACAAGAATCAGAGAAAGCCAGAAGCTTCTCCCATAAGCCCAATCATCATTGAAGAATCACCAAGGGGGGAGGAAAGAATCAAAGAAATATTTATGAAAACTCAACTGCAAAAGGCATAGACAGAGAATGTAGCACTAAAGGAGAAATTTCAACAAAAAAAGGAGCAAGTAGCTTCCATGGAAGACTTATGGATAGAAGCCCTGCAACACTGATTCCCCTCTGACTCATATGTTGTTTACCTCAAAGAAAAATGTCTTCTATTTCGAATCAACACTCTAGCCTCCCATGGATTACTCCCTTTCCAAGATTGTAGGAAATTCATGAATTTATACAAGCAAGCGAACAAAGTTGATCAGCCAAAGATGGCAGAGTTTTATATGCATAAATTTGAGCTGAAAAATCTGGATATTCGGGACTCCAATCCTAAAATGGGGGATATGCAGTTAATGGCTCTAGAATCTTTGATGATGAATGAGGAAAATAGAGCCAAAGAGATATGAAAATTCATGGGAAGAAGAAATAGAGAGCCCTTATATCTCAGACCAGAAGTTTTCAGCCCAAGAGGAGTCATCCTTAACCATTGAGAGATTGAAAAGGACCCTACACTAGTTGAAAGCTACCTTTAGACTCAAAACCATGTGATAGGCCACTTTGATGATGTTTCTAGGAAGATAGAAGAGGAGTGAATTATGGCCAGCTAGAGAAGATGGAATAACCTCCCACATAGGCTCAAGAACAGGGAGTATCATACTCCAGAAATACTGAGGGGTGCATTGGAAAGGGCACCATTATATAAGAAGGCCATGTAGGCCAAAAATAGTCGATGTTTGGGACTAAAGCTTAGCCCACCTTTGCTATTGGGGCTGACTAATGAAGAGGACATAGATGCACAAGATAGAGAATGGGAGAATGTAGTAAAGAATGATGGATTTTACCCCCTTGGGGAAACTCCCACACTTATTCCTCAAGAAATCAGGGGGGGTGTCAAATCTTTGAAGGAAATGGAGGAGGAGGATCAGTTGGTCAGAGGATGAGAAACCACTTAGTAGGGGGGTGATGATGAGCTCCATCATTAGAAATATTTGGAGGGGTTAATAGTCACCTTTTTTCCTTCTTAGATCTCTTTTTCTTGCATTTTTATTGTTATTTGGGTTTATGATGCTAATATAGGTGGTGATTAAGCCTAACATACTCTAAGTGCCTAATATAAGGTTGAGTGCAGAAAATCATGATTTATTAAGAATTTTCATAAAGATTTTATCACAAAGGCTTGGAGGAGACAACAAGGAGGAATTATAGGAGTATTGTCCACCCTCAAAGGGAGCCAAAGGATTCTCTCCAGCAATTCAAATTCCAGAGGTAGCTGAGCAACTCAAAGAGGAGAGCACTAAATCTTGGTTTACTTGGAGTCCAGTAGACTCAAACACCATTTTCTAGGGAGATGTTGGTAGCTTCCCTATAGAATAAATAGGGCAGATCTAGAGCTAGGACGAGTTAGTTTATCCTAGTCTCACTTCCATTCAGAATTGTTGTTATGAACTATTGAAGCCTTTTGTTTTATTTAGGGATAAAAAATTTCAAATATGTATGCAGTTATTCTTTTATGAAATGAGCAGACTGATTTCATTTGATTGATTTAATTTCAGAGGGCTAGGTTCATGGGTTAGGGCCCAATCCATGTGCTTCAGATTCTCTGCTGTTATTATTTTTCCCTTTCTTTCATTCAGCTATTTTTTCTTCTGCCAATTAAGTTAGATCTACTTTTGATAGTCTCATTGTAGTTTAGTTTTTGTGTTGTTGTAGTTTTAATTGCTTATGCATAGTGAAATAGAGGAAAAACTCCAAAACTGTGGTTAAGTCTCCCCCTCTCATCTCTCATAATAGAGTTCGAGTAGGGAAGACCTTACCACAGGCCAAAATTTCTTTCTGTTCGAGTTCGGGGAAGAATGTGTATTTACCAAGTCCAAGCCTTTCCTTCATTGTTTCACCCTGCATTTCTGGTTGTTTCCCATGCATGAATCCGTAGTTGTGCTTCACTTCTTATAATTTCCCTTACACTCACATTTCCCTCCTTTAATTCTCACCTTAATGCTGCACTTACCTTCTTTCGAACACCCTTAAGCTCTTCAGCCTTGTTTCTATGTTTTTCTTTGTTCACTGTTGCCTTACACTTTTTATGCAAAACACGTGAAAAACCAATCCAAACCACCAAAAACCGGACCTCTACCTTTGCTCCTCGAGACTCCCACCACCATACATCACAATCACACTTCACTACTCTTACCTTTTGCCTTGAAGACTTACCGCTCTCCTTTGCTATTTTCTTGCCTTATTCCTTCATTCTATCGGTCATCGTCACCAAACTCGTTTCAATGCAAAAATGCTTGAAAACCATCGAAAAAATAAACTCTATTTTCCTCGTCGAAATTACTACTACCGTATGTCACACTTCGCAGATCGCAACATTTAGCTTTTACCTTCAACTCTTACCACTTGTTCTTTGCAATTGCGATATTTCGAAATCACACTTCACACCGTTTATCCTTTCTCTCTTAATAGTTACTGTTGTTTTGGCTGATTGTGATAGTAATATTGCCCCGCTATTGGTCCCACTGCCACATTTCCAATATCGCACATTGCATCCCGCGGAAGTTACCACATCGCAAATGGCATCCCGTATTTTTTATCGTATCGCACATCGCAGTGTGAAACTTTGTAGGTTTTAACCGTGAAAAAAAATTATCTACACACGAATATTATAACAGAAAATAAACAATAGCGAGAGCATGGAACATAAAACAGATAAACACAGAGATTTTCCCCTAGATCCCAAATCGAGACGACCAACTTGATTTTTCATTATATTCCTTTTAGTGTTACAACACATCTATATACATGTCAAAGCATACATAAACCCTAATCCATTAACCCTGGATTAGAACATAACTGTAGTTCCCTTGACCAGATCTACAAAAAATATCAGGGGCCGAAAACCATTGTACCCCAAAACCATGTGCAAAACCATGCACAAAACCATGGGCATAGACCGGCCACCGGAAATTAAGGACCAAAAATTTTTCGCTGGGGCGCTGCCCCAAACCCCGACAGAGGGGGCTCCCGTCCCCCCTGTGACCCCCCCGTTGCGCCCAGCGCAAAGGGGGGGGTTATCGCCTCCCCTCTTACCCCCCCGCGCGTGATTAGTTGTGGAAAGAATATAACACATACCCAAAAAAGGTTTTCCATTTTATTTTTCACTACTAGGTCATCCCCATCGCAAATCGACTCTCGCAACCTTTACCACAACGCACATCACACTTCGCACATTTTAGTTTATTCTTGTTAAATGCTTACTGCTATGATTACAGTATTGCACATCGCAAATTTTTCTAGCTATCACATTCTGCCATCGTATTGTTGAGTTCTTCCCACTCCAAATTCATTTCTTGCGTTATAATAAGGTTTGCTAAGGTTTTAAACCCCCTCTTTCCACTTCTAAGAATTTTTCAATTCTTTTCGCTCCAAAGTCATTTATCACGTTATAGTCAAGTTTTCTAAGGGTTTAACCCGATGAACCTACCTAATGGGAAGACACTTCAAGGTAAAAACTAGTCATGATAGTCGTAATTACTTTTTGGAACAACGACTATCTTCAGAAGAGCAGCAAAAATGGATGACAAAGATGTTTGGTTATGACTTTGAAATCATCTACAAAAAAAGGAAGCTAAATGTTGTTACAGATGCACTCTCAAGAAAGGATGAGGACTTGCAAGTGTTGCTTTGTGCCATTTTTATTATCCAACTAGATTGGATAACCAAAGCAAGGGAGGAATGGAAGAATGACGAATAAGTGTGGACACCCATTCAAAAATTGCAGAAAGATCTCAGTACATCTAATACATTTACTTGGAAAAATGATTCCTTATGGTACAAATATCGCTTACATATTTGTAAGAATTCCCAAATAAATCAAAATATTCTTTTGGAATTGCACACCTCTCCAGTAGGAGGACATTCAAGATTTTTAAAAACTTAACACAGGGCGAAGAAAGATTTTTTTGGGATGGCCTTAAATCTGATATTCAAAATTTTGTGGTAGAATGTTTGGCTTTCCAGCAAATTAAAATTTTGAGACAATTAAGACCCCGAGTCTGCTACAACCTTTACCCATTCCAAGTCAATGTTGGGAGAATGTTTCAATGGATTTTATCATAGGTTTACCTAAGTCCTAAGGAAAAGGTTTCATCATGGTGTATTTGATAGACTTACCAAGTATGCACACTTTTGTGCATTATCTCTTTCATTTAAAGCAACTACAGTTGCTACTGCATTTATGGAAACAATTCAAAAGCTACATGGAAACCCAAAGATTATTGTAAGCGACGAAGATCCCATTTTTAATGGAAATTTTTGGACAAAATTATTTTCTTATTTGGGTACTCAACTAGCCCATAGCTCATCTTATCATCCTCAATCCGATGGGAAAAATAAGATAGTGAACAAATGTTTGGAAGGATATATTTGTTGTCAAGTGGTTACCTCTGGTTGAATGGTTATATAACACTTCCTTCCATAATGCAACAAAAATGACCCCATTTATGGCACTTTATCGATATCATCCACTGTTCATCACATCATATTTAAGAGAAAATTATAAGGTTCAAGTAGTGGAAGATCACATCGTACATCAACAAAAAGTTCTCCAAGTCTTAAAGGATAACCTAAATTTGGCACAAAATCGAATGAAACAACGGGCATATCAAAATCTCAACGATAGAAGTTTTGATGTAGTATACTGGGTATTTTTACGGCTACAACCATACAAACAAAATTCCCTCAAGCAAGCTAAGAAGGATAATAAATTATCGCCAAAGTACTATGGTCCTTACAAGGTGTTGTAAAATATTGGTACTATGGCATACAAATTGGACCTTCTTGCTTCCTCTTGAGTGCACCCAATTCTCCATGTTTCATGCTTAAATAAGGTTCTATGTGACAAAATTCCATTTCAAACAATATTTCCAAAACTTGACGAGGAAGTAAAAATCATATTGGAACCTTAAGCAATCACGGAAAGAAAAACTCGACAGCTACAAAATCGATCAATTTCAAAGTATCTCATCATGTGGAAGAACTTACCCACTGAATATTCCACATGGGAGGATGAAAATTTTATACAGAAGCATCTTTAGCTACTCAAGCATTGAGGAAAACACTTTTTGAAGGACAGGGGCATGTTAGGTCCCTATATTACTAGTGCAATCCATTATTGTTGTTAGTGTCAACCCCTTATTTTTATTTTTGTACCACTGTAGTCCCCATATTGTTATTATTGTGCTCCATAAAACCCCACTATTGTTATTAATGTGCCCTTACATTATTATTTTTAGGTAGGCAAGGATTATATTGTAACCCCATGGACTCCTATATATAGAAAGGAGGTTTTCTCATTCGAATCATCCAAGAATTTTTCATTTATGTAATGTAAAGGAGGTTTCCCCCTCGAAGTGGCTGATTTCTAAGGAATTTCTCTTTGTTTTCTTCTATTTTTGGAGTTGGTTTCATAACATATTCTTGTGTTATCAAATTTCCCCCCATCTGTTTTGAATCTAGTCTTGGTTCTTGTGGAGAAGTATCAAAAAATTCTACAACAGATTTTGGCATTACCAAATTTTCCTCCATTAATTCCGAAGTCGAACTGGTTCTTGTGGATCAGTATCGGAAAATTATTCAATAGATTATGGTATTACCAAATTTTCCTCCATTGGTTCTGAAACCGATACTAGTTCTTGTGGAGCAATATCGACAAATTCTTCAACAGATTCTGGCATTATCAAATTTTCCTCCATCTGTTATGACGTCTATACTTGTTCTTATGGAGTAGTATCAGCCTCATTCCCTTCTTCCATTTGTTCTAAAGTTAATATTTTTTTCTGTGGAGAAGTATCAACCTCACTCCCTTCTACAACAAATCCTAAGAAATTCAAATTGGGAGGAAATACTTATGGTGATATGACTTCTGTTGTCATGATGGTGGGAGAACAAAATTTCCTTGATCCTCTCGGAAAAGAGGCAATAAGTGGTAAGAAAGGGGGAGTAATTTCAATTCCATTGCTTCCAATATTCTTTATTTCTACCTCCTGAGATCCTTCCCTATCCTCCAAGTAATCTTGTTGATCCTACATTTATTTTTCCCCTTTCTCCTCCACTTCCTCTGAAATTTTTTCCATTTCTTCTTCTTCAAGCAGTTCCTCCTCTGGCCTTGCGGCCATCATAGCCGCAACTTCTTCCTCTGATAATTCAACCAGTTGTTTCCAAGTTACTGGAGTCCATAACAAGGCATGTATTACCAACAATCTAACAAGTCCATAATTTTTATGGAAAATTAGCGCCTGGCACGAGCGGCACAGAAACTAGGAAATCAATTTTAAGTTGCTCAAAAGGAAGAAAGGGATATTTAGAGCATGCACCTAATAGAATCAAATATTGTCTAGGAGATTGAAATGATATTTCAAAAGAAAAAAAAACTTTTTAGGTACCTATATTACTAGTTTAGTACCTTATTTTGTTAGTGTAGCCCCCTTATTGTTATTGTTGTACCCCTCTAGTCCCCATATTGTTATTATTGTGCCCCATAAAACCCCACTATTGTTATTTTTTTCCCTTATGTTAGAATCCTATACCAATAGGTGTCATTTTTCATGATTGTCTTGATTGAAATATGGAATATGTTCAAACCTTTTTCTTGAGCAAAGGTGTTCCATATTCTTGAAAAACCAAAAAATCAAAAAATTTAAAAAATGTAAAGAGGGTATACCCTAAAAGAAAAATCAAAGGGTAAGAAAAATAAATTGGTCAAGAAAATGAAAGAAATGAACCCCAAGCAAAAAATAGACGAAGGAAAGTGTGCAAGTCTAAATGGCACTACTTTTTGCTCTGATGTAATAAACAAAATTGTGTGCAGTTTGTCAAACTTTTGCCACAATTTATGAAGAGTCAAACTATTTAAACTTGACTCATTCATTTTTCAATTTCATGTTGTAGAATAGAGAATAAATATCTGGCCAAACAGTTTAATCTTGGCAGATAAGTAGATAGGTAGAGTTAATAAAAGGTGCTCAACAGTTTAATCTGAGCCCTTGGATGTAATAAGTGTAGACTTAGAAAGATTTTCCATGTAAAAAGGAAAAGTGTGATAAGGGTTTACCAGTCTAAGTGCACCCTAATAAATAAGAAAAAGTGGTAGAATAAAGTAGTTAGGGTAGGTAGATGATGTGCTCGAATTACATATGATGAATGGTGGTTTTAGATGTGCTAATCTTTTACTTTCATCACAAAGTGCAAAGGCAGATAATACACTGGAAGCATTTCACAGAAAGCAAAGTCAAAATCATTGACTTCCCATCTCACTTTTTCCCTAAAGTTTTCACTAATTTCCCCAAAGTGCTAAGGAATTTGAAGATTAAAGGGGCTCAAGGCATTTCCTTGACTTTTGGAGGGACTGGACCCTCAGCCCAATAATTGGAAAGCCTTAGTACTTGAAATCGTTCACCGTCTCTTTAAATAATCTTTTCCTAAGTAAAATCCCATTTTACTTAGGAAAAACATGAAATATTTCATAAAAACCCTCAAAATCAATTTTTATTCTAAGTCTGAATGATGAAGATATTACAATGCAATTTTCTTTGAACTCTTCACTTTCTAAGTTATATTAAAGTATTTTGAGTTTACCTTATCCCCTTGTCATATTAACATTAATTTTATTATTTAACTCCTTATAGAAATCACCTTATCCTATTATATATAACTCCCTATATCTAATATCCCCAAAACCCTCTTACTATAAGTTTTTAGCCAAAGTATTTAACCCATGTGATTAAATAAAAATCCCCCATTACAATGCCCTTTGGCTAAAAATATATCTTTATAATTATCCCCACCTCCTATGGTAAGTAAATCGACTTGGTTTATTTTATCATATAATAATAAAAATATATAAAAGAAAACCCTTAAACGTATATTTTATATGTTTAAAACAAAAAAAAATATAACCAAAGTTTAATTAAAACTAAACTTTGGAAATCCCGCATGCAATTTTTTTACCCCGACCATTCACTATACCAAGGAGTTAATTAACCCTCTAGGTTAATTAATAACGGAATCCCCAACCAATCAAATCCCGCCCGAAGTGATTAATTAACGTTAATTATGTCAGGCCTACGTTTGTTAAACCTTCGTCATCTTCACGTCATATCACCCGTCCGATCGCCCATTCCCAGATCAACGGCCCGCTGTAATTCCGCCAACCATCCATCGTCCGATCGTTAACGCGCGGGATCACGGTGGTTTCGAAATAGTGCACCCGCCACGTGTTGATCTCTGAATGGAATCGCTGCCTCCCCGCGGAAAACCGCCTGCTCCCGAAAGCGGTGCGGAATTTACCGCTTACCGCCCGACCCCAGTGACGCATCCATCGTACATCAGTGACGTCATCCCATAAAAATAATAAAAATTCCCCCCCATTTGACTTTGCCAATAAAACAAAACATTCACGTCTTTTTCATCATTTTGTACGCCAGTGAAAGAAAACGCCTTCCACGCAGAAAAATTCAAAATTCGAATTTGTGAAGTCCACTTACCTTATCCTTTCGAAGAAGATTGCAGACAAGCCTCTCAGAAGATTATCTACCTTAGCCGGCACCTATCCAAACGTTTTTTTCTCCAAAAATAGGTATTTACCCTAAATTCAAACTGAACTCTGTTGAAATCTCGGCTTTCCTTTTTTCCTTCATTGAAACAGAGTTAGAATTAATTACTAGTTCATTCCGTGACCCCGAAAACTGTAATTGAATTACTAAATCTGCGAATGGACCTGTTTTTCCCGTGAATTTACTCAATTCCTCACCATTAGCCAAATTTCCATTTTTCCACAAGGACCAAAATGGGAGTTTCTGTAGCCTTGAATGATGCTCCATTTTGAACCTGGTCAAAACCTCACTCCCTTGTCAATTGGGGAATTGCTTGAAAAATCTACTCGGTTTTCCCCTGAAGAGGTAATCAGAAGATCACATCCTTGGATAAACAGTATTAATACTAGTCATAATATTTGTTTACTCCAAGATTGTTATCAAATCTATTCAAACATAGGTTAGAAAGCATAACAGCTAGAGAGTATCAGTGGTTAAAGTGTATCAGGTAAAAGTCAGTGAAAGTTAAAATGAAGTTACAGAGCAGTCAAAGGTGAACAGTAAAAGTAAATACAGAAGGCAGTAAAATGGTAAAAAGAGATGAGAATACTTTCACCAATAGTGAGGTTTGTCTAAAGTGAAATTAAAACAGTCAAAAGAGCAAGAAAGTAAAAAGATGAAAAAACATAACAAGAAGGAACATTTTTGCAGAAATTGCATATTTTAGTCATAGTTTTACAGAAACTATTGTGATCAATCCAAGATGAATTTCAAAAAACTGAAGGAGGTTTATGTTCTTAAGAGGGCCATCTACAAAAACATCTCTCACTTTTCTAACAGCCATTATGGTTTTGGAAATATTAAACAATGTTGGAAAGCACTTTTTGCAGAAAATTCCTGTTAAGTCATCATTTTGCAGAGAATATTGTGGCCAATCAGAAATACATCTTACAAAACCGAAGGAGGTTTTTGTTCCTAAGAGAAACATCTACAAAAACCTATCTCAGTTTTTTGACATTGATTTCAGAATGAGAGATAAATGCACATCTTTAGAGGCTATTTTTCAGACTCTGTAAAACTCTGTTTTACACATCTTTTTGCAGAGCCTATTGTGCACAGCTGGAGAGGAATTTTAGGACAGTGAAAGAGGTTTATCTCACCAACATATTTATCTACAATAAAATCTTTCACTTTTTATATATCTATTACGGATTGAGAAATATAAAGGTATCATTGGACCCAAAATTTGCAGAATTGTTGGAGCAGAATTGCACAAAGAAAGGAAGCAGTTAGTGACTTGGATGCCTCATCATCAACTAAGAGTTGGATCAAATTCAAATTCTCCTCTTTGTCATCACCTATCCATACAAAATAGTGCCAAATAGATGAATTAGTTTGAGTGTCCTTTACTTAAGTTCTATTTATGTAAAATAGTTGGAGAGATTTGTGAACTAATCTTGATATTTTTTCAAGATATTTTAATTTAGAATTTGTATAAATACTTCACTCTTGCAAGTATTTTGGGTGGATTCTACTACTTCACTGTGAAATTGATGTTTTTGGAATAAAAAGTGTTTTGGAGAAATTTATTTGTGGCTTGTTGGATGACAATTTGAAGCTCAAGACTTTTTGCAGGATTCATGTGTCGGACTGCAGTTCAATAAGTCTTTCTATCCTATGTCTTAAGTTTTATATCTGTTTATAATATCATTGTGTCCATTTCTGAATAATTGACATAAAAGAATAAATCAGAATTTACTTAATTGTACTCTAATTTCAGATGTGATTATTCTTAATGTTTTCCTCTAAATTAGTTATAGGCAACAAATTCTTAATTGCTCTTGCTTCGCTAATTTAAACATTTTGGTTACTATAGTAAAGAATTCTTCACTGCTCTTTATTTGTAATCATCTCATTTCTTTCTTTTGAACATGGTGAAATATTCTTAACTGCCTTTCATCCCTTCAAACCCATTCCATCCACTTTAAATTTTAAGGATTGTTCTCTGTTTGGCTATCTTGCCCTGCAAAGCCATCTTGTGTGTAGAATAGAAATCCAGTAAAGCCATCCTTTGACTCCATAGCCCAATGGCCTAAAAATATTCAACCTTTCCCTTAGTTGGCGAATTCCACCATTTTCAAACAAACTCTTGGATCTATAACTAGCCTAAAACTTTCTAAGAACAAAGATAAATCATAAAGAGAGAGCCCTCTCTAGATGCAGATTGGCTAGATTCTGCATCTGAAGGTTGGTTTGTGGTTACCTCGGGTATACTTTCCTTTTCCAAAACTTCAAGGAAAACTTGAGTGATGACACCTTACATTATTATTTTTAGGTCGGCCAGGATTATATTGTGTACCCCATAGACTCATATATATAGAAAGGAGGTTTTGTCATTTGAATCATCCAAGAATCGTTCAATTATTTAATGTAAAGGAGGTTTCCCCCTCGAAGTAGCTAGTTTCTAAGGTTTTTATCTCTCTTTTCTTCTATTTTTGGAGCTTCTTTCATAACATTTGGTATCATAGCTTTGTATTTTAGGGTTTTGTTGCTTCAAACAGGTCATCGTGGAATTTTCGCTATAACTTATTTTCTACGAAGGTTCGAAAGCTAAAACAAAAACCCATTTGCGAATAAATCCTGATGAACGCCGTGTAAAATTTTTCAAATCTTGGTTCATAATATTTTTGGAGATATTATCTATGGAAGTTAGGTTTTTTCAGGTTCCCGAATTTCATTGCAAAGAGGTGACCTTGGAAAATCATCATAACTATCTCTTTGAGCATCAGATTGGAATTCTGTAAAAGGTACTGAAAGTACACATATTTTAGTTTATTTTGTATCAATTTCGTAGCCGAAGGAGGAAACAGTGGCACGTGGCACATCGTACAAGTTCGCTCTCTTGAACTAGTCCATAATTAGGTCATTGCGGGAGATTAGGCATAAATTTGCCTTGAGGAATCCAAATCAGGTTAGGCATGTCGCATTGGAAAGAAGATTCAAAGGGATACTAAAGGACTGAAGATAAAATCTCAGGGATCCAAAATTATAGAGATACATCTATTTCAATATCAAGCTACTCAAAAGAAAGAAAAATGTGTGTATTTTTTTTTCAAATTGCACAAGTCTTGATTGAAAAATCAGTTTAAAGTGATTCCAAAGGCATATTGAAGCATAGATATCATTATTGGGTTCTAAAATGACCCCTAAAAATAATTCAACACCCATTAAGCTCCAGAAGGCTCTACTATGACTCATGAAGAGGAATAAGTGCAACATGATATATCAAATTACAGGACCAAGTGCACCAAATTTCTCTCTCACAAAGAGCAACAAATAATGAAATGGAATTTTTAAAGAAAGGCATGGAAGCTAAGATGTATGGTTTGAAGAAAGGCGTGGAAGCTAATATGGATGGTTTGAAGAAAGGTGTAGAATCTAAGATGGATGGTTTGAATAATGGGATCGAAGCTAAGATGAATGACATGGAAGCTAAGATGGATGACATAGATGAAAAATTGAAATACAACATGGAAGAAATGAAGAATGATCTAAATCATACATGGAAGGTTTGAAGGAAGTTTTAACAAATATGATACAATAAATGATTCATAATGGCAAAAAGGTAGTACAGGAAACTCGTGATGAGAAAAAAATAAATGTTAATCATGATTTCATAAACTCTAATTGTTGGAATGGGGTCTCCTAACAAGCTAAGAAACTAGTCCATTTTGAATATTTTTTATTATATTTAGCCTAGCGGAGGGGTTTTGGGGTGGGTCAAAGCCCCGAACGCATTGTAATGGGTCAAAGCGTAAACTAGGGGTCCAAAAAACATGGGTTTTAGACCATAGGAAATTCGAGGCTAGATTGTTATAAATAGAGATGCATTTTGTATTTTAAAGGATAAGAAATGACGAGCTATTGATGCGAATTGTGAGTTAAGCTATCTGTTTGGGTTTTGGGGAATGGAATCCTGCTGGCTGTGTGCACGAAGATCTAAGTCGAGCTGTGTGCGGACCCTGCTGCTGTGTGCGCTAGTTGGGAAGGGAATTGTAAAGAAGAATTGATGAATGAATGAATGCGAAAGATTGTTAGAGAACTGAATCCGTGAGTAATTTTATGTGAATTACTAATAATTGCTGTATTGTGCATTTTCTGTCCTTAAGCTATGAAAGATATGTATACTATGTTCTTGGATCTAGATATGTTATGTTCTGTTTATATACTATTGTGTTGATGTTATAAAAAACATATAACTATAGATCAAGTGCATGTGGATGCGAATAGAGACTTAGTTAACCCTGCGTAGAACAAAGTAATCGGGGATTATAGGACCTAGTGCAGCTCTGCTTGATTTACCCATTCTTTCTCAGGGTGCAGAAACCTGGTTCCAGCACCCACCCATACTACTTCGGGTGAGACTTTGACCTGCGTAACTGGGTCACTGCCGAAAGGGCTAGTAGTATAGGGGTTTGTTGGCAAACCTTGCACACCAAACCTGGGTCAGGACCTCTCGAGCCAACAAATGGTTCCATTGCCGAGACCGGAAGAAGTCAGAGAGAGGAATCGGGTAATGAAAAGAGAATACTAGAAGCCTAAAAGAAAAGAGATCGAAGAGTGGTTCGAAAGATAGATCCAGGAGTTCGCAGTAAAAGAAAACCGCAGTGAAAAGTTAACAGCGGAAAGGTGGAAAAATAGGTACATTCTTACTAAAAACTACGAAATATTCTTTGTAACTTTTGTGATTAAACTCCAGGATTGGCTGGCCAAGCTTGTGGAATTCCAGAAGTGCTGGAAAGATGAGCGAGTCACTTAGTGGACCCTAGAGCTGCTCGAGCAACTGGAAAGAACTGATAATACTATCACACGTACGGTGGATCATTGGGTGGATAGTGTGCTGGGAGGATTTGTGGCAGAATTTTCCATTGATCTATTTGTATCATACTCTGAGGCCAAACGATGATTCTTTAAAGGGTTCTGGGGAAAATTTCTGAGGACGTTACCGTTGCTGATCAAGAAATTACTGTGCGAAAAGAGTATTATGTTTAGTCATACTAACTGAATGACCTCTGATCTAGATGGAAGCACAACACGCAGTGGTAAATACTATCAGACCAAACTTGATGGAGGGAGATCCGCCTACAATCTGTTGCAGGAACTAGCTGAGTAAGATCCCCCAGCCACATCGTCACCTAGGCTGCGCAAAGGTGAGAATTCACCTATACCGCCACCCTCCCTAGATAGTGGTATGGCTGCGCATCTGAAACTACCTACCTTCAGGGGGTAGGAGATGAGGATATGGACTGGTTTTGGTTTTTTGTAGACTCTGTATGGACTGCGCAAAATGTGGCGAGTGATATGGTAAAAAGGGCGTAGCTGTCATTGGCCTTCGAGGACAGGGCCCTGGACTAGTATGGGGTATATTGCCCAGAATGAGAGTGCATCTATTCAAGACACAAGGACGCTTTGAAGCACCAATTTAGGAAGTTGAAATCTTATTCCTAGTTGGTAGCAGAAGTAAAGGACTTCAAACAAGGTGCGTCTGAGTAAGTATGGGAGGCTGATCAGTGACTGAAGAAAGAAATCAGGGAAGGAGGGTTCGAATATGATGATAGACAGCATACGGAATGGTTCATCGCTATGTTCTTACCTCATCTGTGCATGCCAATGAGTCATCAGAACTTTGAGTCACAGGAGAAGGTTGTGGAAGTCACTATGAAACTAGAGGCTACCCCTCGAGAGGATATGTCCGCAGGGGTGCAATAAATCTAAGAACAACTTGGGGCTATGCATATGGAGATATATAACCTGAGAAAAGAGCGAGGAAAGGACGTTTGCATAGATCTATGGTGCATACAATGCCAGGTGTCTGGCCATACGAAGGATCAGTGCCCTCTGTTGACGGATTACATGCAGGCAAGAGGACCTAATCTGGTACACCCAAGGGCAAGTAGGGAACCCATCCTATTATGACCAGGTTCAAGCAGACCTACACTATGGTGTGATGATTGTCAGGTAGCAGGACTGCATGATACGAACCATTGCCCTCGGCTAGGTGCATATGTCCCAAAACTAAAGCAATAATGGTGCCGATTCTGCCGATAAATGGGATATGATGAGCAGAACTGTCATACTTATGAATTAATGATGGATCGGGGGAACTTATATAGGGTACAATCGGACCTTGTGTCGCCAAGACTTTCTATGTACTTTGGAGGATCACCGGCCCAAGGCAGAGGAGGTCGGGGAGGAAGCGCAAGACAATGATGTGGGCAGCTAGTCTGTTATAACTGTGGGGAAATAGGGCACTTTTCCAGAGAATTCCAAAATCCCACCGGGCCATCATGAAAATATTGTAGGCAGCTGGACCATGAGGTAGAAGACTACCTAATTTTAATAGCCAAGATGCATGAAAAGCAGCCCACCCCTATGCAGAACGTACAAAGAGTTAAATCTAAGCTAAGAAAGGTAGATCCCTGTGTAAAAGTCATGACACGCAGCGGGCTAGTCACCCAGGGAGAAAAATATGAGCTTGCCTCCTAGGAAGGAGTGCCTTTCAAAGAACAAACACCACTAACAGTCCCCACGCAGCCGCCAATGCAACCTCAACTAGAGGAAGGGGTTGAGCCCTTTTTAAAGGCATGTCTGAAGCTACTGTGAAATCCGCAGGTTGTAGGAAATCTCCAAGCACTACTGAATACCTACGTAATTCGGACCAATTTGATCCCTAAAACCAAGGATGTACACAAACTATACAACTATAAGAAGCACACCGGAAGAGAAATGCGATTGATTGCGCAGATTGGTGACTACGAGATGGATCAGGTTATCTTAGATCTGGGGTCATATGAAAATGTATTACCAAAGCAGACATGGCAACGAATGGGAGAACCTAAATTAGAATGGTCCACCATCTAGCTGTGAATGGCCAATTAACAAAAAATCATCCCTCTAGGAAGGTTACCAAAACTCATGGTTGACATCGCAGGGGTAAGGGTCCTAGCTGACTTTGAAGTCATAGAAATTGTGGAAGATGTGGATCCCTACCCTGCGCTCCTTGGAATAGACTGGGAAATTGACATGGGGGGTGTCATCAATCTCAAGAAGCGCAGCATGGTGCTTGAAAGCAAAGGTACGCGTGTCATAGTACCACTAGATACAACAGAAGGTGCGCGGTATACAGCGCCAGCCTATGAGGAGGAGGAATTAGATCACATTTATAAATTAACTGCGTAGGATGAAGATCGGGTTAACCCCATGGATGAAGGAATGCTATGCTAGGAAAATGACAGTGAATGTTTTTCTGACTCTGATGAGGAGATGGAAAATTGGCAAGGCCGATTGCATGAAGTTTCGACGCTCCGATGTCTTCAGACCGTCAGGAATTTTCGGCGCATCTCTACCACGGAAAGGAACCTGCCCTGCTAGGAAGACGCAGATGATAGTTAGGAGATGGTTGAACCTAAGATTCCCACGGAACACGGGCTAGGGGCACTATCACTAACATTGCGCAGAGCACCTACGCAAGGACTGGTATTCTTCGCTTAGGAGAAGTATTGGGGAAGGGTGATCCTGCACATAGGGAGCCCAGTTGCCAGATGGACTCCAAGGTCAGTAGACCTACGCGAACACTTGCTGACATACAACAATCAAGGGTGCGATCAAGCCTTGCACGGACAGGCTTGCCGAGGTACCGCTGACCTAGGCATGCGTCGGGTTACGGACCTGCCTGGACCCACATGTAATTTGAAGAATTTGCGGACACCTCAAGTAATAAATTGCACGAGGACATGTGATGCAGCTCTCTGGTGCAAGGACGTTCCAACCAAGGGCAAAGTGCATGGTTTGAAAATATTGATGGCTAACTTGCAGATACAGCTCGCGTTGACCTTCATTCAGGGTACGCAAATGACATAAAGGTGTCATTCGTGGTCTGAAATTCCGTGGAAATGACCTCAAGCACGCAGGATGACCGTTAGAAAATCTTGATTTAATAAAAAAGGGATCTTACAAGTACGCGCAATCGGCGGTAAATCATCAATGCAGCCATTTATGGTAAGATTGATCTACATAATCGATGGTCAGTCTCACGAATGGGCTACTCCACCATTAAATAGCTCCGGACGATGTGCGGATGGCTGGATAATTCCACACTAGGATATTTATTCACCCTACAACATGATATTGCTATCTGCGTACTAGTTTTTTGCACTCATTACCATTCTATGGGTTGCCCTCTTTTGTGTTGCTAGGATGGACCCAACCAGAGAGCCTGGGAATGATGAGTGCAGCCATAGGGGTGAGCACTGGCTCCCGATAGAAAGGATTGTCCGCGAACCACGCACAGATGAAACGTTGCGATACAGGGACATGCTGTGGCTTCTCTGCAACTCCAGAATACCACCCAGCAGAAGCAATGTGTGTTCACTCCCTCGCATTGCCCTAGTCAACGCCTCTGATCCAACTACTGGGGACATCCAACTAGATTTAGTGCAACTATCTTGCATAGGGCTATGAGGATTGTACACCAGAGTGTTCCGCAAATTTCATCATCATGACCAGGCCACGCAACAGCAGTATGACATACCTCCTGAAGTACGGGACCAGAGGATTGCAATAGTCACAGACGCAACGTGTATTATCCAGGAGCAGCTGACACAAGGCGCACAATTGGTCGAAAAAGCTATACAATTATGGACGGCAGTGCAGCACCATTCCACGCTTCAGCATATCTAGATGGAATTACAGCAATCGAAAGGTGCTCTGGACCAAGTCAGAGCCTCCTCATCCTCCACTGTCTCCTCGCAACATCTATCCATCTTGGACAGGATTGAGAACCTTCTCCACAACAAGCAGGTCATTTGAAAATGGTTGCAACCATGGGCTAACACCGCACTTCAGCTCACCAAAGACGCTCAGTTTTCCATTGCATGCCTCCACTGATTGTTGGAATGGGTCACCATGGCTCTAGGTCACCCTGTCTCCCTGACACTAGTCAACATTGTGCAATGAGTTTTTCCCCAGAGTAAGGAAGTGCTCCCACTGCTCCTTCGCACTTTGGCTACCTTGTGCGTGCAAAACGAAGCTGCACCACTGCAGTGACTCAAGACAAGTCACAAGATTTTGTTGGGGGAATTTTGGAATGGGGTCTCCTAAAAAGCTATGAAACTGGTCCATTTTGAATATTTTTTATTATATTTGGCCTAGCGGAGGGGTTTTGGGGTGGATCAAAGCCCCAAACGCATTGTAATAGTTCAAAGGGTAAACTAGGGGTCCGAAACACATGGGTTGCATACCATAGGAAAGTGGAGGCTAGATTGTTATAGATAGAGATGCATTTTGTATTGTAAATGATAAGAAATGACGAGCTATTGATGTGAATTGTGAGCTAAGCTATCTGTTTGGGTTTTGGGGAACAGACTCCTACTGGCTGTGTGTGCGGAGATCCAAGTCCAGCTATGTGCGGACCCTGCTGTTATGTGCGCAGGTTGGGAAGGGAATTGTAAGGAAGAATTAATGAATGAATGAATGTGAAATATTGTTATAGAACTGAATCTATGAGTACTTTTATGTGAATTACTGATAATTGTTGTATTGTGCATTTTCTGTCCTTAAGCTGCGAAAGATATGTATATTGTGTTCTTGGATCTAGATCTGTTATGTTCTGTTTATATACTGTTGTGTTGATGTTATAACAAACATATAACTATAGATCTAGTGCACGTGGATGCAAATAAAGACTTAGTTAACCCTGTGAAGAACAAGTTAATCGAGGATTACAGGACCTAGTGCAGCTCTGCTTGCTTTACCCATCCTTTCTCACAGTGCGGAAACCTAGTTCTAGCACCCACCCATACTACTTCGGGTGAGACTTTGGCCTACGCAAGTGTGTCACTGCCGAAAGGGCTAGTAGTTTAGGGGTTTGTTGGTAAACCTTTCACACTGAACCTAGGTGAGGACCCCTCAAGCCAACACTAATGTTGGATTGAAGACCTGCCATATTCCAAATATCGATATGAGGAATTTTGATGGCAAGGATCCTATAACATGGATACCACAGATGGAGCAATATTTTGATCTCCATAATGTGAAAAACACACAAAAGGTACACATTGCAACTTTACATTTAGAACAAAATACATTTGTATGGTATCGATGGATTTTCTCTCATAAAAAAATTGTCATTTGGTCAATTTTTATGAAGGAAATGATAGCACATTGTGAGGATACAAAGAGAAACACCTTCTCAATCCAATTTATAAATCTCAAACAAAAGGGTTCAATGGTGGAGCACATTTAGGACTTCCAAAAATTGAATTTAAGGGTAACTGATATTTCAAAGGAATGCATGATTGATGTCTTCATAGGGACATTAAAGGATAACATCTAACATGAGGTTCTCCCTTGGGAACCTGATTCATTGGAGAAGGCATTCAGGTTGGCAAGAAAAATTTAAATTTATGGTGACAAGGAAGCCTACCACTCACATCTATAAAGATGGAAGTTTTGCTACTCCTAGACTTCCACAATCTACAAGGTTGAAACCACAACAATTGGAAGAAAAAAGAGCAAAAGGGATTTGCTACAATTGTGATAGAAAATACACTAAATGTCATAAGTGTGCTGAGAATAAATTATTTTACATAGATTATGAAGAGGAAGAAGAAAATTAACAAGAAACTTCAAAAGAAGAGGATATACACTAGGAACCAACCCTAGTGAAAGAATAAATGAGTATGGCCATATCCTGTAATGCATGTTGAGATCAACAAGATGATGAGCTTAGTGAAAAGAGTCGCCTTCACTAAGTGGGCCTGCAAGCTATTTTTGGCACAAAGTCTATTTTAAGACATGTCGATCATATTCTATGAGTTGTAGGATGCTATTTTTGAATGGTTGGTCAAGTTGGAAAAATAGATGGACTTCTATTTTTAGACATATTGGGCGGACTCTAAACATTATATTATTCTCCTGGAGTAATTTTGTTAAGTGCACAGATGTGGCACAACAGCTAACAGAAGGAATTACAGTATTCCTAAGGGTTTACTAGATCTATTGCATGGATGACTTCAGTTAGAACTCATGTGACAGAGTTTGGGGGAGTTGGAGACGTAGTTGGTGGAGTTGTATTTAGTTTAACTCAGTTAGACTCAGTTGAGCTAGTTGTATCTAGTCTAACTGATTGATACACTAGGGAGAGTGGAGTGAATTAATTAGTTAATTAATTCACAAATAATAACTCATTAATCAACTGAAGAATACATCAGTTAAATATAGTGCATGGTAGTTTCAGTGGAGACCAATGGAGAGATAGGTGAAAGAGAAAGTGTGACTATAGTGATGCATTGATTGCATCCAAGACTCAGTGGAGATTCCAATGAGGATTGCGTGAGCAAGGCTAGAATAATTGGAACTCATTTAGAGCCGTTCTTCAGCAGGGATTGTGCAGTAGAGGCAGGCTAGCAGGTGGCAAAGATCGGTGCATGGATTTGCAATATTGGGCGTGATTAGTGTGTAGCGATTGTATTGTACTGAGAGCTTGATATGATAAAATTTGTATGAGGATTGTTACATGATCTCTATGACATATATTATATACATATATTTGGGGTTTTCAGCTTCAGGCTTTCCCATTAAACAACTGTGTTAATGTGTGTGAATTTTTATTATTTCATGTATGCATTGCAATCTTGATTTAATTTCTGCAAATGATCAATGGTGGAATAGATTCTATATTTTGCATGAAGTTAAAATAGTGTGAGATTAGGAGAATATTGGACATATAACACATAATTTATATAATTTCGACATGGTATCAGAGCATTTGATCATTGGAGGAGATTGCAACTATTGAAGCAGTTGAGCTTTGTGCTGGTGGAATTTGAATTTGCTGCAGTGTTTTCTTGGTGTCGAAGTTGAGCATTCATTGAAATGTCTTTCAATGGATTGCGATTGGAGTATGCCCTTGATGGGAGCTTGAATTACATAGCATGGAAGGAAAATATGGAGGCGGTGTTGGATGATAATGGGCTAAAGGAGTTCATCGATAGCAATGTTCCTAAGCCAGGTTCTAGCGATGCAGCCGCACTTGACGCATAGAAAAAGAAGGTAGAAAAGTGTCGAAGGATTCTGTTGGAAGGTGTGAATGATCACATTGTGTCCAGCCTTCATGATAAAGCCACTCCATTCTTAATGTGGAAGGCTTTGACATACTTGTTCCAAAGCAGAAGTTACCAGAGGAAGTTGGCGCTTAAAGACAAGCTTAGAAAAATAAAAATGGAGAAAGGCAACAATATACCAAAATACCTCACGAAGTTTGTCCACTGCAAGGATGAGTTGGGAAGTGTGGGGGTTACTATTGATGAAGAATTCTTGGTGAGATTGTCTCTCCTTGGGCTTATGAAGAGTTTTCATAGCTACAAAGACTCTGTCAATGGATGGGAGAAACTGCCAGGATGGGAGCGACTTTGGTCATATGTTGTGTAGGAGGAGATAAGGTGGGGTACCAGGGATGGATCTTCATTGAAGAATGAAGATGAATAAAATTGTGCTTTGGCTGCCAAATCTTGGAAATGAAAAGGGAAGGAATCTTCCAAATCTAAAGTTAAAGGCAAGAAGTAGGATTTGTCCAGGGTTAAGTGTTTTCACTGTCACGAGCACGGGCATTTCGCCACTAATTGTCCACAGAAGAAGAAGAATAAGCAGGATGATAGATCTACAGCTGGAGAGGCCTTAGCCTCATAGTTTGAGCTTGATTTTTCTTTGATTGCATTTTTGGTTTCAAGTGTGATGGGATCGGTGTGGTTTCTTGACAGTGGTGCGTCTTTCCATATGACCAAAGACAAAGATTTGTTTAGTGATTTGGAGGAAAAGGATCTTGGAGTGCACATCGAGATGGGCGATGATGGTAGATACAGTGTGAATAGTATCGGGACCATTTCATTTGAGAGGGAGTCTGGTAAACCTTTCATCTTGAAGGATGTCATGCATGTTCCAGGATTGAAGAAGAATCTGGCCTCTATGGCGATGTTGGAAGACAAGGGTTATGATGTTGTTTTCAGTGAGGGAAAATCTTTCCTTCGGCATAAAACAATTGGTCAAACCAGGAGGATAGGGATTCGAGTTAAGAATATTTATCAATTGTAGGTAGATGGCTGCGCCGCAATGGTAGGCAAAGCAGAAGGAGTGGTGAGCTGGGATGAGGGCGAATTGTGGCACAGGAGATTGGGCCATCTTCACCATGGCGCTTTGAAAATTTTGCAGCAGATTTCTGACAGGCTTCCCAACGGTACACTTGCGCAGTCAGATCAGTGCAAGGGATGTACTTTGGGAAAATTTGTGAAGACCACTTTTCATGAGAAGGATAGTCGTGCCTCGAAAATCCTTGAGAGAATTCACATAGACGTGTGTGGACCTTTCTCGGTTGCTTCAACAACAAAGCACAGGTATTATGTGATATTTGTTGATGAATTTTCTCGTAAGTGTTGGATCTTCTTCATGCAGAAGAAGAGCGAGACATACTCAAAGTTCTATGAGTTCAAGGCACTGGTTGAGAAATAGTCGGGGAAGCAAGTGAAATCTCTCCGAAGCGATAATGGTGGTGAATACATCTCTGGCGAATTCAAGTACTTCTATGGAAAAGAATGAATTTGAAGAGAACTCATAGCGCCTCATAACCCACAGCAGAATGGGATCGCAGAGAGAAAGAACAGAATGATTATGGGTGCTGAATGGGCGATGTTGCATGATCAGGGCCTTCCCATACACTTGTGGGCTGAAGCATGCAACACTGCAGTTTATGTGCAAAACTGTTGTCCTCGTAGAGTACTTGGCATGAGTACACCCGAAGAGGTGTTTTCTGGTAAGAAGCTTGATATTTCTCATTTGAAGATTTTTGGCTCACCTGTTTACATTCATGTGACAAAGGATGCTAGGAAGAAGCTGGAGCTGACCGCAAAGGTTGGGATATTTGTGGGGTACACAGAAACACCCCACAATTATCGTGTGTATTTTCCAGACAGTTGGATGACTGTCGTGCGACGGGATATCAAATTTCATGAGGAGAAAGCCATGAAGTTGTCACTTGAGAGGGAGCTACACTTGCATGCAGAGGAGGAGCTACTTGTTCCTAAAGATGAGCCTCAATATGTGGATCAACCACAAGAGGAGGTTCATAGAGTGGAAGAAACCACTAATGCAGCGCCAAACATCAGAGGGCAGAAGCGCACTACAGAAGCTAAGCGACTGAATCTTGATGTAATGCAGAATGTATGAGTTCCTACATCACAGCGCAGAAAGAGATAGTCACCTGACCGATTTATTAGATACATGGCTCTGATGAGCAAGTGTATCGTGATGCAGCCATCCTCTTTCAAGGAAGCTGTGGAGGATCCCGCATGGGTAAATGCCATGGTGGAAGAGTATGATTCGATTGTCAGAAACAGTGCATGGGAGATTGTCCCAAGGTTGGAAGGGAAATCAGTGGTAGGTTTGAGATGGATCTACAAAGTGAAGCAAGCTACTGATGGGAGTGTCGAGAAGTATAAGGCAAGATTTGTTTCCCAGGGCTTCTCACAGATCGAGGGGATCGACTATGAATAAACCTTTGCACCTATCGCAAGGTATTCTTCCATGTAGACCATCCTTGCTCTCTCAGCATAGATGGGTTGGCACATTCATCATATGGATGTGAAGACTGCGTTCATCAACGGAATCATTGAGGAGGAGGTGTACATTGAGCAACCTGAAGGATTTGAAATCTTCAGCAGCAAGTCGCATGTGTGCAGGCTTAAAAGAGTGTTGTATGGGCTGAAACAAGCACCTAGTGCTTGGTACACACGGATAGACAATTATTTCACTGGACTTGGTTTCGCCAAGAGTGAGGCGGATCCAAACCTATACCAGATTGTGGTGGAGGGTAATCTTTTGATCATTTTGCTTTATGTAGATGATTTAATACTAACGGGTGATGAACTGTTGATGCACTCATGCAAGGCAAATATTGCAAAGGAGTTTGAGATGAAGGACTTGGGCCTCCTTCATTATTTCCTGGGATTGGAAATTTGGCAGCGGAAAGGTGAACTGTTTGTGTCTCAAGGCAAGTATGCCCGGGAGATACTGGATAAGTTTCACATGCAAGGCTGCAAGCCTATCGACACTTCTCTTCCTGGTGGTTGGAGGAAAGAGGATGCTACATCGGCAGAGGTAGTGGATGCCACTGTTTATCGACAGTTGGTTGGTTCGCTCATGTATTTGGTCAATACACGACCAAACATATGCTATTTTGTGAACCAGATTTCACAAGCAATGTTTAAGCCTACCAAGCTCTTTTGGAAGGCAAGCAAGCATGTCCTGAGGTATCTCAGGGGCATATCTGGGTATGGTTTGTTGTACAGAAAGTCGAATGAGTTGAAGCTGCATGGCTTCACGGATGCAGATTGGGCAGGAAGCCCAACGGACAGAAAGAGCACATATGGAGGGATTTTCAGTATCAGATCTACAAAAATTTCTTGGTACAACAGGAAACAAAGATCTGTGGCACTCAGTTCAGCGGAGGCCGAGTACATGGCAGCAAGTTTGGCTGCATGCGAGGCTATATGGATGAGGAATATCCTGGTCGATTTGTTCAGTTCTCACTTAGATCCTACTGTGATATATTGTGATAATTAGAGTTGCATTAAAATCTTAGTTAATCCAGTGTTTCATGATAGATCTAAACATATTGACATCCGGTACCATCACATCAGAGATTGTGTGCAGCGGAAGATCATGTTGCTTTTTTACATTCCTACGGAGGATCAGGATGCAGATATTCTGATGAAGGCACTCACTAGGAGAAAATTCGAATACCATAGATACAGGATCGGGGTGGAATATAATCCCTATCTTGTTGAGAGGGAGTGTTGAGATTCAACAAGATGATGAGCTTAGTGAAAAGAGTCGCCTTCACTAAGTGGGCCTGCAGGCTATTTTTGGCGCAAAGTCTATTTTTAGACATGTCGATCATATTCTATGAGTTGCAGGATGTTATTTGTGGATGGTTGGTCAAGTTAAAATAGATGGAATTCCATTTTTAGACATATTGGGCAGAGTCTATTTTTAGACTGCCAGTCTAAAAATAGATATGTCGAATATTATTAGCTCTTAATAATATTTGGACTCTAAACATTATCTTATTCTCTTGGAGCACTTCAGTTAAGTGCATAGATGTGGCACAACAGCTGACAGAAGGATTTACGCTATTCCTGAAGGTTTATTGGAGCTATTTCATGGAGGAATTTAGTTAGAACTCATGTGACAGAGTTTGGTGGAGTTGGATTTGTATTTAGTTTAACTCAGTTAGACTCAATTGAGCCAGTTGTATCTAGTCTAACTGATTGATACACTAGTGAGAGTGGAGTGAATTAATTAGTTAATTAATTCACAAATAATAACTCATTAATCAAATGAATAATACATCAGTTAACTATAGTGCATGGCAGTTTCAATGGAGACCAATGGAGAGATAGGTGAAAGAGCAAGTCTGACTATCAGTTGTGACTATAGTGATGCATTAATTGCATCCAACACTCAGTGGAGATGCCAATGAGGATTGCGTGAGCAAGGATGGAGTAATTCGAACTCATTTAGATCCATTCTTCATCAGGGATTGCGCAGTAGAGGTAGGCTAGAAGGTGGCAAATATTGATGCATGGATTTTCAAGATCGGGCCTGATTAGTGTGTAGCGATTGTATTTTACTAAGAGCTTAATATGATCAGCTTTGTATGAGGATTGTTACATGATCTCTATGACATATATTATATACAGATATTTTGGGTTTTTAGCTTCAGGCTTTCCTGTTAAACAATTGTGCTAATGTGTGTGAATTTTTATTGTTTCATGTGTGCATTGCAATCTTGATTTAATTTTCACAAATGATCAATGGTGGAATAGATTCCGTATTTTGCATGAATTTAAAATAGTGTGGGATCAGGAGAATCTTGGACATATAACACATAAGTTATATAATTTCTACAATGCATTGGAAGGAATTACCACTCCTCAAACTCTCAAGATAAAAGGACATATCAAAAATAAAAATGTAATAGTGTTGATTGATTCAGGTGGTACCCATAATTTTATTCATTGTAAGGTAGCAAAGGAATTGAATTGCTTCCTATACCCAACACCAGAGTTTCAAGTGATGGTTGCAAGAGGAGGGACTATAAATTTCTCTAGAAAATGCCATAATATCAAGCTAACCATGGGGGAATATGTGTTGAATAGTCCAATGCTTTCCATTCCAATGGGATGTGTTGATGTTGTGCTAGGAGTACAACGGTGATAATATTTGGGGACGTTAGATTTTAATTTTCAAGAACTTGAATTTTTTTTCGGAAGGAAAGGAATTTGAATTATGGTGTATCACAAGGAATTCAAGAAAAATAATAAGCTCTATTTTCATGACAAATATTGTGAAGAAATAACATCGATGCATAATTTCACAATTATGCTCACTAGAATTTCCAACATCAAAATCACCTATTTCTCCAGATCTCCAAAAAATCTTGGACAATCATTCCAAGGTGTTGGAAACTCCTAAAGGACTCCCGCCTCTTCATGATCATGGTCATGCTATTCATTTTATTCTAGGAATTTTTCCTCCAGACATCAGGCCTTATAGACATCCTTATGTCCAAAAGAGTGAAATTGAACGTATGATTGCATAAATGTTAGAGGCTGGTATAATTCAACCTAGTCAAAGTTCTTTCTCTGCTCCAGTAGTATCGATGCACAAGAAGGATGGATCATGGCACATGTGTCCAGATTATAGGGAGATCAATAAGCTCAATATTAAAGATGAATTTTCCATTCCTATGATTGGTGAATTATTGGATGAATTACATGGAGAAATTTGTTTTACCAAGTTGGATCTTCACTCAGGATACCATCAACTTAGAATGAAGATTGAAGATATTCTGAAAAGAACATTTAGAACTCATGAGGGTCATTGTGAGTTTCTTTTCATGCCTTTTTTCCTTACCAATGCACCTTCTACATTTCAAGGGTTGATTAATTCTATTTTTAGACCCTTCCTTAGAAAATTTGTGTTAGTATTTTTTGATGATATACTAATCTATAGTGGGTCTTGGAAGGATCATGTTCAACATGTTGACAGGGTGCCCAAACTATTGGAGGAGAAATAATTATATGCAAAAACCTCCAGATGTTTCTTTGGAGTGCAAGAGGTGGAATATCTGGGTCATATTGTATATCAGGAGGGTGTTAAGGTAGACCCTAAAAAAATTAAAGCCATTAAGGAATGGAAAGTCCCCACAACCATAAAGTAGTTGTGAGGATTTATAGGGTTAACAGGGTATTATCGCAAGTTTTTTAATAATTATAGGAGAATAGCAGCACCTCTAACAACATTATTAAATAAATATGTATTTTCATGGACTCTTGAAGCAATTAAGGCCTTTGAACATCTTAAAGGAGTAGTGTGCCTAGCACTGGTCTTAGCTATGCCAGACTTTACAAAAACCTTTATTGTGGAATGTGATGCCTCAGGAAATGGAATTGGTGTTGTTTTAATGCAAGAAGGAAGGCCCATTTATTTTGAAAGTCGTCCAATCAAAGGAAAGTATTTACAGAAAGATATTTATGAGAAGGAAATGTTGTAAATACTACATGCACTAAATAAATTGTGACCTTACCTAATGGGAACACACTAAGGTAAAAAATGACCATGATATTCTTAAATACTATTTGGAACAACGACTATATTTAAAAGAGTATCAAAAATGGGTCACAAAAATGTTGGGTTATGACTTTGAAATCATCTACAAAAAAGGGAAGCTAAATGTTGTTGCAGATGCACTCTCAAGAAATGATAAGGAGGTGGAAGCATTGCTTTGTGCCATTTGTATTATCCAACAAGATTGGATAACTGAAACAAGGGAGGAATATAATAATGATTACGAAGTGTGGACACTCATTAAAATGTTGCAGCAAGATACCAATACATCTGATACATTTAGTTTGAAAAATGATTCCTTATGGTACAAATATCGCTTATATCTTTGTAAGAATTCCGAACTAAAACAAAATATTCATTTGGAATTGCACACCTCTCTGTTAGGACGACACTTAGGAATTTTAAAAACTTACCACAGGGTGAACAAAGAAATTTTTTGGGATGGCCTTAAATCTAATATTCAAAAGTTTGTGGCATAATGTTTGGTTTTCTAGCAAAATAATTTGAGACAATTAAGACCCCGGGTCTGCTACAACCTTTACCCATTACAGGTTAACATTGGGAGGAGGTTTCAATGGATTTTATCATAGGTTTCCCTACATCTGAAGGAAAGAGTGTCATCATGGTGGTACTTGATAGACTTACCAAGCATGCAAACTTTTTTGCATTATCTCATCCATTTAAAGCAAGTAGATTTGCTACTGCATTTAAGGAAACAGTTCAAAATATACATGGAAACCCAAAGATTGTTGTAAGCGACAGAGATCCCATTTTCACTAGAAATTTTTGGACGGAACTATTTTCTTGTTTAGGTACTCAACTATTCCATAACTCATCTTATCATCCTCAATCCGATGGGAAAACTGAGATAGTGAAAAAAAAATTGGAAGGATATATTCGTTGTTTTGTATCTGATAAACAAACACAATGGGTCAAGTGGTTACCTCTGGTTGAATGGTGGTAAAACACTTCCTTCTATACTACAGAAAAAATGACCCCATTTATGGAAATCTATGGATATCATCCACCGTCCATCACATCATGTTTAGGAGAAAATTCGAAGGTTCAAGCAGTGGAAGATCACATTGAGCATCAACAACAAGTTCTCCAACTCTTAAAGGATAACCTAAATTTGACACGAAATCGAATGAAAAAACACGCATATCAACATCACAGTGAGAGAAGTTTTGATGTAGGAGATTGGGTATTTTTATGGCTGTTATTTCCTAAATCTACCTCAGGTTAAAAGAAGGCAGAGTTCAGGGTAACATCAAACCACGCTCACTCTGGTAGCTAGCCCTACCAGATCAGGAGAGGGCTCTCTCCGGGTCAATCTCAACAAAAATAATCAATGGGGCTTGAGATGACTTGAAATAAAGGATGATTTTAGGCTAGGTATATATGTGAAAGAGTTTGATTTGATTTTGGGTTTTTTTTTGGAATTAAAGGGAAAGGCAGATTTTGGGTCTGCGAAATGATCAGTTTTGCAGAGGGCTGAATGGGGCAAGGAAGGAAAATGTTTTGATGCTTCAAAATTGAATGAAATGGATAGATCAGACTGGTGAGGAGTTGAAGAGGACAAGAGGCATTCAAGAATCCTCTTCATACAGTTGAAAACATGGAAAATTAAACAAAACTTCAAGGTAGAGCATTGCAAATCTAATGGATTCCACCTTTATCACTTGTTTGTTTAATCTGAGAAGAAATAAGAAGGGAAATGATACACATGAAACTTCAGTAAACTTACAATCACAGAGAGAAACACACCATCAAAACATAGAGCCACATGGATCCCAAAGAGTGCTGCAAACCCTGGTCTATTCCTTTACCAAAATGCAGAGATGAAATGTACAATGAAGTGCCAAGCAATCCCAAGAGTCCAACCTCTAAAAATTACTGAGAAAATACAAGATATAGACAAGAATAACTCATTCCCATGCCTCTAGGGGCTGAGCTCACTAGTTTAGGAGCTGTTTCAACAAGATCTAAACTAAAAACTGGAAAATAGGCAATGAAATAGCTTGCCTCTATAAGATAGGAAACTGATTCATTCAGGTACATTTCACTTTTTGGTGAATGAATCTACTTGGATGAGTAAAAATGTGCCAAAATTACATCAAAGTCATGAAATTACATCAAGTTACATCAAGAGTTACATGAAAAAGTCAAACTGGACAAAACTAAGCGAAAATCTGAGCTGCTGAGTGAAAAATAGGCCAAATTTCCCAATGCGCCGCGCCACTTTGAGGCTGATTTTGAGGGCCTTCCCGGAGTCCAAATTAAGTGCAGTATAGCTCGTTGGAAATCTATGCCTATCTAATTTCCAACCCATGTGGAATTTCTAAATTTGGTTGCCATTTTCCCCTCCAAAAATGAGTTTTCCCAACACTGCTTCCTGTGTGTCCAAAATGTGGCAAAAAGGCCATTTTTAGGGTGTTTTTGACCCTTTAGGCAACCCAAAACTTGTCAAAAACCTTAGGTAATGGGTATGCATGCATAACGTTTCATGAAAAATCTAGAAATGCAAAGTTTTCTTGAAGAGGAGCTGCCAATTATAAGCACGCGCCAAGTGGCGCTACGCGTCGGGCGGAAAAATCTGTGTTAAGGCCAAAAAATTCAAAATTGAAAAAATGTTTCCCAAATTTCTTGAAATTTGGGCTAAATTTCCTCCATCATGCACTATGCTAGGCCAAAGAAGCTTCAGCCAAAATTTTGAGTCTATCATGCCTTTTATGCCTCCTCGATGCCTTCTTTATCTATGTTGCCTGAGGTGAATATGAGGAGTTTGGTGTCTTTGGTTTTTGTTGCCAAATATGTGATAAAAAGTGAGGGACTATGGAGGGATAGGGTGGTGGAAATGATGGAAATAATATACTATTATCAAGTGAAATTTTACTTTTGAAAACTTTGATTTGCTAAGTTTAGGGACAAGGGACAACCACTTGATTTCTTGGGATAAAATTGGGATTTGAGGGAAATTCACAAATGGTATGGGGACAATGGGAATAGGATATGGATAATTGAATTTAGGTATGTAAGGTGAAATAGTAAAATGGGACTAAGGTGAGCAAATGAACAGTGAGGAGATGGAAAAAACAAGGTGGGGAATGGAAGAGTTTAACACAAAAATGAGAATGAGAATGGGAGAGAAATGATTGACGTTAGGAATGTAAGGGGATAGGGGATGAGCTGCTATGATAAGATAACAGTGATGTGGTGGAAAAAACAAGGTGTAGAATGGAATTTTTTGGCACAAAACAAGTTTTTAAACCCTAGGAGCAATCTTAAAAAGATAGAATAGGGTTGTGAGTTTTTGTATTCAAATCTTCATAATCATTCTCATAATCAACACCAAATACTTGTTCATGAGCAATGGAGTGATTGCATGGACTTACTTGGAACAAGAGAAACCGGGAAAATTTTATGAGTTGGAAGTAATAGCAATGAAGTTTCTTTCTGCCATGTGCGTCGCACAACAACATAATGTGTAGTGCCACAACCCAATGCGTAGCACCACAACCCAATGAGTAGTGCCTTTTTGAAGGAGGATTTTGGAGGCCTTCCCAGCGTCAAAATTGGGCACATGATAGCTCATTGGAAACACTATTGAGTCTACTTTCCAACCCAACTAGAATTTTTCAATTTGGAGTTCATTTACCCTGTCAAAAATCAAATCTCCCAAGACTGGTCAAAATGTGCAAAATGAGGCTGCCTCAAGGTAGAGTGCTGTTGCAATCAACTTTTGAAGGTCTTCCTAAACTCAAAATTGAGCTCATGATATCTAATTGAAAATATATTTGTGTCTAATTATCATTTGACTGATCAAGCAAGTCATTTCGCTAACCAAGCTAGGAGAATCTTGATTTTCCCAAGGTCACTTCAGAGGTGCATCAATTCTCCTGACGCAACTGTATTTTTGACATTTCTCTAAAACCATGACACCTGTGTAAAAAGTGAAGGATTTTTTTCTTACGTGGTCTGTTTTGGACAAAAACCTCTCTCATTTTTCCCAAATTCATCTTTATTTTCTTTATTGTGCCTAGAATATCATTGAGTAAAACTAACCAACATGCAATGGTGATCTTTTTGAAATGAAGCTAAATGAAGTGGAGATAAGGGGCTTCAAATTCTTGATAAAATTTTGGGAAGTAGGGAGGGATTTTTAGGTGTAGGGGAAAGTGGAATTTTGAGATTGAGTGAGGGTGGGTCCAAAAGGGAAAACACAAAAGCCAGGCCTAGAAAATTGTCAAGTTGTAGCAAGAAACTAGGGTTTGTGCGAAAATGAGGAATTTGGGGGATCTCAGTGATGGGAAGTGTTTAATAAGGTACATTAAGGATAGGGTAAGGTATAATAACATTAGGATACAAGTTTTGCTGATGATTTGACCATCCAAGAGAAATTAACTTCAAAACCCTAGGAGAGGGAAATGAACCTTACCTAGGCACAACTGAAGCATGAAAAAGGTGTAAAATGACCCATTGCAACCTAACATGATGATGAAAACCCTCTGAATGATGGCACACTCAGCGGAATGGTGATATGGACCAAAATTTGGACAACTCTAAAAGAAGTGAAAGAAAACCCTAGACTTAATACTTAGTGACCAAATTTTGCTTGAAGACTCACTGAAATGACAAAATTTGACCTTGACGCCTTAAAATCACTTTGTAAGAGCATTTTTTATCACTGGAGGAAGGCTGCAAAGACTGACGGTAATGTTGGCTCCAATGGGGATGGTAGCTCCTTGGAGGTGCCAAGAACTACAGATATTTGGAAAGCAAACAGTGCCTTCATCCATTGGGAAATGGAGTCAAAAACTCAAGCTGAAATGCATGACTGAAAACTGATGACTTGATGACAAAAATTGACTCTCACTCAACTAAAAACTGACTCAATACTTAAACACAACTAGAAAACTGGAAAATATTCTCAATATGAAGCTTATTCAATACAACCTACTCTAACAGTTTCATTCATCACCTGATCAAGTGAAATGAAACAACCAATGCAACCAAGTAAGTATTCCAGCTGCTGTTTGAATTCTCCGCAAGTGCTCGCTTATGAAAAAAAAAAGAGAACTACTGAAAGGAAACTCCCATGAAAACTTGTGAACATATCCGTTGAATACTATGGATTCTCTATCCGCCTCCAAAAACACTGCATAAGGATCTTGAAGTTCATGCACACTGGGACTTATATCATCCAATGGATTACTTCTCTTCTTCTCATACCATGACTGCAAACTTTGATCTGAGCTTTGTGACGAGACTCCTGCTAAAAATGACAAAGAAACCGGCTGCTGGATCAATTTTGTATCAGTACACATTTCAAGCTCACACATAGTCAATGGAGAAAAACTTTGACTTTAGACATTATCCAACACATCGCTATTGAATCGTGAAAAAATTGAAAATACTGTTGCAACCCATTTTCTATTGTTTCTGATGAGATCACATGATTTTCTACAAGCTGCTCATTTGAAGATTTACTATGCCATTTACCCTTCAAAAACTGAAATGATTCAAAACAAAATGTTACGGAGTCATCTTGTATCATTTTATCATATGTGCTAGCTTCCATGGCTTCATCTGCAACTTGACAATCAATGGCATTCGGGGGATGCAAATCTGGATATGAGAAGTCTTGAACAAGGTTTTTATTGCCCTCAAGATGGTCCAAATCAAGACTTGTTGACAGTTGATTTCTGATTGCACAGAAGTTATCTCTGATGAACTGAAACGAATCAAAACAAAAAGGCAAAGATCCTTCACTTACTTCAAAATTTGCTACACTTTCCTCGTCATTGTCATAGCTGATATGCATCGGTTGATCACTGTACTCAAGCTGCTGAAAGTGAATTTTCTCCTTCCACAAACTAGCTGCTGATTTGTCTGCAAGATTAGCTTCTGTTTGGAGAACATAATCATCATCATACTGATCAAACTGAGGCAAATCATCAGTATAAAACACATCATCAAGCATACATGTCATATCAACAAATCTCTCTTCTCCAAGATGATCTACAAAACAATCATTATCAGATCTATGACAACTGGGATAAGAAACAAAATGTTTTGGATCAGCAACTTGTTCTTCTTCAATCATCGAGCCATGGGCTTGAACATTATACTCATTCCTTGTGGTGATATTTTGCATCATCTCTTCCACTGCACTTACCAAAATGTCAAGCTTTGCCTCTAGAGATGTCAATTTCTCTGGATCTATGTTTTTCATTTCTTCCTTCAACCTTGCCCTTCAGATCAACAAATGAGCCTTTACATTTACTGCACTGTTCTACATCTCTTCAAGTGTTGCAAGATTATTTTCTCTCATCTGAAACTCCATTTCCGGATCAAAGGTACCCGGGTAGTGCAAGAGAGCAGATCCAAGAGGAGGTCTTATATCTATTGGCATCTAATAATAAACTTGGTTAAATCTGGCAGAAAAATGTTGCATTGTATCCCCTGGTAGTCTTTTCAGTTGGTTATACTCTTCTATAATCAAGAAAGGGTTCTGTCTGATCACCCACCTGTCGAGGAAAACTTTGACGAACTGCTGGAAATATGAGATGCTCGCATCAGGTAGGGTTTTGAACCAACTCTTGACTTGGCCTTGAAAAGAAAGAGCAAAAGGCCTAATACTGACATCCTCTTCATCAACTTCAAAAAGTTCAAGAAAAGACTCAAAATTCAGAACATGTCTCTCAGCAGTGATGTTGTCGCGTTCACCATCAAATCTTGGTAGATATAGGTCATGATCTTTAGGGAAAGCATGGGATATAGGAGGTAAAATCAGAGGCTTGTATCGATCTGGAATTTTACAAGGTATAGGGGTATGCAAAAATGCTGCAGAATCATTCTTGGTCTCTTGAGGTTCATCAGTTTGAAGATGGTCATCACAAGATTTGGAAGGAAGGTCTTGATCAAGCTCAAAAGCATGCAAATTTCTGGTATTCACAATCTTCAAAGGGAAGGAATCAAATGCAGGCCGATGATCTTTTCTCAAATACAATATTCTTTGCAAAGCCTTCTTGACATTCTTGGGAAAAGAGAAGAAATAATTTATGACAAAGAACAAAATGTCTTGGATGAAATTGCAACTTGAATACTTGATCTTTCCATATTGTCCTTTCATGTTTTTGCTGATCAGGTTCATCCTCCAGTAGAGTCCTTCGATCTGATCTTGAAACTGATTTAGAGTCGCCAGGTGAATGATTTCAGCCTTGCAGTGTCTGATCGTTTTCCACCATCAACAATCAGATCTGAACTTGATTAGATCTTACTGAGGAAATCAGATGTTCAGTACATAAACTAGACTCGAGATTAACTGAAGCAGCATTCATCTACTTTTGGTAATGCAAAGCAAGAGCGTTTCGAAGGCTACCTGGCTAACTTCAGGCTCCGTTTGTAATTTATAAATCAAACAATAAACTTTCTCTTCCCCAGTATGGTCGCCAATATGTTATTTCCTAAATCTACCTCAGGCTGAAAGAAGGCAGAGTTCAGGGTAACATCAAACCACGCTCAGTCTGGTAGCTAGCCCTACCAGATCAGGAGAGGGTTCTCTCCAGGTCAATCTCAACAAAAATAATCAATGGGGCTTGAGATGGCTTGAAATAAAGGTTGATTTTAGGCTAGGTATATATCTGAAAGAGTTTGATTTTATTTGGGGGTTTTTGTTGGAATCAAAGGGAAAGGCAGATTTTGGGTTCGGGAAATGATCAGTTTTGCAGAGGGCTGAATGGGGCAAGGAAGGAAAATGTTTTGATGCTTCAAAATTGAATTAAATGGATAGATCAGACCAGTGAGGAGTTGAAGAGGGCAAGAGGCATTCAAGAATCCTCTTCAAATAGTTGAAAACATGGAAAATTAAACAAAACTTCAAGGTAGAGCACTGCAAATCTAATGGATTCCACCTTTATCACTTGTTTGTTTAATTTGAGAAGAAATAAGAAGGGAAATTATACACATGAAACTTTAGTAAAATTACAATCATAGAGAGAAACACACCATCAAAACATAGAGCCACATGGATCCCAAAGAGTGCTACAAACCTTGGTCTATTCCTTTGCCAAAATGCAGAGATGAAATGTACAATGAAGTGCCAAGCAATCCCAAGAGTCCAACCTCTGAAAATGACTGAGAAAATACAAGATATAGACAAGCATAACTCATTCCCATGACTCTAGGGGTCGAGCTCACTAGTTTAGGAGCTGTTTCAACAAGATCTAAACTAAGAACTGGAAAATAGGCAATGAAACAGCTTGCCTCTATAAGATAGGAAACTGATTCATTCAGATACATTTCACTTTTTTGGTGAATGAATCTACTTGGATGAGTAAAAATGTGCCAAAATTACATCAAATTCATTAAATTACATCAAGTTACATCAAGAGTTACATGAAAAAGTCAAACTGGCCAAAACTAAGCGAAAATCTGAGCTGCTGAGTGAAAAATAGGCCAAATTTCCCAATGCGCTGCGCCTGAAATATCTATGCATTGTGCTACTTTGAGGCTGATTTTAAGGGCCTTCCCGGAGTCCAAATTGAGTTTAGGATAGCTCTTTGGAAATAAATACCTGTCTACTTTCCAACCCATGTGGAATTTCTGAATTTGGTTGCCATTTGCCCCTCCAAAAATGAGTTTTCCCAACACTGCTTCCTGTGTGTCCAAAAAGTGGTAGAAAGGCCATTTTTAGGGTTTTTTTGACCCTTTAGGCAACCCAAAAATTGTCAAAATCCTTAGGTAATGGGTAGGCATGCATAAATTTTCATGAAAAATCTAGAAATGCAAAGTTTTCTTCAAGAGGAGCTTCCAATTATAAGCGTGCGCCAAGTGGCGCTATGCGTCGGGCGGAAAAATCTGTGTTAAGGCCAAAAAATTCAAAATTGAAAAAATGTTTCCCAAATTTCTTGAAATTTGGGCTGAATTTCCTCCATCTTACACTATGCTAGGCCAAAGAAGCTTCGGCCAAAATCTGGAGTCTATCATGCCTTTTACGCCTCCTCGATGCCTTCTTTATCTATGTTGCCTGAGGTGAATATGAGGAGTTTGGTGTCTTTGGTTTTTGTTGCCAAATATGTGATAACAAGTGAGGGACTATGGAGGGATAGGGTGGTGGAAATGATGGAAATACTATACTATTATCAAGTGAAATTTGTCTTTTGAAAACTCTGATTTGATAAGTTTAGGGACAAGGGACAACCACTTGATTTCTTGGGATAAACTTTGGATTTGAGGGAAATTCACAAATGGTATGGGGAAAATGGGAATAGGATAGGGATAATTAACTTTAGGGATGTAATTTGAAATAGGAAAATGGGACTGTGGTGAGCAAATGAACAGTGAGGAGATGGAAAAAACAAGGTGGGGAATGGAAGAGTTTAACACAAAAATGAGAATGAGAATGGGAGAGAAATGATTGACTTTAAGAATGTAAGGGGATAGGGGATGAGATGATATGATAAGATAAAAGTGAAGGGGTGGAAAAAAGAAGGTGGAGAATGGAATTGTTTGGCACAAAACAAGTTTTAAAACCCTAGGAGCAATCTTAAAATAAGAGAATAGGGTTTTGAGTTTTTGTATTCAAATCTTCATAATCAATCTCATAATCAACACCAAATACTTGTTCATGAGCAATGGAGTGATTGCATGGACTTAATTGGACCAAGAAAAACCAGAAAATTTTGATGAGTTGGAATAAATAGAAATGAAGTTGCTTTCTGCCATGTGCGTCGCGCAACAACCCAATGCGTATCGCCATAACCCAATGCGTAGCACCACAACCCAATGCGTGGCGCCTTTTTGCAAGAGGCTTTTGGAGACCTTCCCAGTGTATGAATTGGACGCAGGATAGCTCGTTAGAAATATTATTGAGTCTAGTTTCCAAACCAGCTGGAATTTTTCAATTTGGAGTTCATTTACCCTGTCAAAAATCAAATCTCCCAAGACTGGTAAAAATGTGCAAAATGAGGCTGCCTCAAGGCAGAGTGCTGTTGCAGTCAACTTTTGAAGGTAATCCTCAACTCCAAATTTAGCTCATGATAGCTCATTGGAAATCTCTTTGTGTCTAGTTATCATTTGAATCGTCAAGCAAGTCATTTTGCCAACCAAGCTAGGAGAAATATTGATTTTCCCAAGGTCACTTCAGAGGTGCATCAATTCTCCAGAGGCAACTGTATTTTTGACATTTCTCTAAAACCATGACACCTGCGTAAAAAGTGAAGGATTTTTTTCTTCCTTGGCCTTTTTTGGACTAAAAAATCTCTCAGTTTTCCCAAATTCATATTTTATTTCTCAGAAACATGATTGGAGTAAAACCTATCCCGATGTGTGGAACAAGGGATTTGTCGAAATGAAGCGAAATGAAGGGGATAAGGGGCTTCTAAATTATTGAGAAAATTTTGGGAAGTAGGGAGGAATGTTAGGAAGTAGGGGAAAGTGGAATTTCATATATTTAGTGAGGGGAAGGGGTCCAAAAGGGCAAAACACAGGCCTAGCCTAGAAAATTGTCAAGTTGTAGCAAGAAACTAGGGTTTGTGCGAAAATGAGGAATTTGGGGGATCTCAGTGATGGGAAGTGTTTAATAAGGTACATTAAGGATAGGGGAAGGTATAAGAACATTAGGATACAATTTTTGCTGATGATTTTACCATCCAAGAGAAATTACCTTCAAAACCCTAGGAGAGGGAAATGAACCTTACCTAGGCACAACTGAAGCATGAACAAGGTGTAAAATGATCCATTGGAACCTGAAATGATGATGACAACCCTCTGAATGATGGTACACTCAGCTGAATGGTGATATGGACCGACATTTGGACAACTCTAAAAGGAGTGAAAGCAAACCCTAGATCTAATACTTAGTGACCAAATTTTGCTTGAAAACTCACTGAAATGACAAAATTTGACCTTGACACCTTAAAATAACTTTGTAAGAGCATGTTTGATCACTGGAGGAAGGCTGCAAAGACTGACACTAACAACGGCTACAACCATACAAGAAAATATCCCTCAAGCAAGCTAAGAATAATAATAAATTATTTCCAAATTATTATGGTCCTTACAAGGTGTTGCAAAAGATTGGTACTACGACATACAAATTGGAGCTTCCTGCTTCTTCTCGAGTGCACCCTATTTTCCATGTTTCATGCTTAAATAAGTTTATAGGTGACAAAATTCCAATTCAAAAAATATTTCCAGAACTTAATGAGGAAGGAAAAATTATATTGGAACCTGAAGTAGTCACGGAAAGAAGAACTCGACAACTACGAAATCGATCAATTTCAGAGTCTCTCATCAAGTGGAAGAACTTACCCACTGAAGATTCCACATGGGAGGATGAGAAATTTATACAGAAGCATCCAGAGCTACTCAAGCATTGAGGAAAAAATATTTTTGAAGGAGAGGGGCATGTTAGGTCCCTATATTACTAGTGTAGTCCCTTATTGTGTTAGTGTATCCCCCTTATTGTTATTGTTGTACCCTTGTAGTCCCCATATTGTTATTATTGTGCCCCATAAAACCCCACTATTGTTATTGTTGTGCCTATACAGTATTATTGTTAGGTCTGCTAGGATTATATTGTGACCCCATGGACTCCTATATATAGAAATGAGGTTTTGTAATTTTAATCATGCAAGAATTGTTTATTTATGTAATGTAAAGGAGGTTGTCCCCTCGAATTGGTTGATTTCAAGGGTGTTGATCTCTCTTTTCTTCTATTTTTGGAGTTGGTTTCATAACAAAATTGACCTTCATAAGTAATGTACTGGACTAAGAATTATGTGACATCTGACCAGGGATGTGGTAGCGATTTTCTATCATATCCCTTTCCTTTCTTCACCATATTTTCCCTCGCTTGCAAGAACAAATCTAGAAATTATATTGAGATTGCAACAAGATGATGAGCTTAGTGGAAAGGAGTTGCCTTCACTAAGTGGGCCCATAGGCTATTTTTGGCACAAAGTCTATTTTTAGACTATGTCTATTTTTAGACATATGGATCATGTTCTATGAGTTGCAGGATGCTATTTTTGGATGGTTGGTCAAGTCGGAAAAAATAGATGGAATTCTATTTTTAGACATACTAGGCGAAATCTATTTTTAGATTGCCAGTATAAAAATATATATGTCAAATATTATTAGGTCTTAATAATATTTAGACTCTAAACATTATCTTATTCTCTTGGAGCACTTCATTTAATTGCAAAGATGTGGCACAGGAGCTGACAGAAGGAATTATGCTATTCCTGAGGGTTATGTGGAGCTATTGCATGGATAATTCAGTTAGAACTCATGTGACATAGTTTGGCGGAGTTGTTTGAGGAAGTTAGTGGAGTTGTATTCAGTTTAACTTATCTAAACATAGTTGAGCTATTTGTATTCAGTTTAACTAATTGATACAAATAGTGAGAGTGGTGTGAATTAATTATTAATTAATTCACTAATTATAAACTCATTAATTAACTAAATAATGCATCAGTTAACTTCAGTGCATGGACAGTTTCAGTGGAGACCAGTGCAGAGATAGGTGAAAGAGCAGGTTAACTATCAGTTGTGACTATACTGTTGCTATTTTCAACACACAGATAGGTGGAGAAGCCCATGAGTATTGTGTAGTACAAGCCAGGTGGTTTATCTATTTAATGAAGCCATCCCATAGCATTGATAATGCAATAGAGGCTAGCAATCAAGTGGCAAAAGATTGGAGCATGTATTTTGCTAGATCTAGCTTGATAGTGTGTAGCAATTGAGGGTGTGCATGAGAGCTTGTGAGGAGCTTTTGTACTATGATTGTTACATGATCTCCATGACATATAATACACAGATATTTGGGGTTTTCAGCTTTAAGCTTTCCCATTAAATATTGTGTTCATATGTGTGATTGTTCGTGGTTTTAATGTGTGCATGAAATTGATTTTATTTCCGCAATTAATGATCAATGGTAGAAGAGATTCTGTATTATGCATGAAGCTAAAATAGTGTGTGATCAGGAGAATCTCGGTGAATAATATATTAGTTACTCAAATTTTCTACATGGTATCAAAGCTATATTGATCATTGGAGCAATTGCAAAACATTGAAGCGGTTGAGTTTTGTGCTGGTGGAATTTGAATTTGCAGCAGTGTTTTCTTGGTGTCGAAGTTGAGATGTCTTTCAACGGATTGCGATTGGAGTATGCCCTTGAGGGAAGCTCGAATTATATTGCATGGAAGGACAGGATGGAGGCGGTGCTAGATGACAATGGGTTGAAGGAAGTCATAGATGCAGAAATTCCAAAGCCTACTTCTAGTGATGTTGCCATACTTGACGCATGGCAAAAGAAGACATCAAAGTGTTGAAGGATTCTATTGGAGGGCGTGAAGGATCACATAGTGTCCAGCCTTCATGGTAAGGCTTCTCCATTCTTGATTTGGAAAGCCTTGACAGATTTATTCCAAAGCAAGAGCGACTAGAGGAAGTTGGCGCTCAAGGATAGACTCAGAAACATAAAGATGGAGAAAGGCGACAGTATGCCCAAGTACCTCACAAAGTTCATCCAATGTAGGGATGAGATGGGAAGTGTGGGGGTGACTGTAGATGATGAGGACTTGGTGAGCTTGGCTCTCCTTAGGCTTCCGAAGAGTTGGCACTCCTATCAGGACTCTGTCAATGGTTAGGAGAAATTTCTAGGATGGGAGCGACTTTGGTCGGATCTTGTGCAAGAGGAGATAAGGCGAAGTACCAGGGACAAATATTCATCAAAGAACTCTGATGAAGAGAATTTCACTTTGGCTACCAAAGCAAAGAAGGGTAAGAGCAAAAAAGCTTCTCAATCTGGTGCAAAAGGCAAGAAGCAGGACATGTCCAAGGTGAAGTGCTTTCACTGTCACCAATATGGACATTATGCCAAAAATTGTCCACAGAAGAAGAAAAATAAGCAGGCTGCTGGGACTGCAGCTAGAGAGGCCTTAGCCTCACAGTTTGAGATGGATTTTTCACTGATCGCATGCTTGGTCTCAAGTGTGATGGTTTCATTGTGGTTTCTTGACAGTGGTGCATCTTTTCACATGACATGAGATCGAGATTTGTTTACTGATCTAGATGAGAAAGATCTTGGAGTGCACATTGAGATGGGCGATGATGGTAGATACAGTGCGACCAATATCGGTACAATTTCCTTTAAGAGGGAGTCTAGTAAACACTTCAGATTGAAGGAAGTGATGCATGTTCCAGGATTGAAGAAGAATCTTATCTCTGTGGCAATGTTAGAAGACAAGGGATATGATGTTGTCTTTAGCGAGGGAAAGGCTTTCCTGCGCAGTAAGGAAACTGGTGAGACCTAGAGGATAGGGGTTCGAGTTAAGAACCTTTATCAATTGTAGGTAGATGGATGTGCAGCAATGGCAGGAAAGGCAGAAGGAGTGGTGAGCTGGGATGATGGCGAGTTGTGGCACCAGAGATTGGATCACCTTCACCATGGAGCTTTGAAGATACTGCAATAGATTTCTACTGGGCTTCCTAAAGGCACTCTTGCATAGTCAGATCAGTGCAAGGGGTGTACCTTGGGAAAATTTGTGAAAGCCACCTTTCACGAGAAGGATAGTCGTGCCACGAAAATCCTTGAGAGAATTCACACAGACGTGTGTGGACCTTTCTTAGTAGCTTCGACAACAAATCACAAGTATTATGTGATATTTTTTTTATGCTTTTTCTCGTAAGTGCTGGATCTTCTTCATGTAGAAGAAGAGCGACACATACTCAAAGTTCTGTGAGTTCAAGGCACTGGTTGAGAAAGAATCGAGGAAGCAGGTGAAGGCTCTTAGGAGCGACAATGGTGGTGAATTCATCTTTGGTGAATTCAAGGACTTTTGCAGTGCAGAAGGAATTCGAAGAGAGCTCATAGCACCTCATAACCCACAACAGAACGAGGTTGTTGAGCGGAAGAACAGAACAATCGTGTATGTTGCATGGGTGATGTTGCATGATCAGGGCCTACCCATTCACTTGTGGTTGGAGACATGCAATACTGAAGTATATGTGCAGAACCATTGTCCTCACAGGATACTTGGCATGAGTACACCCGAGGAGGTGTTTTCTGGTAAGAGGCCTGATATTTCCCATTTGAGGATTTTTGGTTCACCTGTTTACATTCATGTGATGAAGGATGCCAGGAAGAAGCTGGAGCCAACTGTGGAGGTTGGGATATTTGTGGGGTACATTGATACACCCCACAACTATCATGTGTATTTTCCAGACAGTCGCAAGACTGTTGTGCAATGGGATATAAGATTTCAGGAGGAGAAAGCCATGAAGTGTTCGCTTGAGAGGGAGCTACACTTGCATGCAGATGAGGAGCTATTGGTTCCTAAGGATGAGTCTTAGGATGTGGATCAGCCACAAGATGAGGTTCATGGAGTGGAAGAGACCACTCAGGCAGCGCCAACCATCAGAGGGTGGAAGCACACTACAGAAGCTGAGCGACTACCTCAAGATGCAGAGAAGGTTGTAGGAGCACCTACATCATAGCGCAGATAGAGATAGTCACCTGACTGGTATACTGGATACATGGCTCTTATGAGCAAGTGTATCATGATAGAGCCATCCTCTTTCGAGGAAGACGTGGAGGACCCCACATGGGTAGATGCCATGGTGGAAGAGTATGATTCGATTGTCAGAAACAGTGCATGGGAGATTGTCCCAAGACCGGAGGGGAAATCAGTGGTGGGTTCGAGATGGATCTACAAAGTGAAGCAGGAAGTTGACGGGAGTGTGCAGAAGTACAAGGCAAGATTTTTTGCCCAAGGCTTTTCACAAATAGAGGGGATCGATTATGAGGATACCTTTGCACCTGTCGCAAGGTATTCTTCCATACGAACGATTCTTTCTCTCTCAGTGTAGATGGGGTGGCACATTCATCAGATGGATGTGAAGACTACGTTCCTCAATGGAGTCATTGAGGAAGAGGTGTACATAGAGCAGCCCGAAGGTTTCGAGATCTTCCCAAAGGATTCATGTGTGCAAAAACAAGAGATGCGCTGTATGAAAATGAACACACCGACAGGCCACAAGAGGAGAGCGTGCAAGCTATTTCACCTAATGGATTTTCCAAGAGGAGTGGGATCCAAACCCATACCAGACAGTGGTGGAGGTAAAAGATAATCATTGTACTTCTTATGCAGATGATTTATTTTGACAGATGAGTCATGATACTTTCATGTAAGGAGGATCTTGCAAGAGAGTTTGAGATGAAGGACTTGGGCCTCCTTCATTATTTCCTGGGATTGGAAATTTGGCAGCGCAGTGATGGACTGTTTGTTTCTCAGGGTAAGTATGCCCGGGAGATACTGGAGAAGTTCAACATGCATGGCTGCAAGCCTGTTGATACTCCTCTTCCTGGTGGATGGAGGAAGGAGGATGCTACTTCGGCGGAGGTAGTGGATGCCACTTTTTATCGACAGTTGGTGGGGTCGCTTATGTATCTGGTCAATACACAACCCGACATATGCTATGCTATGAACCAACTTTCACAAGCTATGGTTAAGCCAACCAAGCTCTTCTGGAAGGCAGGCAAGCATGTATTGAGATATCTCAAAGGCACATATCTCAGAGGTACATCGAGATATGGATTATGGTACAGATAGTCGGATGAGGTGAGGCTATGTGGCTTCACGGATGCAGATTGGGAAGGGAGCCCAACGGACAGAAAGAGCACATCTGGAGGGATTTTCAGTATCGGGTCGACAACAATTTCTTGGTACAACAGGAAGCAGAGATCCATGGAACTCAGTTCAGCAGAGGCCGAGTATCTGGCAGCAAGTTTGGCTGCATGCGAGGCTATATGGATGAGGAAGATCCTGGTCGGGTTGTTCGGTTCACACTTAGAGCCTACTGTGATTTATTGTGATAATCATAGTTGAATCAAACTATCGGTTAATCCAGTATTTCATGATAGATCTAAACACATTGACATCCGGTATCATCATATCATAGATTGTGTGTAGCAGAAGATCATGTTACTTTCATACATTCCCACGGAGGATCAGGATGTTGATATCTTGACGAAGGCGCTCACCAGGAGAAAATTAGAATACCATAGGGGCAGGATAGGGGTTGCAGAAAGTCCTTATCTTGTTGAGAGGGAGTGTTGAGATTGCAACAAGATGATGAGCTTAGTGGAAATGAGTCGCCTTCACTAAGTGGGCCCGCAGGCTATTTTTGGCGCAAAGTCTATTTTTAGACTATGTATATTTTTAGACATATGGATCATGTTCTATGAGTTGCAGGATGCTATTTGTGGATGGTTTGTCAAGTTGGAAAAAATAGATGGAATTCTATTTTTAGACATACTGGGCAGAATCTATTTTTAGATTGCCAGTCTAAAAATAGACATGTCAAATATTATTAGCTCTTAATAATATTTAGACTCTAAACATTATCTTATTCTCTTGGAGCACTTCAGTTAAGTGCACAGATGTGGCACAGGAGCTGACAGAAGGAATTACGCTATTCCCGAGGGTTATGTGGAGCTATTGCATGGATACTTCAGTTAGAACTCATGTGACAGAGTTTGGTGGAGTTGATTGAGGAAGTTAGTGGAGTTGTATTCAGTTTAACTAATCTAAACATAGTTGAGCTATTTGTATTCGGTTTAACTAATTGATACAATTAGTGAGAGTGGTGTGAATTAATTATTAATTAATTCACTAATTATAAACTCATTAATCAACTAAAGAATGCATCATTTAACTTCAGTGCATGGACAGTTTCAGTGGAGACCAGTGCAGAAATAGGTGAAAGAGCATGTTAACTATCAGTTGTGACTATACTGTTGCTATTTGCAACACACAGATAGGTGGAGAAGCCCATGAGATCATGCAAGATAAGTTCTGTGTGCTTCATCTATTTTGGCTGCTGGCAATCCTATACATTGATAACGTAATAGAGGCTGGCTATCAAGTGGAAAAATATTGGAGCATGTGTTTTGCTATATCTAGCTTGATAGTGTGTAGCAATTGATGGTGTGCATGAGAGCTTGTGAGGAGCTTTTGTACTATGATTGTTACATGATCTTCATGACATATAATACACAGATAGTTGGGGTTTTCAGCTTTAAGCTTCCCCATTAAATACTGTGTTCATATGTGTGATTGTTCGTGGTTTTAATGTGTGCATGCAATTGATTTTATTTCCGCAATTAATGATCAATGGTAGAAGAGATTATGTATTATGCATGAAGCTAAATAGTGTGTGATCAGAAGAATATCGGTGAATAATATATCAATTATTTAAATTTCTACAAATTCTGGAAAGGATGTTATTCTTGATAAAGCACTTTTTTCCCTCCTATGATAACCTAGTGATCATTGAAATGACTTCCTTAGTTACTTTAACTTCCAAGCTGTGAACCCTAGAGTTATTTCTTTCCAGATTCAATGCAAATTCAACTCTCTCTCCTTCATCAAATCCCTATAACTACTCAAATCAAGTATGCCACCCCGAATTTTGAAATACATGGCATACTTATGGTCAACTTTGTATCTACCTTTTGTTATCAGGTTCATGTATGATAGCCTGGCCACCCATTATTTCTATCATTTATCCTATAGTAGCATTCGGAGTAGCATCCGGCCATTGAGGGAACAATTAGTTGAGAAAATATATGATAGCGGAATTGGAGAAAAGGGAAGTGATTCTCAGAGAAGGTTGTGTTAAAATAATGGTAATCGAGGTAATAATTATGATACATTGGGAAAGACCACATTTTAATGTAGGCATGTGTGTATGTACAAGGTGTATTTTCCAATGAGTGTTGGTATGTGTACAAGATATAGATGGAGATATGTTGCAAGTGGGTAATGATATGATTGGATGGTTTAAATGGTATTAATGAAGTATAGTAATAACTAGAATGGTATTGTTATTAATCAAATGTGATACAATCTCCCCCCTAACTAAGGTATGGTCACCCTCGACCCTGATTGGTCCCGTCATCATTGAAATGTCAATTAAATTCACAGAGTCGTTCAAGGACGTACCTGACAACTTACCTTTAGTGGAGTATTAGCGTCGGTGAAGTATCAACACCAATGGAGTATCAGCATCAGCAGAGTATCAACACCAACGGAGTATCAACATCGAAAAAGTATCAACACTAGTGGAGTATTAACATCGGCAGAATATCGACACTAGTGGAGTAACTGCAGTGTTGCAATGGAGAAAACTGACATGTTGCTATAGGAGTAGCAACATGGGGAGGGGAAAAGAGCACTAAAATTGGAGTAGCAACAAGGGAAGGGAAAAAGAGCGTTGCAACTGGAGTAGTAGCAAGGGAAAGAATAAAAATGTGCCGCAACTAGAGTAATACTAGAGGAAAGGAAAAAAAATGATGCAAATGGAGTAGCAGCGAGAGAAAGGGAAAAGGGGTGCTACAACTGGAGTAGCAGCAGGGGAAATGGAAAGAGGGTGATGTAATTGGAGTAGCAATAGAAATTAAAATTTATTTTATTTTATTATATATATATGTGTGTGTGTGTGTGTGTTTAATTTTTTATTACTATTTATTATTATTATTATTGTTGTTGTTGTTGTTGTTTTATTTTTTATTTTTTATTCTTTTATTTTTTTATTTTTTTATTTTTTTTATTCAACAAGAGGTGAAAAGGAAGAATTTTCTACACAAATGACATCAAAACCATAATCATCAGAAAATTGTCTAATAAAGGAGTCCCTAGAGGTCAGATGATGATAAAACCTGAGGAAACATCCATTTGCAAGTAAATAAGTATGTGCATCATCAATTGTTATGAGTTTAGCAATTCCATTTTCAAACACTGTGTCGACCTCATATGGACCCATCCATCTTGATCAAAGAGTTCCTTTAAAATCCTTGAATCAGGAATCATTGTAATATTCCCAAAATTTCACATGATATTTTGAATATTAGAGTTCTTAATTTTCTTAATGAATTAAGTAAATAAAAGGGTGGAGGGACCCATAATCCTCAAGATGAATAAATATCCACTTTTTATGTGTCAATGTGGATTAATTAAGCCTAGATCTACACAATGGGGTAGTGGAGCAACTACTAATGTGAATGGAATGGAGAACATGTCTCATTAATGAGATAGATCATGGAGGTTGAAGCAGTCAACTGAGATCATGGAAGGCATATAATGTAATATCATAGAGCATTCATGATGAAGTGATGGAGGAAGTAGTGAAATTAATGCACACATGATGGAGAGGGTGTAAATTTTATGTAGATATGATGGATGACTTGGAGAGAGAGCACAGTCAAACATGGAGGATTATGTCCACATGCACAGTGCAGTTTAGAGGTGGGCCAAGGCATGGGAAGGCTCAAAAACTATATAAAGGAGATGAAGGCAATAATGGAGGGATGATTTTGATTATTCATGTAAAGGTCTGTTTAGATCTGGAATTATCAATTGACATTCCATGATTTCTTTGGCTATTTAGCTAATATTGCAAGTGTTTTTTAGCACTGGGTGTTCCTGGTCGGGAATCCCACCTCTTTCATTGAGTAGCTCTTAGAAGAGGGTTGTACTCCATTCTCATCAGGAATTGGTGCCACATTATTTTCATTCTCTGTAGAACACCTATGTTAAGGAATTATGAAATTTCTGAAGATCAGTTGGAGGTGGAGGTTTTCTTTAGTATTTCAGCTGAAGAACTACTATAGGATTATTCCTATCACCTTGGGCTTAAAGATCAGCATTCCCAGGGCTTCATTGCAGATCTAGCATCAGGCCAAACATTATTGACCTCCTATCAGCCACAATCCCATCAAGGATTGCGCAGTCCATCATTACAGATCCAAAGGAGGAAGGAATTTACTAGTATTTCAGCTAGTAATCCTGAGGGACCATCCCCTCACCTTTCCATCAAAATTTCCATCAACCTAGAGCTTATTGCGACACATTTTAGTAGGCATAGATCCTCTCCCTATTATACATCACAGTTTCTGTAGTATCTGCATATTCAATTGCTACAACTTGAAGGAGGAAGAAGAGGAGACAAGATCTCAAGCTCCTAGCTTGTAGATCTGAATGAGGGATCATCCCTCAAAGCTTAGATCTAGTTGTATAACATATCGCAACCATATTTAGATCATATCTAGCTTCAGATCTGTATAACCCAGCAGTCAAAGGATCAAACCCTAGGAGGGTTATTTCCCAAAGTTGTAGATATGGAAAACTCCTTTCTGGGTTATCTTGGGTTCCCATCACATTGGCCAGATCTTGAATCTCAACATCATAAGAGCTCCTGAGCTCCATAGATCTGCATTACCTTTTGCAGCAACTTCTTGTACATCAACATCAAAAGGGACAATGTAATATTTCTTTATGTAAGATCACCAGTTACGCAGTGCTAGTTGTAGCATGTTTGCAGGGTGATTCTAGGCCATCTCTTTGGCTAGATTCCCTCATCCTTTGTACATTGTGTAACTAAATCCTCTCCATATAATAAAAAGGCTCAGCTCTCTGTATATTCTGATGTTTTCTTTAGATTTATTATTTACTTAGTTGCATTTTTTATATTGTGTTTCAGTATTATTGCATTTTCCCTTTTAGGATATTACAATCATAGAGTAATGCCCAACTACCTTTTTGAAACTCCTTCTTCTTAATAAATTTATCATGCCACTTAGTTCACTACTATTAGATGGTGGCAAAGTTCTGTATAGCTACTAAAAAAATTTCATCTAATTCATTAAGTTGATTCAGTAGGTGTTTCTGGGTTTTCGTAATCATTTTGACCTTAAATTCGACCGAAAACAGAGGGGACTTCCCATACACAATTTCATATGGTGAAAACCTTGTTTTATTCTACCATGTGGTTCTATATGCCAAGAGTGCTTCAGGGCGATTTTCAGCCCAATTACGGTGATGGTTAGCCACAATCTTTGTAATAATATTTTCCAATATTTTAATTGTGCTCTCTACTTGACCATTCGCCTGAGGGTGATATGGGGATTTCACGTAGTGTTTGATTCCAAATTTATTCATAAGAGTTGTTGTTGAATGCGATGTAAACTATGCCCCTCCATCTAAAACTATTTCCCTATGAGTCCTATCGAGAAAATATTTCTCCAAACAAGAAGTCTGAGAAAGTTTTTTTAGTGGATTTTGAAATGGACTTGGCTTCCACCCATTTCGTCACATACTCTGTAGAGAAAAGGATATGGAATTTTCGGTGAGATGGAGGGTTAAATGGCCAAAAAAAATCAATGGCCCATTTCTCAAAGGGCTTGAGGACTAGTTGAGTCTTTAGTGGAATTTCATCTAATCGAACAGGTTTTCCCATTCATTGAAAATTGTCACACCCCTGAACACATCTTCTAGAATCCCTAAATATAGAGGTCCAATAGTATCCCATCTACAACACCTTGTGAGCAGTCCGTTTATCAACATAGTTCCCCTTGCAAGGTTCATCATGGGAAACTTTTAGGACACTGTAGATCCCGTCCTCACCTACATAGCATCGGATTTCTTGATATGGTTCAGTGTAAAAGAGGTACCCTTCTATCCATGTATAATGGGTACTCTACTGAATAATTCTTCATTATTCCATTTCTGAAAAATAATGAGGTACCTTACCTACAAAAAAAAAAGTTAAAAACATCTGCATACCAAGGGGTGCAAGTATAAATTGGAAAAATATGTTCATTAGGAAAAATATCTTCTACAGGTGTATCTTCATTATTAATATTCAACCTAGACAAGAAATATGCTACAACAATATCCTTCCATGTTTTTTCCACAATAGTGATATCCAATTCCTGTAACAATAGCAACCATCTTTTGATTCGTCTAGGATTTAAGGGTTTATTCATCAGATACCTAATGGCTGAATGATATATATGCACAAAGGTAGGGTAAAATGTAATATAATGCAGAAATTTGTTAACAACACAAATGGCAGCCAAAAATTCCTTCTCAATTACTGTATAATTAAGCTCAACAGGAGTTAAATTCTTGCTAACATATTAGATTGCATACGGATTCTTATATTCCTATTGTCCCAAAACTTCCCCAACTGTTGTATGGGAAGCTTTCGTAGAGATATGGAATGGAAGTTTCCAATTAGGACCATGCAATATTGGAGCCTCGGAGAATAATTTCATGATCCCTAAAAAATTCGATTCACAAGCATCAGTCCACACAAATTTTTCATCTTTAGACAGTAGTTGGAAACGTGGAAATACTATTTTATAAAAAAATTCTATGAAGTGTTGATAATACCAAGCATGACCACTAAATATTCATACCACTATATGTTTCTTCGGAGTAGGAAAATTTAAAATTACCTCGATCTTAGTAGTATCAACCTGTATTCTTGCAGCTAAAAGTAAATTCCCCAGGACATTCCCTTCTTCCATCATCATTTGACATTTCACTGTGCTAAGAGAAATGTGAAATTGTTTACATTTTTTAAGTACATTTTATAAGTTTTAAAAACTGTTATCCTCCTGTATTTTACAGTATCACTAGGTGACTATGGATTTTCTACAATCTGTTGAAAGTAGCATTCCTTAACTATCAGCTATTTTCAGAAATCTCGCTGCCTTCATTATCTTTACTTTTCCTAATTCACTCTCTCATTTTTCCTTCTCAAAATTACTCTCCTACCCTGGAAACTTATTTTTGGGCTTAATCCCCTCATATTCACCCATTCCCCTATCCAAAACCCCACTTCCATTGATAAAAATCCATCTTTGACCCTTCCTTACCTTCATTTCCCTTCTTTTCTTAAAAAAATGTAAAAATTCCTTTTTACACTGTTTTAAAACCAAACTTTACTCATTTTTATCATTCGAGCCTCCCTTTAAGTAAACTCTATTTATTTATAAACACGACCCCTATATTTTCTTTAGCCCCCCGCTTTAAAAACATGGGCCCCCGCTCCCATATGGACTTCACCCCAACCTTAATAATAAGCACCTCCACTTATTTATTAACCCATGGCCCCACTTTATAAAAGACCCCACCCCCACCATACATTAAACCCTCACACCATTGTAATTCTGAGCCCCGCGTCTTAATCTAAGCCCACCACTTCATCTAAACTCGAGCACCATTGGATCTTCATCACCCAATCCAACAGTCCCCAATACATATCGCACCCTCAACTGCCTGGCACTTAGCACCTCTAAAACATGTGAAATGGGCAGTATTCACCCTTGTACCCTCTGCCACCTATCACCCTTCCTATGGTATGGCATCCCCACGGGTAATACTACCTCACCACTCTCGTCCCGTGCGAAAACCACCATATCGCCCTCTCGCCAAAACCTGTAACCACCCCGTTCAAACATTCCAAAGGCCTATGCCTTTGCGATAAGCCCCGTCTGCCTGTTAAAACCCTGCAACACGCCCAAAAATCTTAATAAGCCAAACAAGCGCAAGTTTTATTAATAAATTGTTTTTTAAACTATGCAGGTGACCAAGGTATGGGAAAATGCATAATTTGTGTTTCCAAGTCCTAAAAACATTCGAAAAAAATTATTTTGGGGGATGATCCAAGAACTTGATTTGGTTAAAGGACCAAGAGTGCTAGATTAAGGCATGAACATCAATGGATCATGACCATTGATGGTGATTCAAACACACCAAAGCAGCAAGAAATGTTTCAATAAAGGGCCAAGGAAGAACATAGTCGAGACCGTGGCAGTGAAAGGGAAAATGATTAGAGGTTAATCAAAGGGTTAAAATATTGATCAAGGATTAAAGGCAAACACAGAAAGATTAAAGGAAGACAGTGAAAGAGAGATCAAAGAGAAAAGGAAGACTAATGCAATTAAACAGCAGAAAGCAGAGTTTAGGAGACAAATTAGCGAAGGAAAAACAGTAAGACAATCAGCAAAAGATAAATCCAAGTTTTTAAAGGCTAAACAAAGTTTAAAGACAAATCTAAGGCATATTAACATATAAGACAGATCTAGATGCTAAACAAAAACAACAATTACTTCTCATAAACACTTTGGACACCTACAGCCTCATTTCACTTCAGTAAAAGCAGCAGCAATTATTGAAACAGTCAGACATATTTTAAAGCAACTCAGAAGTTATTGTGAAGTTAATACAAAGCCATAAAAGTCAAATATATCCCAAAAGTTAGCTTAGCAGTAAATTAAGAAGTTATGATTACAGTGAGTTAGTCACAGATATTTTTCCTTGGGCCTTGCATGGTCTCAAAGGTCAAGATAACATTAACTCTGTAATAAGTACAACTCTAAAACCATATCTTAGGGAAACCTCATCATTTTGCAGATAAATACTGCATGTATTATTCATTTTTAGTGTTGGTTGATAATTTGATGGTTATTTGGCTGAGCTGTTACATTGTATTTGATCAGACTCTGAGCTGCAAAGGTTATTGCACTGGAGTATTGTAATTGTTTTTGGACATCAATAATACAAGCACGTTCACAAAATTATTGAGCTATGTTAATGGTGATGTTATCCTTCTCTGTAAATGTTTCTCTTCTATTTTCCATATTGTCCATTATTTCTTTGATAAAAGAACATAAAATTTAGATTATGATATGATGTCTTGGCACCTTAATTATGTCTGCTTTCTTTCATCTTAATGTTTTCTTTTGCAAGGTTTGATTAGAGAATTCAGGGTCGTCCTGCTCTTTAGTTCCACCTAGCTTGTTGCCTTGAAAATGATTCAGTAGATTCCAGCCAAAGAAGTCTATGGTTTTCCCTGTCCTTCGGTTTTTCTTGAAGTGTTATTTTTAAGGCCTTCTTTGAAGTTTAGTTAGTAGAGTCTAGCCAAAGAAGTCTATGGTTTTCCTTGTCCTTTGATTTGTCTTAAACTATTGCTTTGAAGGTATTTTAGTTGTTCGATTAAAGAAGTCAAGTGTATCTTGCTCTTTAGTTTCACTAATTGTTATCTTAAATGTTTTCTTTATCTGAAATAAATAACTAGAGAATCCTTAATTGATCTCCAAGATTGTTGGATTATTGTCTTAAAGGTTTACTTAGTAGAGCCTGGCCAAATAAGTCTTTGGTTTGCCCTGTCCTTTGGTTTTTCTAAACATTTACCTAAAAGGATTTTCTTGTTGAATTATGGTTAAAGGATTCTTAATTTCCCTTTAGTTTTACTGATTTCACAACTTGTTGTCATTTCATATTTCATCTAATCTAAGAGATCCACTTGATATAGTTAGCTTTCCCTATGAAAACCCTTGTAGAGTTGATGAACAATTAAATCCTTTTATGACTCCATGGCCCAATGGATGAATGCTTCTCATAGACTATATATTCAAATAAAACACTCAGTCTCTTAATCACACAATCAATTAATCAACAAAAAAAAACAAACATTCCTAGAACTTCATAACTAGTCTAAAATGAAAAAAAAAGCATAAAGATATATCATTTACAAACACAAGCATAGAGAGAGCCCTCTATAAGTCCATGAAGGCTAGGTCCTTGGACTCCAAAGTGGTTTGATGTGGTTCCCTACAGAGTTGTTCTTTCCAATCTTGCACATCACGGGTAGCCAACATAGTGGAGACCATACTGAGGAACTGAGTTATTAAAACAGCTTAACATCACCTCAAGAACTCAAAAAACCTCATTTAAACTTAGATGAACCAAGTATTAGCCAATAATGGTACATGGTTGCTGATGGTGGACAGCAACCAGCCTTAAAACTATTAAAATATTCCACCCGGTGACTCCACTGATTTTCAGTAGGCCTACTGACTCCACTAGTTTTCTACAAACTCCACTGGGAAATTATTGAGAAATCCTGAGATCATTAAACCTCAACATAACCCAGTCAAGAATACTTTGTGGGTTAAGTATTCCTTTCACATATTGGTTTGTTTTTCAAACTATTATAAACTCTCAACCTCTTTGAACCTTGGGTCTAAGTTCTAGCTCTTAGAAGAATCTGTAATAGATCCCATCCTGACCCAAACCCTCTTGCAATAGCTGAAAATCCTAAGAGCATCCTTAGGAAATCCCCTAGATCTAAAGACCCAACTGTTATCAAACCTATCCACAAAGCAAGTCCCTACCTGAAAACCTTAAAGACTTGCAAAATATCTGGTTGCTGATGGTGGACAGCAACCTGCTTCAAGAAAGTTGAAATCTTCCACCTGGTGACTCCAAAACTCTCAATAAAGCCTTAGAACTCCAGACTGGTTGTAAAGATGCAGTGACGCTTTTATTTGACTGATTAAAAAAATGAAAATTTTTGTGGCAGACCTTCTATCTAGTGAAATTTCAAGTCAGTTATCAAAACTTCAACTTGATGATGATCTCCTGAAAAGTTGTCTTTCTCAATTTTTGAAGTCAAGAAAATTTAATCTTGGAGCTGATTATTCAAAATAGCTAGTACTATATTCTTGGGAAGAACAAACTCAGTCATTACAATGCAAAAACAACAATCAAAATATGCATGTTGAGCAAGATTTCAAAGAAGACATGCAGGAAGTTTTCAAGAAAGTACTAGATGCCTTCCTACATCTTGTGCTTCACTATTAAGAAAGAATTACAAGCAAGTTGCAACTAGAAACAAGGAGGAATGCTCGAAAGGATTAGCCAGGGAAGAAAGGGATAATACAAACCTTTTTTCAGATCCAGAAGTGCTCCCTCTAAGCCATCTTGAAATTACAGAATCTGAAATAGAGGAGGAGTTAGAACATTTAGAGTCTCCACCCTTATGCTTTGATGCATTTCATATTATTAAAAGAAATTGGCATCTTGAGAATCTATCAGAGACAATTCATGAATTTCATGCTCAGGCTAACTATCATGAAAACCAAGAGAAGTGGGTTGAGGATGAGATTAATCAGGAAATGGAAGAAGACCCACAAGATCTCTCTGAAGGGACAGATGATGATTCATCATCTCTTTTTTGTGAGGCTCAAAAAGACATTCATCCTCAATATCAACCTTCAGAAAAGAAAGAAAACAATTGTTGTCTAATACAAAATAAAATAATGGCTCCCTCCTTTAACTGATGAAGAAATCAATTAGATTCTTAACATACAACCAGCCTCTAAAATTTTATGTAAAGAAAATATTTCTATTTGTTCCACTACTGACCTATCCATTGATGCATTTTCTCATGCAGAAACTATAGAATAGAGTGATACTGATGTTGTGCTGCCTCCTCTAGAAGACCTATTGCAAGAGGATGCTCCGAATGAGGACCTATAGATAGAATTCATCCCATTCAATCAAAGCATATTAGGTTTGTTCATAGACCACATAGTAATATACAATGAGGCTACCAAGTCAGATGATCAAGAATAAAAGGAATAAATTATTTCTCCAAAGAATCCCAAGTACAAAAAGGAAGAACAAGGACTAGTCCTGAAAGAAGCTAATTATTCAAAACCCCAGGGCCAGGTATTATTCCAAGATCCTTTTGCAGGTTTCTTGGAGATATCTAAAAAAGAAGTGTGTTATACCAGGAACAACTTGTTGTAGAGTGTGACAAAGATTTTTAGCACTGTTGTTCAAGAGCAAGTGAGATGGGAGTGGCCTTTTTGTCTTTTTAGCATACCCAAAGGGATGAACCAAAATCAATCATGTAGTCATTTAATTGATTGGTTGCATTGGAGAAAAGAGTTCACCTAGTATATATATAATCTCCAAGTTAGACTAGGATAGGTAGGTGTGAGCATCTTCCCAACTTTAATTTTTTCATTATATATAACTTTTCTAAAACAAAAATCTCAGAAAATTGATACAAAAAGAGAAGAAACAAAGAAAAGAAGAAAAGAGGGCAGTTAAAAAGAAAAGGTAAAGCCCCATACCAAAAAAGAATGTTTCTGAAAGTGTGCAAGTCCAAATGCCACTACTTTTGAAAAATAAGTCTTGTTCAATCATACAGCCTAATTATGATTGAGAAAATTTTGAATTTTTGCTGATAGAATAGAAAATGAAGATTTGCCAAACTGTGTAAAATTGGCCTATCATTAAGTAGGGAGAAAATATATTGGTTCCAAAGAAAAACCTGAACCAAAAGAGAGGAAAGGTGTACATTACAAATTTCAGATCAAAGCCCTCAGTTTTAGTTTTACTTTTTGCAGAATAATATTGTGTGCAACATGTACAAAATGCAACAGTTCATTAAAATCAAAATGCTTAATCTTGATTTGGTCATGCTTTAAATTTTGTGTTGATAGATTAGAGAATGAAAATTTGTCAAACTGTTTAATCTTGACAGATAAGTAGATTAAGTAGAGAATAAAAGAGCTCATCAATCTAATATGAGCCTTTGGATGATATAAGGGTAGAAATAGATAGTTTTTTCTTTCAAAAGAAAAAGGATGTTAAGATTTTTCTAGTCTAAATGCACCCAAATGAAGAAAAAATGCTAGAAAATAATGATGGGTAGGTAGAATTGAGTCACACCAAGCATGATTTTCAAGATTTGAGGGTCACAGTTACAAATAATAGCAGCAAATCAAAGATTGCAGAATGAAAAATCTGCCAAGTACAAACAAGGCACTGATCTACAAATGCCAGAGATCTGAACTCTGAGGTTCTTGACACCTCCTAAAGGAGATTCCCTCCCCAACTGGAGCCAATTTTATCCTCCTATATTTTATAGTATCACTAAGTGACTATGGATTTTATACAATCTACAGAGAATATCATTCCTTGACTATCAGCTATTTTCAAAAATCTCACTGCCTTCATTATGTTTACTTTTCCTAATTCACTATCTCTCATTTTTCCTTCTCAAAATTACCCTCCTAACCTGAAAACTTATGTTTGGGCGTAATCCCCTCATATTCACCCATTCCCCTATCCAAAACCTTACTTCCATTGATAGAAATATATCTTTGACCCTTCCCTACCTTCATTTCCCTTATTTTCTCAAAAAAATGTAAAAAATCCTTTTTACATTGTTTTAAAACCAAAATTTACTCATTTTTATCATTCGGGCCTCCCTTTGTAAACTTTTTTTATTTATAAACCTGACCCCTATATGTTCTTTAGCCCCCTGCTTTAAAAATATGGACCCCTGCTCCCATATGGCCTTCGCCCCAACCTTAAATAAATGCCTCTACTTATTTATTAACCCACGACCCCACTTTATAAGAGACCCTCCCACCATACATTAAACCCTCGCTTCATTGTAATTCTGGGCCCCATTTCTTAATCTAAGCCCGTCGCTTCGTCTATCCCCAAACCTCATTGGATCTTCATCACCCGATCCAGCGGCCCCCAACGCATATCGCGCCCTCAACCACCCGGCACTTAGCACCTCCAAAACACAAAAAATGGGTGGTATTCGCCCTTGTACCCTCTACCACGTATCACCCTTCCTATGGTATCGTATCCCCATGGGTAATACTGCCTCACCACTCTCGTTCCGTGCAAAAACCACCATACCGCCCTCCCGCCAAAACTCGAAACTGCTTCGTTCAAACATTCCAAAGGCCTGTGCCTTTGCGATAAGCCCTGTCCACCTATTAGAACCCCTACAACATGCCCAAAAAGCCTGATAAGCCAAACAAGAGCAGGTTTTATTAATAAATTGTTTTTTAAACTGTGCAGGTGACCAAGGTATGGGAAAACACATAATTTGCATTTCCAAGTCCTAAAAACGTTCGAAACAAATTATTTTGGGTGACGATCCAAGAAATTGATCCAGTTTAAGGACCAAGAGCACCAAATAAAGGCATGAACATCAATGGATCATGACCATTGATGGTCATTCAAACACACCAAAGCAGCAAGAAATGTTTCAATAAAGGGCCAAGGAAGAACGCAGTCAAAGAGACCATGGTAGTGAAAGGAAAAAGGATTAGAGGTAAATCAAAGGGTTAAAATATTGATCAAGGATTAAAGGCAAATGCATAAATATTAAAGGAAGACAGTGAAAGAGAGATTAGAGAGAAAATGCAGACTAAAGAAATTAAACAGGAGAAAGCAGAGTTTAGGAGACAAATCAGTGAAGGAAAAATAGTAAGACAATCAACAAAAGATAAATCCAAGGTTTTAAAGGCTAAACAGAGTTTAAAGACAAATCTAAGGAAGATTAACACAGAAGACGGATCCAGATGCTAAAGAAAAAAAAAATTACTTCTCATAAACACTTTGGACACCTACAACCTCATTTCACTTCAGTAAAAGCAGCAATAGTTATTGAAACAGTCAGAGATATTTTAAAGCAACTCAAAGGTTATTGTGAAGTTAATATAAAGCCATAAAATTCAAATATATCCCAAAATTTAGCTCAGCAGTAAATTAAGAAGTTTTTATTACAGTGAGTCAGTCACGGATATTTTGCCTTGGGCCTTGCATGGTCTCAAAGGTCAAGATAAAATTAAATCTGTAATAAGTAAAAATATGAAACCCTAGCTTAGGGAAACCTCCTCATTTTCCAAATAAATATTGCATGTATTATTAATTTTTAGTGTTGGTTGATAAGTTGATAAGTTTCTGGTTAGTTGTTTGAGTTGTTAGGTTGGATTTGATTAGACTTTGAGCTGCAAAGGTTATTGCATTGGAGTATTGTAACAGTTTTGGACATCAGTAATACAAGCACGTTCATAGGATTCTTGAGCTATGTTAATGGTGATGTTATCCTTCTTTGTAAATTTTTCCCTTTTGTTTTCCATATTGTCCATTATTTCTCCGATAAAAGAACATAAAATTTAGATTAAGATATGCTATCTTGGCACCTTAATTTTGTTTTCCTTCTTTCATCTTAATGTTTTCTTCTGCAAGATATGATTATAGAATTAAGGGTCATCCTTCTCTTTAGTTCCACCTAGCTTGTTGCCTTGAAAATGATTCAATAGAGTCCAACCAAAGAATTCTATGGTTTTCTTATCCTTTGGTTTTGCTCGAAGTGTTCCTTTTAAGCCTTATTTGAAGTTTACTTAGTAGAGTCCAGCCAAATAATTCTATGGTTTTCCCTGTCCTTTGGTTTGTATTAAACTATTGCTTTGAAGGTCTTTTAGTATTTTGATTAAAGAATTCGGGTGTATCTTGCTCTTTAGTTTCACTAATTGCTATCTTAAATGTTTTCTTTTTCTGAAAGCAATAACTAGAGAATTCTTAACTGATCTCCAAGATTGTTGGATTGTTGTCTTAAAGGTTTACTTAGTAGAGTATGGCCAAATAACTCTATGGTTTTCCCTATCCTTTGGTTTTTCTGAACAGTTACCCAAAAGGATTTTCTTATTGAAGTATGGTTAAAGGATTCTTAATTTCCCTTTAGTTTTACTGATTTCACAACTTGTTATCATTTGATATTTCATCTAATCTAAGAGATCCACTTGATATAGTTAGTGTGCCCTATGAAAACCCTTGCAGATTTGATGAAGAATTAAATCCTTCTATGACTCCATGGCCCAATGGATGAATTCTTCTCACAAAATATCTATTCAACTGAAACACTCAATCACTTAATCACACAATCAATTAATCAACCAAACAAAAAAAATAGTCTTAGAACTTCATAACTAGCCTAAAATCAGAAAATAAAATCATAAAGATATATCATTTACAATCACAAGCATAGAGAGTGCCCTCTCTGAGTCCCGGAAGGCTAGGTCCTTGGACTCCAAAGTGGCTTGATGTGGTTCCATGCAGAGTTGTTCTCGACAATCTTGCAAATGATGGGGAGCCTGTTGGCTCCTTGTGATTTACAAGAATGGCACGAATAAACACTGCAGGGGCTACATCAGAACCACTTTGGAATCCTAGGACCTAGCCTCCCTAGATTCAGAGAGGGATCTCTCTATATAAGTGTTTTGAAAGATATATCTTTATGCTTTATTAAGATATTAGGCTAGTTATGAAGCTCTGAGAAATTTGTTTAGTTTTGGTTGATTGAAAAGGTACTTGAAGGATCAAAGGTTGGAGAAGATTGAGGGAATGTTTCAGCTGGAAGGATAGACTTAAAGACAACATTAATCCATTGGCCTATGGAGTCATAAAAGGATTTAATTGTTCAACAACTATTCAAGGGTTTTCATAGGGAAATTTATCTAGATTAAATGGGTCTTTTAGATTAAGTTGTGATATGAAACATTAAGGTGTTGTCAAAGCATTAAAGCTATAGTCAGACAAGAATCTTCTAGCTCTATTTAAACAAGAAAAGCCTTTCAAAGTAATTGTTTGAAGTAAACCAAAGGATAGGGAAAACCATAGACTTCTTTGGACAAACTTTTATTAAAGAAAACTTTCAAGACAACAATCGAGTAATCCTAAGACTACTTTCAGATGAAGAAAAAATACAAGATAACAATAAGAGAAACCTAAGATCAAACAGCAATAATCTAAACTTATTTTGACAAACTCTTTAGGGATCTTTCCATGTTATTTAAAAATTATTGAACAGACATACTGGGAATTCTTTAAGTTTAAAATCTATTAACATGTGCAAAATATCTTTCAAGAACAATATTAAATTTCTACAAAACATGGGCTCGCAAAAAATTTCGTGGTTATGCTATATTGAATCATTCTTCAACAAGCTAGATAAAACTGAAAGTGAAAATCCTTCGTCAAACATGGAAAAACATGAAATAAAGCTTTTGATGATAAATGCTGACAATAAATCCTAATCTAAATTTTTTTGTTCTTTATCACGAGAAGAAAATGAACAAAAAATATAGAAAACATAAGGAAAAAAAACGGTGGAGAAAAACATACATTATTTGTAAATGAGTCCTATGGGTAAACATTTATTGATGTTTCAAACCAATTACATATCGGCTTCATGGATATTTCTGTTCAAACTTTCACTTTCAACAGCACTCCTCGCTAGTTCATGTATAGTAACTATGATAGCTGTTATTACAACCAACCAAGAATAATTTCTAATGAAAGTCTCATCTTATATTTATTAAGAAAAATGAGAGGTGGAAATAGAGCTAGGGTTAATATATTTCATTTATGGTGGATTAGCAGTTTGACCTTTGAAGGACAAAATGACCCAAGGCAAAAAATCCTAATGAATTCTCTTTATAATGAATGTTGTTTGGTGCAAACTATGGTTACAATATTTCAGCTTTTAGGAAGCTTTGTAACAAATTGTAATAACAACGGAGAAAGCTTCTTCTTTTGAAATATCTTGTTATGACATACATATGTTTGACCAAGAAAAATAAGCACAATATAGCTGACATTCGGTATAATAAATGTTGTCATGGATTTAACATTGACTAACTGAAGCTGATTGTCATGTCTGTTTCTTTAAACTCTATTTTGAAGGCTTGATTTTCTTTGGCCTTTATAATCATCATGCCTTTCACTTCACTTCTTTGTTGTTCTTTAACGCAATCATTTGTCCTTAATTTTGTCTTTATCCTTAATCTTTATGCTAATCCTTTGTTTGTACAATTTCTTTGATTAGTCCTTTATCTCTTGTTCATTTCTTGTTGATCTTCTTTGTCTTCTTGTATACGAGGTTTCCTTGGCAATTAACATTGAAGGTTTCGTAATTGAATCAATGATGTGAATCATTGATCCGCCTTTAATTAATACGAATCATTTCATATTGTCGCTTTCAGATCATCATCTAGAGACCTTGCCTTCGTTTAGTTTATGGTATGGCCTTTACCTTTAGCCTGGTAAAACTATGACAACAAATACAAAGCGTAACCGATCTACATTTTGGATTCGCTTTACATTTAGAAGCTGGGATGGTGTTGAAGCGATTACAATATTGAAGGGGTTTATGGCGAGAACAGAAGAAACAATGGACCATTGGTGCAGTAAAATGGTGGAAGGTGGTTTATGGCTTGATAGTTTTATGAACTTTAAGTACGTAAACAATTGCTCAACGAATGGTACCAATTTGAGTGACCTTTCGAGAAAACACCATTTAGTGTGGAAATAATTAACCATATAAACAAAATCATTAAATATGGATTGACCATGAATTGAATCCAAAACCCGAGATGGTAAAAATGAAGTTGAAGCATGATGGTAAATTTTAACTGGAAGAACAACAGTCTGAAATGCTTGCTATAAAGTTAAGCGTGATGTATAGGTGGAAGGTACCATTGAAGGTGGCAATACTAAAGGCTTCAATGGTGTGAGGAAGGTTATAAGCGAAGTTTCAAGAAGAAGATAGTGGTAGATGGATGAAGATAATCAATAGATGAAATGTGTTGGAGGATAGTGGTAACGAGAGTGAAAAATAGGTGAAGAAGGTTTTAGAGATTAGGGTGAAAAGGTATGGTCATAAAGATGAATGGGAACAAGGGCTAAAGATAAAGAAACACAAAAGAATAGCAATTAGTTTAGGTCCTTTAATCGCATGAAGAAGGGTGAAAGAACAAGCGGAAGAGCTGAACCTTATTTACAAAATATTTGGATATTGAACTAAAAAATAAGGTGTTTCATGCTGAAATTTAAAATAAAGATGAGAAAGGTTTTTCGCCAAATAAAAATATTTGATAGTTTAAACAGTTCAAAGAGAAGCAAAGAATTAATGAAAGATAATGGGCAGTTTAGGAAGAAAAGAGCTGAGAAGAAAAGTGAAAAATAAGTAAATAGAGGAAAATCATGAAGGAAAAATAATTAGAAATAACGAAAATCAACTATGAATGGTAGAGGCGACACGAAGATTTAAATGAAGATTTTTATTGGATATGGATAACTTATTGAGATAATGAACAGCATGAAAGTTTCAAAACTCACTATGTTAAAAAATGTTGTTTGGAAATCGAGACTGTTATTGTGTCTATTTGAAAATTTTCTTCAGTAGCTAATAAATTAACAACCATCTTCAAAAATCATAAGGGTAGGAAATGGTCATGTAAATTTTAACATTATACTTATTAAAATTAGGAAGATTCTGATATTGCGCACATTATTTGCATTAAAGATAAAATGGGGCACAAAGGTAATAAGTTCTGATGGAAAATGTAAGTAATGATCTTGTAATGATCTTTTAGAAACCTATGGATCATTATCACAAGATAAATAAAGGAGAAAAGAAGAAGTAACTATTTCTACGGCAGGTATTATTAAGAACTTTGGTTGATGGTGAAAATGAAAATTTCGTATCTTTATTTAATTTCACTACTAATAACGTAGATATCACGCCATACATTTCTTTAGGACTATGACTAATGAGATCTTATTGGTTCATAAGAGGAACAAGATAAATAAACAACTTGTAATGGATGCCATAATTCTTATCAACATTTTCGAGTAGGGTTCATTTCTTCTTTATGGTTGGTAACGAAGAACGTTCTCTTATGTATGTGATGGTGTAAAAACGATATGAATTCCTTCATATTTATGTATTTCCCAAGAAAAGCCTATTCATTCTAGATAATCGCCAATAATTGTTAGGTTGGTGGGAAATAGGTTTGGAGATTGATATACGGTACCGTGAACAATCTATCTTGGGGCTCTTGATATAATACTTGTGACAAAGTTGCACAGTTTTGGTTTCTAGTTGAAATAGTTTCTTAATTAGTATAGCTCATAACAGAACTCTAACAGTTGTTGGGTCCGGGTAAATAGAATCAGAATCATAAATGCATTAATATTAATAACATGCGTCTTCTGTTTCTCTTCCCAGAACAAAGCTTTCCCAATGGTAAGTGGTATAGCATTTTATTTTGATTTAAGTTCATCCAAATGGAATAATTTTGTGCCGGAAATGCTGACACAAGTTTGGTGAAGTAAAACTTCAGTTCACATGAAGGTAAACCATATTTTAAGCAATTTCTGACTGATATTACCATGTTCCCGGATAAACTGTTGAAATTATCTCACTTAGTAAGGCCATGTTCTTCTTAAAGTCAACAAGTTCCCCATCTTGTTGATTGGTGTGTAGTGCTAAGATAAGTGCAAGGTCTTCAATAATCCATGAAAATGATTACATATTCATTTTACTGTGGGTCTCACGATCAGATAAATCATAAATTCTAGCACCTTTGGAATTTCTTTCAAGATTGAATAAGCCCAAATTAAATATATTTTAAAGATTTGTAACATTAATTTCTACCCAAGGTCTACCCGAACATTTTGAATATCTAACACCATTGATTTGGACTATGATTGGGCTTTACGGGTCACCATATTGAGGCGTAGTTTTAACATCTCATACATTAATTTCAGCATGAATAATGATGGTAGGCTTCCTCGAGGTTTCTTTATTTTAATTCTATGTGTTTAAATAAATCATAGTCTTTCATAGCTTAAATGGTTTGTAAATAGATTTATGGTTTCTAAATTCAAATTTGAGTTGAGATATGTGCTCATTGAAAACACCTGCAACAGATGAGTGAAACTATGACCATCGATGACAATTTTTGTTTAAGTTTTGTTCCACAACAATTGTGTTAATTAAACTTTATAGTTCTAAGTTATAGTTAATGGTTCATTCATCTTCGATTTTCAATAATTATTGGTAAATACTTGCTATTACTATCCTTGATTAATTCAACTAAACATATTTGGTAAATACCATCATGAAAGGTTAAATGTCTACATTTGTTGAACTCTAATATTTGGTTGGTTAATTTGAATAAGTAATTGAGAATGACGAAGTAATAACGTAAGAGTTCGGTGGGATTTATGCTTTATTGTTGTGTCATGAATTGAAAAATTTTATTTGTAGGAAGAAGGTCCCCCAGTTTATAGCCTCCTGATATCCCAAAAGGTGAAAGAATGTCGTGAAGGTAACCTCCAAACCAAACTTTTAGTTGGGTAGTAGCCCTATTAGGCAGGAGATAGCTGCAATACCTTAAAATCATAGCTAGGGGTTTGAATGGAGAAAGGCTAGATGGCAAGCTCTAGGGTTTTGAAATATTCATAGTTTCTTGTTGGATAAGGGATGAAAACAAGTAACTGGAGTCCATCCTCAAAGGTTCCTGTCACCAAAAGATATGGAAACAAGGTAGCTATGTTTTTGATAGCTTGAGTTTTTGGTGTAGTGTTAAGGGTTTGAAAGTGAAAAGTATTTTAATGAGCATGCATGAATTCATTAAACAAAGAAAGGTACAACAATGACATTCTCAACAAAGAACTTTCATGAAAAAATTTTATTATAAAACTTTGGAAAAATCAACACAGAAGAAAGTAGATATGGAAATGAGACATATATCTTTGTCTATATAAAAGCTATGTGCATAAATAATAAAACATCACAAACTCATACACGTACATTCCTAAGATAATAGGCTGCAATGGTCCTTTGATTTCTGAATAAAAATTCAATCTGTTCTAAATGTTCACTAAATTAACCTGCAACCATAAAAATGACTAAAATCCATACATATGAAAAAAACCATTTCTCTCTCTCGGGGGTCAAATCTAAGTGTGAATAGTTACAAAATTCACTACCTAAACCTAAAGGCGGGGAGGTTAACAAAACTCTTCTCATAATAGAAAAACTAATACAATTTGACCAAAAAAGAAAATATTTACAAACATGAATCTACTAATTTTCCTTTAACGAAAACGTAATTGCCATTATTACATCATTACAAAACCATAAAGTAATTACATCCGCAAGTTAGATGTGGAATATCAATACAACAGAGGCTTCGAGGAAGGTAAATGATTATGGGAAAAAGCACATACGTGCCCAGTGTGAAGGTTTGAAACCTTGGTTCAAATCGAATCTGAAGTTTTGGAGAAATCTGTACTGTTGTACATCATAGAACCTAAAGAAGCGAAAAATAATGCTTCTAGCCCTCTGAAAAATCAATTCTCTAGCTATCGCTTGAAGCTTCTAAAAACATAACAAGGTGATTTTGAATGGTTTTGACATACTACTTTACCAATCGACATGGCTCTCGAAGGTTGAAGTTGAAACAAAGGTAAAAAATCAAAATACAAAAGTTTTATGATGAATTCCCCCAACAAGAAGGTGTAGCATCAAACTCACTACCCTTTTGGACGGTATGCTAGTGTTCAACATATCGACAACTTCAGTTGTGCTAAAATTGTTCCAGTACTCATGAAGTTTGTGATGACATGTTATGCTATGAAAATAATTAGCAAGTAAATGGTTTCTTTGTCTCTTTTTATTCATTAGGTTTCTTAAGTTTTTCATTCAAGCAGCAGTCCTTACACTTAGAGGCTTTCAATTTTCTTGTTTAGTAATTCATGGCCACATGTTTATATTTTATTTTTTGTTCTTATTTTCCCGCTTTTGAGGTTTCTCCAAGTGAAAATTATTCTATATTAATATTGCTCCTTCTCCATTGTTCCCAATATGAAGCTCATTAACTTTATCATTTGGGTCCTTGGTAAGTCTTTCTGTAGCTGATGTGCCCTTTTTTAGGCCTCAAGTCCTTAGCCTCTTTCTTCTTACTACTCTCTGTAGTCATATAGATAAATACATATCGCTACTTTTTACTTTACATCTTCGTACTGCTAAATCAATTTAAGCCTGTTGAGGTATTGTTACCTGATTGCATATTTACTATTGTTCCAGAAATGCACAATCAGGGTGTGTGATATCCTTGGGTTATATTGTCTCAACATATTTCATAGGTACCTATTTTGTGTGTTCTTCGTTCATCTCCAATTATTAATACTGATGTCGAAGATAAACCATCACAATCTTGCAGTTCCTCATATTGTGATGATGATCCATATTAAATTGATGTAGGCTTGGTAACTTTCAGCAATTTTTGGATAAAACTAAGTCTCATACACTCTTTTATATGTTTGAGTACTTTCATTTCGTTATCCTCTTGGTAAAGATACACTGAATATGGGCAATCTCTTATGCTTGGATGGTCTTTGATGGTGTACTTTAGCTACAATGGTGACTGCTTAGAAGAATACAATGGACTACGCGAATTTCTCCCAAAGATATTCATCTGTATAGGTGGTATAGCCAATTAGCGCAATAAAGTTATGGTGAAAGAACTAACGGTGATCATTCTTTATCTTGCCCTGCCATTTAGACAAGCTTTTGTAAAGATATTGAGTTGAATTGAAGGTTTGTATCACGTAGAAATGAATTAGAAATGCAACATGATATTTTTATAACCTTTAAAATCTACCCTCACATGTGAAAATGCCTCATTGTAGCCTTCATCAATGGAGAAAAAATTATGTTGAAATTTGTCAAAATAGCTTCTTCATGGCATCTTTCTAGTGACTTTTATTAGAAGAATTTGTGTTGTGAACATCAAATCTGAGTTCTTGAACCAATTTTCCTCATTTTGGTATCGTATGTTTATAGCTATGCTTCGATTTAAAATTTTAGCTTCTTTTCTGCCGATGGTGACTATCTCTCACAAGGTCTGTAAACAAAACGTGTGTGATATCCCATGGTTTTCTCTGCAACCCTAAACATCCTACATTTGAAAAACACTATTTGGCCAATGGTGTACATCAAATCTTGAGTGTTAATAACTCAAACTTGTTTTACACTCATACATTGTATAATATTTTCATCCTCATTGTTCTGATGTGAAAAAATTCTGTTAAAAAACAAGAAAGTAGGTGAGGGACGGATGAAAAGTTAAGGAAGATATATGAGAGTAGAAAATTTTAGGAGAGGTGAATGAGTGTGACAAAACTTGTGGAGGTGGAGGGATATTAAAGGAGTGTACGGATTGGTAGCAAAGAAATTAAAACATATTGAACCTCGCTTCCCAGCTTGTTGTAAAGACTGAGTTGGGTGTGGGTTGAAAATGAGGTTAGAGGGTGAGAGGGCTGCGGAAGTGTATTTGGGTGTGAGAGATAGTGAATTACACGTATGGAATTAGTTATTTCTTTAAAATCTGACTAACCTGTTGGAAAACACGCACATGGTGTATAGAAGATATTTTTACACCAGAAGACTAAACACCACGCGATGAAAAAGATAGTGAAGCTTATTTTCCATTATGCAAGGTATTACGTTTATATTATTGGTGTGACTCTTGGTTTCATTCCAAAGGTCATGGACTCATTATGACTTTTAGCATTCACACTACCCATGTGGATGGGTATTCAACAAAATCAAACTGGAATCACCAACCAAAAAGCATTGTGAACAACAAGTTTCACCACTGAAACGTAAATAGATATTTGAAGGTATGATTTAACTGGTTTTCGAATGAACCCTCCAATTTCCTTGGCTTATGAATATGAATATTTTGTAGGGTAACTGGTAAAACCACTTCAGTATGGTTGCTGAAAACGGTATGATTGCCTGGAAGATTTTAATCACATTTTGATGTCATGCAGTTCTTGTTGTTATTGCTAAAATAGTCTTTTATAGTGATTTGGTACTTAATTCCGGCCAAAATGAGTGAAATAAATGGCTTGTATGGTCTTTTGTAGCCTTGAAATCAAATTCTCTTCATGGTGGTGTGATGAATACCATATTTCCTGTGACTTTAAAGTAGCTTTGGAAAATTGTGAAGCATATTACATCATTTGAAATGAAATTACACTTTAAGTAATTTAACGTTTCATTTACTTCTCCTTAATTTGGTTATTGGTGAAATGGCAGTTTTATAGTTGAACCTAACGTTAATGGTGACACATGAAAATGAGTTGAGCGATGACCATTATTATGAATAGAATGATAATGAAAAACACTGAAGCTGAATCATCCATTGAATGATGAAAATAGCTGGAACAAGGTTTACAAGTATTAACACCTAGACTTGCTAACCCGATCAATCATTTTATTGAAGCATACTAAAACCATAAAAAATTGACGAGACCAAAAACAACATATGTGAAAATTTGATGCTAGTGATAGGAAAGATTGGTGACACTAAGGTTATCATTTGGTCCTTGGGTGTCGAAACACCATAGACGGTAGCCTTATCCATTGGTGGGCATAAATTAAAATTAAAGACTAAACAAAAACTTAATGCGGTAGGCATCGAACTAACTTTGGTGAAACAAAAACATTACAAATCAACTTGTTAATCAAAGAGCTGATGACCTTCACCTAAAACGACTTGATGATTAAGCGAATTCACACTTGACGATAAATAATGTGTACAACTGTGCGGCTTTCAAAAATTTTGATCAAAACTAGTGATTGAGAATCCTACCATTGGTTGGTCCTCCTCAAGTCTTTCATTCATTTCCTCCATGTGTGTTCCTCTTAGGTGAAGTCTTGTAAGTCCTTTAAATTCAAACTTCATGCTTTCTTTATCTTCATTTCTAGCATCTGACAGAGGAACCATATACCAATAAAGTCATATGCCTTTTTGTGATGTACACTTTGTTGATTCTTTCTTGAAGCAGTGTTTCATTGTTCCTCGCAATTATTTACCAAATGGTCATTTGGTTTTATCCATCGTTGAACATCATTTAGTTGGTTGTAACTTACCAATATCTTCGTAGCGGAACAACAAGAAAGTAAAATCTTGTATCAAAATCACTTTACTAACTCAAAACTTGTACTATGGACTTCTTATTAGTGCTGTTTACACCCACAAGGTATTGATGAGTTTCTTATGCCAATTTTCTTGTTACCACTCGACATCTTCTTGATAATATTGAAAAAATACTTACTTGAAGGCACTAAATAATCCATTTTCATGTGCAAGTAGTATAAATTGAATGACCAAAGATATCATAATTCTCTGAAAAATCCTGTCTTTTTGAAATAAATGGAGTTGTGTTATCATGATGATCTTTTAACCGGACAACAAATCTAGACAAGATATTAGATTCTAAAAAGTGGATGATAACCAAATGAGTTGCTTGCTAGTTTGGTTGCCTTAATCATTTAAATAATGCGTAGTCCGTCCACTTGTGTTGGTAGGATGATGAAAGATGGATCTCACCTATTAATCAGAATCATTACTAGTGGATCCTGGACGATATAGGACTGAGCAATGGAGAAAGACCCTTGAAGTTGTTAATATGACTCATCACGGTCTTGTACGCCGACGAAAATGGGCAATAAAACAACCATAAAAATTTTCGCGATGGTTTTCGAAATAATGTACTACAATCACTGTATGGAACAGTACATCACCTCCTTCCTTCACTTTCAATAAGACAATTAATAGACACCTCTCTGGTCTTTTCAATACTAAAACGTATGTCTAAAAATACAATATTTACTAGCCTTCGTTTCGTTGATCTGCTTTCAATTTTGAACACATGATTGAAGGATTTAAATGTTGTATTACATAAACAATAAAAATACGTGCCAAATAGATGAAATTAAAATCCCGGTATACATCTGTCATGGTCATCAACCTCCTATTTGAAAAGTGTAGAAATCGTATTTATGTCCATTTTCGTTGAATTCTTACATCAATTTTTCCAAACCTTGTCGCCAGTAAACACCTTGGCTTGATATTTGAAAGCTATTCAAACATGGCTGAAATCACGTTTCTCGCCTCCCTTAAAATCACTGCATAATCACATATTTCATAGTTTCGTTAAAATAAGTGATCCAGGGTGGATATTGTACCTACTATTTCATAAGGCCCCAACAAATTGTTTCTTTCAGTTTTTAGATTCCTTAATTGTAACTTTAATTTACTATTTTTGCATTTTTGGGTCTTGAACTTTGGGATCGTTTTGAGTCCCTAGCGATATTTTTTGGGCATCAAACCTGCAGAAAATATGGTCACATTCTACTAGACCGATATTTCGCGATCCTTTCTGTATTCACTGGATGAATATTTCTAATGATGTGTCATGTCGGAAAATGGAGATAATAACCAAAGTTGACCGAGAAAATTTATTGATTACCTATTAGAGCGTAATGGTGTTTTATGTCTAGGTTGAGTTTTTGGATATTTATGGTTTTCCATTATTTCGATAATATGTAAGCCTTCAAGCCTCGTTGTATGGGGTTCAAAAACACCTTTACCTCTGCTAGAATAGCTACAACGCCTAGCTAACGATTGATTCGTTACATGTAAAAATTTTTGAGTTCTTTGTTAAATAAATGATATTATTTCACGCTACATTTTTATATTTGTCATTACGCATTACGTTGTAAATCTAAATACGATGGTATAAGAAAGGTACTCTTTCGCTCTTCTTGTAATACGAGGTTGGTATAAAATTTAAAACGATCGAGTTGAGCCTTTGTAATAACCTCACACAAAGACTTGTGAGGGATGAAAAGAAAAGATGAGGAACGAAGATCTTAACATGTTGCTCGAGAGGCCCTCGAAAAACAAAGTGCGATGATGGACAACACCTTTTAAATCATGTTCCTCATGCATCTCGTGACCACTGCAGAGCGCTCATACCCAGGTATAAGTAAATTTGACATCCCCCATGTTTGGATAAATAGATGAAATGACCATTGAATATGGTTGAATCTATTAAAATGTTTCTTTCAGTTCATGATTTTCTAGCTGAAGAAAAATTATTTTGCCTCCTAAACAACTTCAGACTAGTGACGTCTTTGAAGAAAAAGACGAAGAACCACCTCTCTGTTCGTGTTATCGTAGAATTATTCGGTTATATCGAGAAAAATATTATCAAGTAGAAACTAAACGCAAGTACATCTGATGAACAATGATCAACAAAGGTTAAAGATATTGCATGAATTGATGGATCATACCATACTACTGATTTAGGTATCAAATGTTGAAGAAAACATTGTTGAAAGTACCATAATTGTCTGCAGATACATTAAAGAAAATGAGTTCCTCTACATCTATAAGCAACAGTAGCACATCACAAGTATCTTGCCAAGGTGAGCATAAATTCAAGCGAGCGAGACTTTGGATCTGCGAACAAAAAAGCAGAAAAGGTGCTGCCCCAAGCGTGAAAAAGAACAAAAAACCAAAGCATGGTGACGGATAACTCTGACGTGAAAAAAACACGAATCCGAAGAAGGACAGAAAGTGGTGTGAGTTTCATAAAGCTCTCACAACACAAGTGGTGTAAAGACGACTTAGGTCAGCGGTGGTAGAGATGAAAACTTGAGCAGATGCTTGCTCGCTCTAAATCAAACGACAAGAATGACGTGAAAACCTGCTAATGTGGTTCTAGCATACGCCGTTATAGAATTGTTGATAAACGACTCCAAAAATAGAACAAGAAGAAGAATCAACGCCATAAATAAGACACTTTGATGGGGAAACACTCCTTTACATTACATAAATGAACAATTTTGGATGATACAAATGACAAACCTCTATGGGATTCATTAGGTTGTTAATACCTTGATTTGCAATATTGGCAAACGACACTATGAAGACGCGAACCATGGAATCACAGGACCTAACATTCTTGATTAGGGATCTCTATGTAGGTATTTTCAAATGATGTCTCTTTCACTCTTTTTTATGATATTGAAGCTAGTTGTAAATTGTAAAACTTCTTTGTTTTGGTTGAATAAATTTGATAAATTGATAGATATGGTATGACTAATTGAAAGGATATTTGTTGAATAGATAGACCATGAAAAAACATTAGTCATTAAACTGTAGTTCATAAAAAAATTTAATGTTCATCCAATCTAATGGTTTTCATGAACAAGTATATATCAAATGGATCTAGATTAGGTTGTGATATGAAACAATATGGTTATGTTAACGCCTCATAGTTGATGAAAAAGGGAAAAAACGGAGCCAACAACTAAGCTGCGCTTATTGTAGTAACCCTACAAAATGGAAGAACTCTCTTATGAAATGGATATTCAATAATGATCTGATATTGAAGCTAAATGAAATTGATGGAAAAGTTTAAATGAAATGAATTTTAGGATATTGAAACAAAAGACGATTTTAAGCGAAATTAAATCAAGACACGGTGTTCATGAAAGACGGAATTAGGCGGAAAATTCTATTAATAAAGTTAAATGAAGATGAGATGGAAAAGAAGCGGTGAAAATTTGAAAAAGGCATCAATGGATCTTATAGCGGAAAAAAAAAACATAAGTGTGAATGATTTCGCGGAAGCATATACAAGATGCCGATTCTATTCTATCTTGAAAAGCATTGAAAAATAAATATTTATGTGAATGATGGGGGAACATAATTTACATGAAACACAAAAGAAAACAAATGCTAAAACTCATACCACATAGATTCACAAATGTTATCTTATTAATTCACCATCATTGTGCAAATGGGTATGGGCGTTCTTTACTATTACTACTATTTTGATGTTAAATTGTTACAAATGATTTACAAGGTACATTTAAAACAACGAAATGTGGGAACATGAATCACATGAAGAGTTGTTCGTGATAAAGAAGCTGATATTAAATATGATAAACCAATAATCATACGAAAATGGTGACATTCATTGTTATGTCTGATTTGTTGTTATGTTGGATGAAAGATGGTGATCAAAAAATAAATTCTACTTTTATAACATGGAAATGTTTGTTTATTTAAGCATTCGACCTCATTGTAAGCACTATGTCAAAACGTGGAAAACATAATAATAACGCAAAATGAAATTATTAACCGAAGTGAAGGAGAAAACGATTTCAAATGGGAAAAAAGGAAGGAAGGAGAAAGCCGGAATCATATTATAAATTTAAATGCAAAGTGTTGATGATATACGCGTAATATAAACCATTGTAATATAATGGCAATTATTACGCCATAATGCAGCGATAAAGAAAATTAAAGGTGTTATCAAAAAACTTCGATCTGAATGGCGGTGATGGAAAACCTTTGTAATAACGAAAACAAGCAAATTGATTTCTGAAAAGGGGCTCTTTATTGCTGAATAGGTGAGAATATAATGGTGAGCAAGGGTCAATGTTGTCGAGATCAAAGGTAAGCGATAATACATAGGATCCGATATGATAGTAGCGATATCTTTCAAAAGCGAATGATAAATGAATAAATAAAGCGAAGTCTGATAAAATGAATATGAAGTTGAAGTAACTGATAAATGCAAACTATCGATCAAATGGTCAGCATAATGTATTGACGGAGATTCGATAAAGGTTTGCCATCGTAAAATACCTGTCGAAGACAACATATTAATTAGATTTTAATGAAAGGGCAAATCGAAGGCATTATGTAATATTGAAGTCTTATTGAAGGAGAGGACTTTGATGTGACGAGATTTGTAATATGAAACTTAAACTTTGTTCTAAAGTTTGGGGGTTATAAAAAATGCTTATATGACAGTTATAATATAAAAAACTTTTCTTTATTATAAATTTATGATGTGGAGGAAGTGGTTAAGTTAAAATCACATTTGTGTTTTGATAATTTTTACTATTAACAGTTATAATCGGAGGGGGGGGGAAGAGTTTTATTAAAGAAAATATAAAATTTTAACAAAATGAGTTTTGGGAAGAAAATGGAAAAAGGGAAAGGTTGGGGAATAGGGGACTTTACTTCATAGGAATAAATTTCAATCAAAATGGTTTTGAGGGCCTTATTCTTCATTAGAAAATATTTTAAAATCTTCTGTCATTCATAGAACATGATTTGATGCTAAAACTACGCTGAAAACATATCTGCGAAAAGGTGGGGTGATGACTTTGTGGAAATGGCTTCTAGATTACTGACTTACATGTCTTGTTATAAATTACATAATGAAACAATTTAAAAGTCAGTATCATGTTTTCATATAAAACATATGTTTGATTAGAAAATTACATCAAGCAGATAAAACATATCTTTCGTCTAGGGTCTTTGTTGACTTTTGGTTTATTGACTTCCTCATGACCTTTCGGTGTTATTGACACTTGACTCATGTTTCAGTACATGTGAGACCTAAACTAATGAGACCCATCATATGACCTACGTGTGATTCACAAGTGAAAATAACTCATGACCAGGAACCATAGAGGAGAAATCGACAAGTTTCACATGAAAGATTGATGAAGCAGTGTCAATGAATCACAACCTGAAGAAATTAGTGAAATTTATTGGTATAGGACTCCTAATATACAAATGCAAGCGATTTGATCGCGATGGCGATGCTGAATGAGCTAACACTATGGTGTTGAAGCCATCAAGCTATAGTCGATTAGATCTACAAGTCTACTTAAGCAACGTCCTTTTGAAGTAAATGTTTGAAACGGAAAAACCAAGAAAGAGCATACCATAAGTTAACGACTGAACTTTAATAAAGTATTCAAATGATAATGATCCTAGAACTATTTGGGACAAAGAAGTATTTGAATAACGTTGAAAACAGTAAAAATCTAAACCTATGTTCGCTCGTATAAAGACAACATTTGAGGCGAGCAGGAAGACAGAATACCATGAACTTCCTTCGGTTTAGAATCTACTAATATAACTTCAAAAGTACCTTCTGAACAATATTTTCAAGGCGCGTACTTAGTGATGAGGACCATATGGTCTTTTCTTGACTCTATTGAATCATTCTAGAACAAGCTAGATGGAATTGCGGAAAGAATACAAATTCTCAATCAGACGAAGAAAACGAAAATAAAGTCTTGAAATAGAAATAGGGTGCTAAAGCAGGCGTATCCTACTCTAAAATTGTATTCTTTTATCGCAGAAATATAGACGAAAGATGGAAAACATGAAGAAAAACAATGACAAATGAGAAAACTTTTATTAACATAATGAATCCTTTGAACATGCTTGTATTACTAATTAAACGAGTTACAATATCGCACAATAGCTCTCTGTCGAGCTTTCTCAAATCCGACTTAGCAATCCTCAACTAACTAAATAACAAAAATTAGTCAAACCGCCATCAACTAACCAACATAAAAATGAAGCTCATATCATTATTTATCTACAAAAATGAGAGGTGGTGCTAAACTAGGGTTAAATGTCATTTATTCTGAGCTAATGATTTTGACCTTTGAGACATGCAAGGCCAAAATAAAAATATCTAAAGTATGCTAAAATAATAACTCCTATCTTAAATTAAGGTTAATTTTATTGTAAATGTTGACTTTAGGCTTTTTCAATAACTTTACAATAACATTATTTGTTATTGAAGTGAAAAATATCTCTTGTTGTGTATAATAATTTTGATATTTTTATTGAAACTAAACATATTTAATTGGAAAAATATCCTTTAATAAGTTATTAATTGTTAATTTAGTCCTTCTAATGTGTTGAGCTTAATCGCCTTTGTTTTATCATTGAAACCTACATTTGGCTTTTTCATCTGATTTATCCTTTATTTATACGTTTCAACATCTTTCATAATTCTACCTTATTAATCACTTTTGATTAATGTTGTTAACAACACCATCTTTAAATCTCATTTTCTTGTCTTTATTATCTTTAGCTACTTTGTTGCTAATCATGTAATTTGTCTTTGACATATGTTTAGCGTAATATTATTTAACTATCTTGTTATACTATTTTTCTTCTCCATATGCTTTATGTTTTGTTGTGTATATTATGTAGAATGCACATTCTTCTTGTCTTTGAAGGTTAAATAACCATCAACGATCATATTCCTTTAATGTTTTAAGCAGTATGAAACCTCTGGTGCTTTAAATTTAAATCTAAACCTGCAGTTGTCACCATATATTTAATTGAATGTTCTTGGATCATTGAATGCATCTTATGCATTTTCACTTAAAATGCTTTGAACACAAAACAACTAATTAGATTTTAAAACATGGGGGAGGGTTTCTTTACTGCGTTTTTAGGTTTTAAACTTTGTAAGTGATGAATGGTGTTATGACTTCGTTCTGTTGAAAATGCAGCAAGATGATGGAGCGAAGTAGTAGTACTTCACTAAGCGTAGGTATGGGGAAAACGGTCTGATACAAAAATCTATTTTAGGCTATATATTTTCAAACATATGGAGCATGGTCGAGTTGCAGGTATATTGTTAACGGGTGGTCATGTTGGTAAATATATGGACCTCTATTTTGACCTACAAATTAAATGAAATTAAGTCTATTTTTAGGCGCTATCCTTAAAATTAAAGAAAATCAAATAACAACATAATATTTGGACTCTAACTAACGATTCTCTCTTGAAACATGAGTTGAGCTACAAGTAGCTCATGCATCGAGAGGAATTACCTTTATTCTAAGGGTTTAGTGACTCATGCATGGTTGACCGATTTAGGACTTTAGTAGCGAAGTTTGGTGAAGTTAATAGAGCAGATGGTGAAATTGTGTTAGGACGCTTGGTTGAACGCTAGTTAGAATTAGTTTAACTAGCTAATCAAATAGTTGTAGTGAGAGTGGATGCATGTTAATTCATTAATTAGTAACTCATTATTCAACTGAAACACATCAATTCACTACGGTGCGTAAGGCGATTAAGTGAGACGATGAAAAAGGTGAATGAAAAAAGGTGAAATTACAAGCTGTCGGTGGCGACAGCAGTTGTACATGATATTTTATGCAGAAAATTTCCCATGATGATGCTATGTAAACGAAATTCAAGCAGATCTCTGTATGAAGCAATTAGCAGTTATGGCGAAACAGGCGCAATTACGGTGAAGTTTGAACATTAACATTTCAAGAAATAGCTGGTTTAGTAACTATTGAAAAGTAAAGTACTTTAGCGGGAAGTATTGTCTTGAGTTAGTTATTTTATCTGTTTTCTCCATTATAATATACCAATAGCTGCGGGGTTTTCAACTATAAACTTTTCCCACTCTGTTGTGTCGTGTTAACCAATGATTTGATGTATTTATAAAACATTTGTTCATGTGTGATAAATGCAGTGGAAGAAATTATGTGTTGCATATAAGCCGGGTGTATGTGATCAAGGATAATTAAAGTGAATATTCATTAATCATTATAATGAAATTTCACCATGATATACAAACTAATGAGCGATTGATCATCACAGTGATTACAAACAACATTAAAGCGAAATGCATATGGCGAAATGTGTCAGTTCATCTTTCTTAGGAAAGTGAAAAAGATGCAATAAATACCCTTGCAGGTCAATCTCATGCTAGAAATAATTTGTTCTCACAGATCCGGCGGTTGAGCTTTAGAAATTAAAATTTTACGGCAATTTGTTTCTTGGTCTTAGGTGTTGAAAAATGTCTTTAATGATTTAAACTAAGACATTATATTGAAAAGCGATTTGAATTATGTTGCATGAAGGGTTCATGGGCAGTGTTAAAGATAATGTTAGAGTTCGTGAATACGGATGTCCAAAAGCCGTGATCCTGTTGAAGGTAAAACGTGGCAAAGATGGCGAAATGTCGAAGGATCCTATTGAAGCGTCGAGATCATGTATCGACACGCATGAGAAGCTTCTCATATTTAATGTGGGCACGTGAGATCTATTCAAATGAAGTGACAAAATGAAAAACGAATAAGCCTAGGAACATCAAGATGGAAAAGCGTGATATGTGTAAATACTAAATTCACTCAATGCAGAATGAAATTTTACGCAGGAAGTGTGGTGGTATCGAATGAGGACAGTCGCTGACTCTCCTTAGTCTTAAACTTATGTCAGAATAGTGTCGATGGTAAGAAGGCTATGCAGGGTAGGGCGCTTCTTTGCGGCAGGTCTCATGGGAGAATGGAGGACTACTCGAGATGGATCTTCATCGAGAGCGATGTGCCAGTTTAGTTTGCCAAAAGAAGGGAAGGTAAAGAAAACCTCTCATTACGGTGAGCGAGAAACGAGATATGGTAGTGTTTTCTTCAAATCACGGACATTATGCTGCCAATTGTCCAAGAAAAAAACAAGCAAGCGGGAAGATACTAACGATGGAAGGCTTTGGCTTCGATTCAACTTGGTTTCTTTGATCGCATATTGGTCTCAGTGTGATGGGATCGGTGTGGTTCTTGAACAGCTGATCGTGTTCATATAATGATGAAGTTTGTTCTCAAATACGGAAACCAAAAATTTAGGTGTGCACCTTCGAGATGGCGGTGATGAAATGAATACGATGCGGTATCGGTATATCCTTCAGTCTGGTAAAATGTGTATTGAAGGATATTATGCATGTACAGATTGAAAGAACTTGATCTGCGGCAAGCCGATATTGGAGGATAAGGGGTATGATGTGGTCTTGGTGAAAAGCCTTCTAGCAACGATGCAAGACTCCAGAAGACGAGAAGATAAGTTAAACGAAACCTTTATCGATTGAAGTAGACAAGCTGTGACTATTAACATCATAATGAAGCGGTGAAGCAGGATAGTGGTATTTGTGTACGAAGTTATTACCTTCACCATGGAGCTTTGAAGATGCAGCCAATTCTCTTTGAAGCTAAAGAACTCTTGTGATGAGATCGTTAAAGGTGTACGAAGTATGTATTCACGCTATGAGAGGACAAATGCATACGTGATCCTTAAAAATTCCGCAAACATATGTGGTCACCCTATAAATTGCTTGACAATGGCTAAGTAATATGTGATCTTTGATGATTTCTCGAAAAGTCTTGGATCTTCATACAAGAAGAAAAAGCGATACGATATGATTCTGATTCGCTGATAAAGAAAGGTGAAAGAAAGGTGATTATGCGGGTATTAACGGTGGTGGTCATCTGGCTAATTCAAGGTGCGGCGTGAAGGATTAGGAAAACTCATATACCTATTACAATGAGAATACGGTGGTGACGGAAGAACAAAATGATACGTGGTGTTGCAATGATATTTATGATGAAACCCCTTAACCTTGTGGTGAGCATGTCTGTTGATATGTAGAATAAGTATCCTCTGAGTTCTTATGATACCGAGCTTATTAAGCAGAGGCACGATATTTCCATTGCGGATTTTGGTTCTCCTGTCTACATACGTAATGAGATACGAAGAAAAGGCATTTGAATCCAACTATTTGAAAGTTGGAGAATATTTACGAAATACGCGATACCTCTGTCCCAAGGTGTATTTATGGAATAGTATGAAACGTATGCAATGAAATATAAAAACTAGAGAAAAGCCATGCGGTGTTAAACTTGAAGGCTACAATTGCATGGAATGGTATTAGTTCTAAGGAGGAGCTTAGGATATGGATCGTATTCGAAAATGGAAAAACACCTACTTTGACCATCGAGCGCTTGTCTGTATAAACGAAGGCGGCGCAAAATGCGGTTGTAGAAGACCACCTACGGTATGAAACGAGCGAGTCACCGGATGATGCTTTGGATACATAGCTCGTAGTCGTGTGTAAGTAGCGAACCATCTTGAAGAGCGTGGAGGAACGCGTAGGTTGATGCCATGATCGAGAATATGATTAAATCGTCGAAATGGTCTTGTAGGAATTGTCCCAAAACTTAGGAAGAAATGGGTGTTAAGTTGTGATGAATCTACAAAGTAAGCGAGGCAGGGTACGAGGCCACAAGAGGGTTGTACATGTTCTCGCAGATAGAGAGATTGACATGAGAGACATGCTGCACACCAGCAAGAGGTATGCTCTTCCTGCAGACGATCGCCTTTCTCGGCAGATAAGTGGCACATTCATCGGATGGATGTAGCTGCGTTCTCAGCAGGTCGTTAGGAAGGAAAGTGTGCACATAAGCAATGAAAATTTGAGATCTTCGGTGAAGTCGCATGTGGAAAACTCGAAGATGTTGTCTTGTTTGAAAAGCACCCTGGTACTTGCATTTTACAAATCAAAACATTACTTCTTGGAACTTGGATTCTCAAGGTAGGCGAATCCTAACCTATAGGATTGTGGTGGAGGGTAGTTGATCATCGTCTTGTATGTCATTAATCCTGGTTTATTGACGATGACGATTGATACTTTCCTTTGAGAGATCTTGCACGGAAGTTTGAGATGAAGGACTTGGGCATCACTTCATTATTTTAAGTTAAATTTGACGACGAGGAGCTGTTGTTCTCGGGAAAAGCCTTAAGGAGATTGCGGAGGGTTCGCATGCAGGGCTGCAAGCTATTGACACTCTCTTCACGGTGGTTGGAGGAAGGAGGATGCTGCCAGTAGGTGGCGCGTTGCTGCAACCATAAGCGATTGGTGAAATCGCTTATATGCGGGTCGTACCGACGATATGCTATACGATTAACAGCTACAAGCCTGGTTAATATAGCTCTTTGAAGCGAGCAAGCATATGCTTTATATGAAAGGACATAAAGGATATGGTCTGTAATGCGAAACAACGGAGATGAAGCGAAACTGCAACTAACGATGTGATTAGGCGGAGAATCGCGGACAGCTTGTCTGGAGGAGAGTTTTCAACATTGAGTAAACAACGGTTTCTGATACTACAATGACGGTCGAAAAGCAGCACTGGAACAACCAATGAAATGCCATGGTGGTTGAGCGTAAAGAGCTATTTGAATGAGAAAGGTCATGATTATTGCCGAGTTGCATTGAAGCGTCGATCTCTTTGTGATAACGGAGATTGCCATTAAACTCTCGGCTAATCAGTGTTCGCGGTAAGTCCAAACACGCCGACATCGGGTACCATCATCGGTTATTATTGACGAGAAATCATGATGCTTTCATATGTTCCCACGGAAGATGAATCTGCAAACATCCAGCGAGCGCTCCTGGGAAGCAAGTTAAATTCCTGATGAGATAAGGGTTGGAATAATCATATCTTCTTTGAAGGAGTATTAATGCAACAAGATAGTGAGGCATGATGAAATATGATACTTCTATAAGTAGACATGGTATGGTCGCGTAAAATCTATTTTAAACCTGTCTATTTTTAGACATATGAAACGTAAATCGAAGGTACAAGTATATTATTCTTGAAGGTATTAGTCATATTGGTAAAAATATATGAGCCTCTATTTTGACCTATAGGTAAATGGTCAATCTATTTTATTTTATCCTTAAATAAAGTCAAATATTACCTTAATATGTTGGACTAAGCAATGATTACTCTCTTGAAACGCCAGTTAAAACTATGATAGCTCATACATCGAGAAAATTACTATTCCTAAAGGTTTGATGACTCATACTGGTTACTTTCGATTTAGAACTTGATGGCGAGAAGTTTAATTGAAATTAATAAATGAAGATGGTGGTGTATTTAAGTTTAACCAAGTTGAAACACTAATTTGATGGTTTAACTAGCTAATCAACAGTTATGATGAAATGAATTAAATATTATTTAATTCATTAATTATTAACTCATTATTCGCTCAAACATCATTAACAATTGCATGGAGCGATTGATGAAGGCGGTGAAAAGGTAGATGAAAGGTGGGTGTAGCTATCGATGAAAACATCGATTGTACATAAGTTACACCACACCGGAAAAGGTACTTATGATGATTGTAGCTGTCAAGCTAAGAATTGAACAGATCTCTATGTAAACAATTATGATTACAATAGAAACGAAATGATTGGCGGTGATTTGAACGATATTTTGTTCAATAAAAGCTGGTTGTGTGTATTACATGAAAATGTTTGATGTATGAAATGTTAATGAAGTTAATTACGTATTTCTCATTATAATATACACCAATAGCTGAAGGTTTTCAACTATAGCTTTCCCATACATCTGTGTTAATGTGTATGATGATTTGATATTGCTCGCTTGTTTTATTTATATGTGATGATCTGGTGGAAAATTATGTATTGCATATAAGTTGAATTGTATAATAACAGTCGGAATGATATAAATGGATAATTAATCATTATTCAGTAAGTTATATAGTTACCGTAGGTGGAACAAAATTTTAAAGGCGAGCTGATATTTAAATTTTTAGCGCTTAGGAGAAAAATGGTTTAGCGGAAAGTACTTTTATTGATCAGAAGGCGATAATGGTGTTAGAATGGGAATGAAATTAAATTTAGCAATCTGCTGCCATGTAACGAAAAAACACACTTATATTACTGATTTAAGTTATCACAGACACAAGTTAAATTTTGATATGCACCCAATAATTGGATCTCAAGATAATGGAATCAGCAGTGGTACGTAAACTATGTAGGTAGGTAGGTAAGTAGGCAGTGGGATAAGTGGTATAGAGATAACCATTGGATGAAGGAAGACTGAATTGTGATGCCGGTGATGAGAATACATGACGTGGTGAGCTTTTAGTTTAGCGTGGGAGAGGGTTTAATGTGTCTGAGTGTATTATATGGTGGAGAAAGGTTTATAAAGCAGGCACAGCGGATAAAAAAACAGCAAGCACTCATTTTTAGAAAAAGTTGGTCACATGGAGGTATGAGAGCTGAAAATGAAAGGGAAGCTGGGTTTAAAACATAGTCGGTTTATATTAAAAACAAAACTCTTTTATTAAAACAAAGGACCGAAATATGCTAACTTTTAGACTTAAAACAATATAAAAATGTGTTTACATTGTCTTAATGTATGTGGGGAAAATGATGAAGAGGTTTGAAAGAGAAATAGGTTTTAAAAGGAAAAAAATGAGTGAATGAAAATTATTGAGATGGGGAGGAGGCAAAATGAGATATACAAACCATAGGTGGAGGTCTTTTTAAATAGCAAAGTAAACTAAGAAAAGAAGCTATAATAGTGAAATAGGTTTATTTGGTATAATGAAGAATGAGATTTATGAATAGCTGATGGGCCAATAATCTTATATATTTAGATGCTGAAAGATCAATAAATGCTAATGAACTGTAAATACGGAGGAAAACAGCAATGGCTCTCGACTAGGAGAAGCTCGCTGGTGTCGAGAACAGGAAGATGAATCTGCGGAAAAGTAGACAGTACCTTATCCATTTTGACAAACTCTTTCTTTAATTGGTGCTTGCTATTTCTTGCTCTTTTGAAGTTGTGATCTTGTGTCTGAAAAACAATTGCTTCAACTAAACCTTTCTTCTACCATATGCTTTCTAACAATTTTCTTCATTGGGTCATTTAGATTATCAACCTTGTAAAATTATTTATAACGAAAATAGGAAACTATCATATATCAAAAAGCTGGAATTAAACTAGCGGGATTTGTTCTCTACTAATCTATTTATATGATATTAAACGTTTTTAGCTGATTTTCATTCTCTATTCTATTTAGCATGAAATTGAAAACATGATCAAAATTAAGTTAAGCAGTCTAATTAGTCATAGTATGGATTTTTGTACAAATCTCCATAAGTTGTTACTAGGTAAACTAAAAGCACAAAGTTGTATTAAGATTATTGTTCATCCTCTCTTTCTTGGTTCAATTGTTCATTGGAACCAATATCTTTTCCTAATCTAATATATTGATCGTAAGTTTAAGGTTTGGAAAATCTTCGTTGCTAACCTATCGATAAAATTTAAAAACATGTTTAATCATGATTAGGAGTGTATGGTGAACAGGAACCTTTTTTCTTAAAGCAATGGCATTTAGACTTGCACACTTTTAAATTTTATTTTTTTGGTATAGATATTTACCTTTTTCTTTTATCACTATTTCTTCTTTTCTTTTATTTTTATATTTATTTTTAAGTCTTTTTTTTAAAAGCAATTATTATATGTATTAGATAAATTTTAAAAGCTAGTATTTTAAAAATAGTAGCGACATCATGGCAGCCAGGACTGCTCCAAATAATTCTTGTTCCATCCATCTCTGCAGAAAAAATGCATTGTGGCCTCAAGAATGGATGATGTATGGGCACTTTCCACAAATTTTCAAAAATTTCATACTTTCCTTGTCTTCTCATGAGTCCATTTGAGCACTTTGTCACAGTAACTAAAATCATTTTCTTTGGTTCTCTTATAAAACAACTTTTTAATGTTTCACTACACTATTTGTGTTATTCATACCCTTCTTCTACGGTTTTTTAAGCCCAGGTGATGCGTTTATTATTACCATCATTTCATCTTCTTCTGTATTGTACTTCTTGGATGGCCCATGACTTCCTCCTGAACATGGGAAAAATTGTATATCATACACTAGGCTGGTGAGAACATTCAAATTGAATTTTACTTGTTAATCTGTCGCTCATAATGCATGTACTAGTTTGTTGTCGTGACTTTTTATTCTCTTCTGACTTTTTTGATGATGTTCACAAAATTTTGTTTTGGTTCTACCAACCCATTGCACAACCAGGGTCCTGTTGTAGAATGACCAATCATCTGATATTTATGCTTAAAGTTACCATCTTCTTGATATAAAGCAAAATTGTGATGATAATGCTAAGACAAATCTAGACAAAATATGGTTTCGAATTTGATGATGACTAAATACTGTATCCTAGAAGGATAGCCTACTATCATTGTAAATACGATTCATGATGAGGTTCCATTTGTGTTGGTGATGAGATAGTTATGATGATCTAAACTGGCCGAAAAAGGCTATGGAGATGAGATGCAAAAACAAAAGCAGTTTTCTTTTATGACAAAAATTTGACATATGAAACGTTACCATTTACATGGATAATGTTGAAAAGAAGGTGGGCCAATAGTAACTTACTAAAAAGTTTTTGATAGTGGTTTCCCAATAAGTGCTTCACTCACATTCTTCTTCATGAAACTCGTATACGATCTTGTCTGCATCATTCTAGAGCAAACATTTAAGCGATATACTAGCATTTTCCCAATATAACATTTCTAAATATGAAGCTAATTTATGGTCTTTAACTTTAAGAATATTGCAAACAAACGAGAGGAACATTAGCTTAAGAAGCACATATAAAATATTAACGTGAAGAATCGTTCAAAAATGTTTCCTAAATGGTAAATTTAAATATCTGTTCATCGTACATCAATCATGTTTATGTCTAGTGCTTGGTAATTTCCCATTAGCAAGTTATTTAGTCTGTCCTTTATTAGTTTAGCGACGATTTCGTCATTCTGTATGTAACAATCCACTTACCTCTTTTTTGCCATTAGGATCTTGTGTTAAATGTCTTTACTGCTTTGAATAGGCATAATACAACTGATGTGATGTAAATATAGCTGCAATCTTTCAATACCTTGATCAAAGCAAAGTCTTGTTTTCAATTATGTTGTTGTTCTCTTGATACTGTATAAAAATACAATAGGTGCTCTTGTCCTGTGTTTTGTAATAAAGAACAACAACAAGCGTAATGCGATTAAAGGTAAATGAAGAAATCGTAGTAAAATCAAACTAATTAAGCGGTGTTTGTTGATCTTGTTTACCGATTGATTTAACTTTATTCTATGATCCCTTGATATATTTATCTTTTCAACATGTTTGTAATGTTCCTTAGGGTTAAGCAAGGCTTGGTATGAACTAACAAGAAATTTATCTTTCCAATGAAAAGATTAGATGTTCTAGGATGATTGATTTGCAATATTCCTTTCAATCATTTTGGGTATCTTGATCACCTCTTGAATATGATATGGACCTAAAGTTTTCCTTCTTGGCTTGGGCAAAGTATTCTTGGTTGGAAAACTACTTTTCTACATTTTCGAGAACTTTCTTAAGTGAGCTAGGTGCTCTTCATCTTTTGAATAGCTGTTATATCGTCTACTCAACTTAGTGTTCTAAATTGATGTCATAAATTTTCAACTTGGCTAATATTGAAATGAAGGTACTGTATGTGCTAGTGTCTTCTTCTTACTTACGTTGTTAGTGTTTTTCTAGTGTTTTTGGTTTTGTGTTTTTGCTAAAGAACTAAATTGTTATTAAAGAAGAATTCTTGATCTTTTAAGCAAAGAATAAAGTCTACTCTAAACTATGAATAGCACCTAAGAGCAATGCTAATCTGATTATGGTGACCACGAAAAAAGTAACTCATAACATTAAGCTAGGTCAATTCATTCTTGAAGGTATATTAGAACAAAGGCGAAAGGATTGAATTTGGTATGGCAAAGGTTCTCTTTATTAACAACAACAAGAAATATCGCAGAAAAATCTCATCCATTGAAGAATTTGTTGGAACATTTGAAAAGAATTATACGCAACATGGTAAGAACCTATGCTAAAATAACGCAACTTACTACATTATCGTTACCGCGGCATAAAAATGTTACTATTAAACCTAGATTTCAAGGTTAGAGATCTCTTGGAACAACGGGAAAAATTTGTTTGTAGGTGTGAAGGTGCGAAACGATCAAAAACTCAAAATGATATAACTAATTCTTGTTCTGCGCAAATAATGATATGTTGAAAAGTTGAAACGACGATTTATAAAATAATGAGAGTATTTTAAGTCTAATTAATAAATTTGAAATATTAATTAGCTAATAAATTGAAATGCAATAAACGATAATTACAAATGCAATTAACTCAAGGTACCTAAACTATGTCATTCACGCATAATGATATATTAGAAAAAACTCATGGCTTTCAAATTGGTATATGTTCGATGTAGTAAATAGAAATAAGCTGTAGTCTGCGAAAATAGCTAGAAAAAATACCTAAGTTAAGAACAAAAGCGAGTTAAAAGTCATATCTGAAAAATATGCTAAATATACCTAGAACGTTGGGGCCCTCTACCGCCAGTTAACTGGTCATATCACTGCGTTGCTTGATTATTACGTAAAGTTATATTACTCATTAAAGGAAAAAACTGCACAAAACAGTATCGGTCTTTGAGAACTAACAACAAAACATCAACTAAACATTTTATAAGTTCCTTGGTTATTTTTATAAACAAATACCTGCTTGTCATTGAGTAGAAATGAGCATAGGTTTCTTTTATAATCCAAAATGAACAGAACTCACATTGAAACTCATAACACAAAGACACTGCGAGTCTGTATCCTTGTAATCTTAACTGGTTTGTTTGTCCATATGCATAACCATTGCAGTTATGCTAAATAATAAACAAGTACAAAAATGATATTAAAGTTAAGTTTTATGTCGTCTTTCCTCAAGCCTTTGTATTATGGAAACATAAATATGGCTAAAACATGTGACCATTAAAGGTGTTGATGCTATTAAGTCTTTATTAAAAATCACTATGATATTAAAAAAACCAAAAGTATAATAAGTCAGTCGACATGCATTCTTAAATGATTTTAATCATTCTGTTTATCTTTAAGCCTATAGCTAATAAGAAAAAATGGAATAGTGGTAGTGAAAGGAAAGAACGCTATTTAGGGCTCAACAATATCATCGAGTAAATACAATGAAGTAACCTATTTCTTCTAAAAAAGCAATGTCCATGGCTCTTTGGAAGGTAACAACATTCGGTAACCCAAAATGCATTTTCAAATACATAAGTAACACAAGGTGTAGTGAAAATTTGTCTTCGTGGTAATCATGCAGGTGGCAGCACGATTCTGTCACAACCATCATGAAAATTATTTTAAAAGCCACACCTTTGTAGTTGATCCATTTTAGGTAAAGGTAGTTTTCAGGAAGGTTGTTAAGTTTCTAAACTCTATACATAGCTAATTTCTCATGTTTTGCCCTTCGTCTGATGTTTAGAAACCGTTCTGATTATCTGGAAGGACTATAATTCCATCATCATACATTTTCTTGATTTCTTTCTCAATGGGGGTAATTACGAGGTTTAATGGTAATTTCTATTTAAACTTCTAGTTTTCTTTGAGGGTATATGAATATGTATGTCATAGGTTTTAAATCTTCCTGCTCAATAAAAAACATCACGAAATTCTCTAAAAAATCTCGAATATTCATTTTTTATGTAAATGACGATGTTTGGACAGTTTGATCATTTAGGTTTTATTCCTTTTCTATATTGCACTCTTCAATTTAGTTCTGACTGGTTCCATCTTTTATTCTTGCGCGTATTAATCAAATAGTTCTTCTAGAGCATCTGTCCTTTTTTGGCAAGTTATCGATGTTGAAACTTAAAGTCTTCTTTCTAAATTAAGTCGCAAATTCTATTTATGTATATGTTCTTTAACTTCTTATATTTATGTCCAATGATGTTAGGAGGATTCTTCTTTGTAGGGTGTTACAGTAAGCGATCTTCTTCATATACCGGTCTAAATTTGGCGCTAAACTCGTTTGGACTAAAGAAATCATATCTATTTATCTCGTAACCTTGCAATATTTTAACATATTGAAAATTTCTTTGTTCTGTTGCAGCATATACTAGCATTAATTCTAATCCATTGGCAAGGATATTTTGGTTTGGGGACAAAGTTAAACTCATGTTTTAGCGAATGTTTTCAAAAAGTCAACATCATCTCTATAGGCTTCATCTTGGATGCTTGGACCTGTTCTCGTTGCTCGCCTAATACTCTAAATCTCTCGTGGTCTCCAGCTCCCTGAACGCCAAATGATGGAGTCCCCTGAAGGTGCACCCTCACTCTTCATCATTGAAATTTTAAACATATGAGTGACCTTGCATGATTTTTTATATTTATGCCATACCTGCTACAACTGGTCTTGCTGCAAGAGACAACAAAATCATACTCCAAAAGAGGTCCAATTTCATATTTATTAAATTTATTGATTATTACAGCTATTATTGTTTTATTAGCTTGCTAATGTGTTTTTGACCATCTTTGTTCTTTAGGGTGTACTATGTTTATCATTATTTTTATCATGATCTCCGATATGTTTATTTTCTTTGTTTCATGGTCAACCTATGTTGATGGTTTCTTTGTTCTAAGGTTTCTTGTGTTTGTAATATTCTTGTGTTAGCAAACTATTTTGATTGTTCACCTTCTTTCCTTTCTCTTGTTGTTTTCTCATTTTCTATTACTTGTTCATTGAGATTTTCATCATTTCGTAAAGAATGAATCAGTAAAGATCTGTGTGAATAGAATAAGGAAGTTAATAGGGTTTTTCTTGACTACTATTGTATTTCATATTGTTTCTCTATACTAGTCTTCTTGGTTGACTAAAAACAGGGATGGTAGCATAAGTCATGTCCATTTGTGGAGTATGAGTTTAGCACCGCAATCTTGAAAGAGCATACCATATTTGATATCTCGGCCACTACAATATCATCACTGACACTGTAGGTACATTATTGTGCTAAAATGACACATAAATATTTGATTTAAACCTAGATATTTAACTCTCTGAATCAAAAGTATAAGCCTTTGTATGGTCTAGTTATCTCAAAATATAGTCTTTCCATCTACTTTTTTAAATGAGTTGTAAACACAAAGGTCTATGTAACATTGTACAAAAAAATTTCTCATGGATATTAATGACATAAATGGAAGTAACTCATGAAATTTCCTTCGATTCTAATCCCAAAAAAATGACTAAAGTTGTCATCGTTTAATTAAAGATAAATGTTCTCTCATATGTTCAAATCTCCAAAAAAGTTGGAATTTATATACATCTTGGGTGAAATAGTTGATGAAGAATAGAATCTTAATCTTGTTCACTTTCTATCTTTGAAAAAATTATGCATTTTTAAATATTTAAATCAGAATTTTTAATGTTGTTTCTGTAAATTAGTGATATTTATTTTTATTATGAACAACGATTGAAAGCAAGTTTATTAGGAGCATTAGTTGAGTTGATATGTTGCTTTAGTCTTCCCATTATGTTTGATTAGGAATTGTTATTTTTATTTTATTTTATTAGGGCTTCGGCCACTATGTTAATGTTTTTGTTGTCTTTTTAAATAGCGTTTAGGTGTTTTCTAGCGAAAATTTCAAATGTCTTTCTTTTGAGGTGTCTTGATTTTGCCTTACAGATCATATTGTCTGTGCTTGTTATAACGTTAAAAAGCCTTGTTTGTAGTCTTAATATTCTAATCTTCATATAAGGTGTGTTAAGTGATCTTCTATCACTAAAATGATCATTTCTCTTATTGCACTTCATTGTTGAGTGTCTCATTAACTCATTCATCTACATTCGTGGGCGTACCATTATCTGACCAGGCTTTGTTCTCTCATTTCCCTCGTTGTGCACCCTCTTCAGGTTGGTCAAAATTTATCAGTTCATCAAATTTGATTTCATGTCATCTGATTGTAGATCTTTGTTTGGTCAAGTCATTTAGTTTCTAGGTCTAGGGTTTGGTCTTTAGAAATATTAAATAATGCCCATGATCCATGAGGATTTTTTCAACAAGTTTTCGATTCAAAATTTTCATCATAAAATATGTGAGGACATTTCTTCTTCAAAGCTTCTTGTTTTGAAGAAGGGTATCCAAATTTGTTTATACTTCAGGTATCTTTCCACCATGTTTTACTTCACTACATACAAACTACAGTTTCCTTTACCAAGTTTAGGTACCACACCATCCCTAAATCGTAATTTCATCATTGAACTCTAGAAAATGGGTGAAAACAAAGACAAAAGTTGTATTAAATGAAAAAGTGCAGAAAGTAAAAAAAAACATTAAAATGGGTTTTGAAAAAAAGTAAAAATTAAACCATCTATGTAAGAGATATTTCTCAAAACCATTCATTCATTTGCATAAAGTATTGAGAAAAATCGAGAAAAGTCAATTGAGGTTTGGAAGAATGACATGTTTTAGAAGAAGCATTTATTGATTGAAAAGCATTATTTACGCATTGAGATAAATGACGCATAGAGCAGCTGATGTATTTTCCTAAGAAGACATGGCGCGTGCATTTGTTAATGCAGCGCCGCAATTAAATGAAGCTTGGTGTCATGGGTATCCCAAATTCAACGATTTCAAACTTGTTTATGATAGTAACGATCTTGTCTATTAAATCTTGTTTGATGATGTTTGGAAAGATTTGAAAGTTTAAAGTTTGAAAATATGTTCTATTTTATCCTGAAAATGCTCCTTTAGTTTGAAATTGGTGTTTTAGTGCAATTTGGATGCCAAATGTCACTATCATGATTCTTTCCCTTTTATAACTCTACCATTAGTTAATCATATTATTTCTTCTTCCCATTCTCACCTTGTCCTTGTTCCCATTCAACTACTCTCTCTTTCCTTTCACTTTCATATTGGCAAGGTTTAAATCCTTAATCCCATACCGATTGATGATTGTTTTCATGATAAATTTCGCTGACAATCCTCTTTCTAACTACAATATACCCAGTCCTCATTGTCCTTAGGTACATATTTGGCATTGAAACAAAAGCACCAATTGCTGTTCAAACCAACCAAACATCGATTGACAAACTTTTATTTCATGTGAAGACAAATTCATCATATGGCGGGGAATATGGTAAGACGGTGATTCAACTTATGGGAATTAAATGTCTTGAGAGGTCTCTTAGTGAAACCAAATGACCACTTCTTTGACTCCAATTAAACTGCCATGAAGCAACATGTTAACAACATTCATGTTTTAGTGTTGAAATATAAGTTAAGCATAATGGGTTGGTTCATTGTTGTCTACCTTCTTGTCGTCATGTAAACAGCGATGAACTTCACTTTGTTGCAGAACTTCTTCTGGTGTTCGAGATACAAACATGGGTATGATGGAATAGAAACTGTTGGTGGATGAAACATATTGTAAAACCTTACATATTGAAGGACTTTAGTTATATATGACGAGTTAAGCGGTGTTTAATTAGGTTTACAACGAAAAGAGTCTATAGCATTATTAGCTCATTATTAGATACTTGATTTAAGGTGAATTATCGTCTTTATGCATACCATATGAGACTTTGATGCATTCACGAAGTCGCAGACAATGAATATTCCATACTTCATGTCTTGGTATGTTGTTATGAAAAACTACCTAATCTGAAGTCTCACAAGCGACTAACATATGACATTGTCATTGTCGCTCATTAAAATCATTATGATACACCCTTGACTTGGTTATGAAGATCGCATGAATGAAGTTCATTTCCATTGACTTTGTTGTTATGCAATTGTTCATGATGATCAAACCTTCTGCCAAATTTAGCGCTCTTGGTGGGCTATCTGACACTCGATGTGACATATAAAACCACAAAACATGACACCATTATTACACGGTACTATCTCACAATTGAAGAAGGTCTCGATATCTTCTGTCAATGACATGATACTATCCATAGCGTGAAGGGTCTCTATACGACATGACGCAAATGCAATTGATAAAAACTATCTTGTGATGAAACAACTAAAGAGGCTGAAAACAAGTTACTCGCCGATCTTGATTCCAAACTCTCCCAGAAGCTCGAGATGAAGACCATCGAGAACAAAAAATTTGAGATTATTACTTGTTAATGGTGTAGAAGCTAAATTAGGTTATAAAGTGCTTGGATCAGCGAGAATAAATAGTTGGAGGATAAGCGGTCTCATAAATTCGTAAATCCACCGTGAAACGAAATTGGCGAAAGAACTAAAGGTGACAGCACCTTTGAAGCGATAAATTTGGTTTGAAAAATCGCTTGAAATCTTCTTAAAGCTATTAACAAAAACCAATAAGGACGAACATGATCAGACATATGAAAAATGCTATTGTTTACACCGTTTGCGAACAAAAATGAAGAAAATCTGGCCGAAGGTTGAAGAAAAAGCAGAAAGCGACCGGAAAAAGCGGGATCCTCGTCTTGGTGGGCTTCCTTGGTGAGCATGAGACATGATGGAGACCTTCACTCAAATTTGACGATTTGAAATATTTTATCATTTGAAAATTTGATTTTATCAACGAGTTTCACTTCAAGCAGCATTCGCGCCGTATGCGCCGTTTGAGAGATCTTCTGAAGCTTTGGTACGGTTTTATGATAAAGCGTACATGTGGGAATGGATAGAGAATTTGTGAAGTTGGAGTGGTCTTAGTCAAAAAACCTCCAAAATGGCCTTTACGCCATTTGCAATAAAACGATCTTGGTGCAGTTTTGGGCGGTAACTCAAAAAAATTCATAGGTTGTGTGAACATCGACTTTCAACAGTATCATGACACTCGGGTGGAACTTTGTTAAGTGCCCCAAAAATAAGTTAAAAATGGCGGCGCATTAAATTTTAATGGCAGCGCTAAATTTCTTGTTCCTTTCTGACTGGAGAAATTAGCCGATTTGACTAGTTTACTTTTAGATGTAATTTTTGTTCTATCTTGATGTAATTTTGTTAGCTGAGATATGTAAATTTGACATGTTTCTTGTGCCAGAAAGTTCATTCACTAAAGTGAAAATTAAAGCAAATGAATCAATTCTAACATATAGAGCAAGTTGTTTGGTGCCCTAATTTTAACTCATGTTTATAATTGGTTAAATAGCTCTGATGAGATAAACCTAGGCATGGGAAGGGTTAGGATAGTCTATATATTTTTTACGAAGCATTTTAAAGGTTGGACTCTTGAGAAAAGTTTATCATTGTATATCCATTACAGTTTTTAGCAAAAGAGAACGTTTTACTGACACTTGTTGAGATCTTGTAGCCGAGTTTTGATGATTTTCTTCTCGTATTATTTATAGTTTCATTAATTTTATATGTATGCCATTTCCTTCTACTATGTACGAATTAAACAAATGAGTAATTGATGATTAATTGATTTCTTTGGTGCTATTGTATGAACTTTGTTTAGTTTTTTATGTTTCCTTGATTTGGAAAATCATATGTCTTTCTCTTCATCTCCTAGAAAGCATAATCCATTGACCTAATTTGAACATGCATTCATTGCACCTACTACCCAATTTTATCTGCAAGAAAATTTAGCCTCGTCTAAACCAAGTGTCTTTCATGCCAACAAAAGCCTAAAATCAAAAATAAACCATCACTATTTGTTTTATCTATTCGTCAGTTGTTATTTTAGTCATCTCACTTCCTTTGAATATTTTCATTGAATTGAGCCAAAAACCTCTCTTGTCCTACATCAAAACTAGCTGAAATTTGGCTTGTGGTTTGGTGTTACTGAATCCCCTTCTTTAACGTGAGAGTGGAATTTGAGAGAAATAACATAGTAGCAACCATCTTGAGGAAAAATGGTGCAGTTGTTGGTATTATTTGTTTCATCTGTTACAGTTGGTGGCCTTGGCTTGCTGGCATTAGCAATGATAGATAAATGTTGCTTGATCAATCTAAGTTAACTTGTGAGCATTGTTATGACATGGTGTCTTGCTCGGTATATATAATTGGCGGATACGATGGTTGATGATGAACGATCAGTTGTAAAGTTAATCATTCTGATGACTCGCTGTATGAACTCACTTTGAAGATATGCTATGAAAAATGAAGGATCTTCTGGTTGATGTCAAATGGAATAGTGATGAATCTAAATGCACACTTTCTTGTAACTGTTCTTTAATGGTAATAAAGTTTAGAAATTTGTTGTGTAGAAAAGGTGGTCGTCTTCTTAAACCTATTCAAAAAGGTATAAATATTGGTTCCCTTCAATCCTATCGCCGCTTTCCTGCTATGATGACTCTTCTTGATGATGAGCTAAAAAAACAAGATCGATCCGTGGCTCTTGTATATGCTCCTACATTATATAGTCTGATAGGTATAAACCTCTTGTTTTACCTTCTATTCATACTTTCTAAAAATTATATTACTATCTGCAATTTATTGATGAATACGACAATATCATGTTGTTGAAACATGTCACCCGAATATTTGAAAAGAAAATTTCTAGATCTTTTGAAGTTGATGATGAAAGATGTTATTATTAGGATTTTCTCTTTCTTTGAAAACAAAGTGAAAATTAGTTCAAGCGCCTTACTGATAAAACATCTCATGTTCCAATGATTAGTGATTTTCTCGCTGATGCAGGTGATCGGACATAATCCTTTCCTTATTATAAGTATAGTGAAAAAAACATGACAGTACAGGTTTTATGATTATGGTATATTTGATGGTGACTAAAACCTTCTCCTAAATCTTCTCTCTTATTCTGGGTACCTTTTAATCTGATAGGAGATTTGATTGAAAAAGAATGTTAAACGCTGCAAGATCTGAAATAATCACGATAAGTAAGCTCATTTAACGTCAAGAACAAAATTGTGTTAAGCGCTAAAAAAAATCTTGCCTGTTTGGCGAGTTAAAGGCAACATCAAACCAACAACAGCATAAGCGTAGCCTAAAGGAGCGGAGGAGCTATCCTAAGGTCTATCTAAGCAAGAATGTTGAAGAAATTTGAGATGACAAATAAGCGATTTTAGGCTGGTAAATTGATGAAAAGGTTTTAACTTAAATGATGAAAGGTTTCTTGAAGCATGGGATTGAAAACGACGCAAGCGAGTTTTAATCAAAGGATAAGTTATTCTATAAAACGAAATGGTGTTATTATTAATCTAACGAATTTAAATGGGATATAAAGCGCGTGGTGAAAGAACGTTTAACAATGAATCCTTTAGAATGACCGTCGATGTCGCTAGTGAGAACAAATAAATTCAATTACGCTGTCTTCTTGTAGCTTGTTCGTTAGTGATTATGAATAAAATGGCGAAAAAACATTGAGATGCATATGAAACGTTAGAAAACATAAGCTAAAATTCAAACCACGAGGAATCTTATAAATAAAGATGCAACCATTTAATTACTCCTCTGTGTTATTACAATAAGGCTGTTTTCTATCACTAGCTCGAACTCTCTCTCACTCCTTTTACAAATGTTTTACAATACATTAAATAAACTCTGGGGGAAAACATTTCACCTGGGAAATCTTAAAGCAGAAAACTGCTAAAGATCCCAGCGTTGTGTTTGTTTGTTGATGACCAATGGATTGGTAGAACACAGGTGGTGCTAGACTTCTGATTGAAGACAAAATGGACCCTTGTTCGATTTGCTATTTGAGACAGTTATCACTTTTGATTTGATTTACGACTTTTATTGCCCGTTATTTTTACCATTTGAAAATCTCTTTGGAAGCGCGAGATCATTAACGGCGAAAATCTCTTGGCCAATGAATAGGAAGAAAAAATACAGGCGGTAAGTCATTGGAATATGCTTCGAAGTGATAGACCTCATTACTATTTATACACTTTAAAGTAGTATTCTTACTCTGTTGCAACTTTGACTTTCCAATATTCAAATAAAAACTATTTAAATAAGCTTATAGCGCACGAATTTTGCCAGCGACAAGCTCCACCATTTGGTCGTTCTCCTTCGTTGCTACTTGTTGTCACAGGTTGAAGATTGGTAATTGCTCTTCTCTAATGGAAAAGCAACTACGTGCTCCATCTAGTTCTCATTATGGAAAGAATCATTGTTATCAACAACACGTTGTTCGTTCCCAACTTTTAAAGTGGTACCAAATACTTTGATGATATGCTGTGTATCTTGGGGCATCTATGCCTTTCATTAGAGTTCTCCTCAAGGTTCAGCAACGACTTTAATAAGAATAGGTTTTCATCTTCAAATATCGCCTAACGGGTATAGTTCCTCATTAGGACACAAGTATGAAAATGTCAATTTATCGTATCTTTTAAATCACGGACTTGTCCCTTAGTAGCCATAAAGGATTCTCGGGATTTAGCAGTTTGTACCTTAACCAAGTCATGAAAATAACATGTCATATGAAAAAAATGAAAATTGTCCCAAAAATATGCATGTAATAATTTGCCTTGACGCCAGCGTGAAGAACACCTGCTCGAAGCTTTTCGTCTATTTTCTCTGACGCATCATCTTGAAATAATTAGTCTTTGGACAAGTTATTAGCCTCTTCTTCTTGTAAATAACTGTATCCATTCTTTGATCTTCTTTTTAGCGGGTGGTGACATTTGAGTTGTTGATTAATGTTGTAAAGCAAATATGATACATCATGTTATATTATCAATGATAAAGCTCAAATTTTAGATTCTGATTGATGGAAAACACGTTAAAACCTCTGTCGATGAGATGCCACTTCATCATGAACTTTATCAATCAAAAGCATCTCCTTGATATAATTGCAGGTGTTTGGCTATCTTTAAAAATATTGGGCATACAATTCAGTCATGATTAGAGGTATGTCTTGTTTACACTGTAGTGATCTTTAAATAGCGTGGGTATAAAAAACCATATTAAAAAGCGAAAACTATGACTTTTCACTGAAAATCTTCCGGGACAAACTCTTTATCAAATGTGACAACCTCTCATGAACTCACAGCATGACTTAAATTTGTCCCCTTCATTTCATCTTATATTTGCATGATAAGGCTTGATGCCGTTCGACCGTCAACATACTATATAATGACATGGCTACTGGTACTTTCGCTTATCGTAGGTGAAGAACCAATTTCATGGCCCAGGCATAAGAGAATGTGTGGGTGCTTCTTTTATGATGGTGCTAACGCACCTCCACTTGACCATGAAACATTGAATTATCTCCTTTCTCATTATGTGCAAGTAGCTGCGGACTTGACACTGCTGAACAAAAGAGCAAGCAGCAGGTAAATAGAAATCATATTGGGTTATTTTGTATCATTGAAGGCTGTAATGGTGGCAATGCTGTGCAATTCTGGTTTCTATCATCAAATGTGCCGCTAAAGCGCGGACAACCAACTCGAAATGGTGTTCGTAAACCATGCGTATTAAAGATCATACTAGTTTTAACGAAATGAAGGTGGTGATCTGGGTTTAATTGAGAACTAGAAAACATTGCTGTGCCTAGCAACCATGTGTCTAAATCTCATCCACCTTCAACTCATTGACTTTCGAGTTTGGCTCCATACTCTTGAGCAACACATATCATCCTAGACACAAGTTTGAAGCCAAGTGGGTCTTGGAAATTTCATCGAAGGCTCTTTCTTGATGGAATTCGCTTCCATTGTAGAAAGGCATGCTGAGAAGAATTTATGTTTCATCTGTTTAGAGACCGTTTGGGCTTGTGCTGATAATCTCAAGTCTTTATGGGTTAGAAGCGATTTACCAAATATTGAAATGGAGCTACTACTTTAGAAATTCACCAAATCAATATCTAAAATATAATGTCTACATGAATAATTTTATGTCTTTGTGAGCGATCAGTTGGGATTTGAAGAACATGATGTCTGCTAAACTTTAACATTAACGTAAAACAAAAGCCTAAAATGATGAAGCTGTAATTTGAAAAATTATGATTTCATTCATTCTACTTCAAATCTTTCTTTGTCATGCGATTAAACAAATTTAGGTGGTTATGTGCATCCGCATTTGTCATAATTAAAATGACTCTTTTATGGACTTTTAATGGCATGGTGGTAAATGACGAAGATGAACAGCGAAGTAGATTTGTTGCGGTAGGTGACAAGATGGAGTCTAACATTAGCTCCAGTGGGGATGGCAGTGCCTTCTTGGAGGTGTAGTATGAGAGCTTTAGGAGGAAGCGACGATTATCGCTCCATTAGACTATGGAATCACTGCTGTTAACTGGTAGTGAAAAATATTTGAAAAAGCGATTTGGAAAACCTCCAAGCTGAAGCGGAAATAAAGCGGAACAAAAATCACGCCTTTTGTTTTGTTATTTATTGCTAAAATCTACTGTTCTTTGTAAAAACAACAGATCGCCTGTTTTGAAATATTGAATCAGCCGATCAAGTAAATAAACAACGAAGGTGCGCTAACGAATCAAGATGCAATTATGGCGACTATGTACACATGTGGTGCAGCTATGTATAAAGACATTTGATCTATCGATGAAGCGAAAAAACATTTCATGTCTTTGTGATGAAGGATCAACCAGGACTCAATTTTCTTGTTCCGTGATACATACCTCCAGTTGCTACCTTGTTAAACGCTCATGGTAATATTGTTTCTTGTTTGAAGGAAGGTTTTAGACTTTGGGATCTTGGAAATCATAAAATGAATCTGATCATTTAAACAGATGTAGCTCTTGCGACAATAACTCACGGAATATAGTTTTAGCCCAAGAAATTTCGAGTTTGAACATTGAAACATAGCAATGAAAAATCCTTCATCATTAATTTTAATATCGCCTTCGTTTCGCTTCTTTTCTGATACGGTCGGGTTTGTACATACCTGCCATTGCATGATGAATGACATACTTTAAATGCGGATAAAATTGGATACATGCAGGTGAATGTGACCTTCATGTATTATTAAATTTCTGTCCTGATCTGTTCGGTCTGTAACAATTTCTGCTTTGGACAAGACAATCTACGATCAATGTCATCAACGATAAAACCATCTTCGATGTAATGCATACTAATAATGACGCTTTCTTGAATATTCGATTTGAAAAGCGGTCGGTATAATTTATTGCCAACTAATATTAGCCACAAAGGAGCAGAAAAACTCTCTGGTCTATCTAAATAAAGGTCTTAGGAAAGGGCTGAGATAATGAAATAAAAGAAAAGCGATTTAATTTAATAAATTGATGAAAAGGGGTTTTTAATAAATGATGAAAATTTCAGGAAGCATGGAGGATTAAGAAGCAGCGTAGCGAGTTTTAATCAAAAACAAGTTGTTCAAAAAACGGGTAAAGGTGATTTAACTACATTAATATGAATTTAAATGGGATGTAAAAATTTTAGCAGGAAAATTTGAAAGAACGTTTAACAAATGGTCCTTTAGAACCGGACAAAAATACGATAATAGCGCTCTGTAATGAGAACAAATAAATTAGATGCCTATCTTCTTGCAAAACTTTAATTAAATGATTATAGATGAAATGAAAAACATTAAAGATTACATATATGAAGCAGTAGAAAACATAAACTAAATTCAAACCACGAAGTCTTATAAATGGTGACAAACTGCATTACTCCTACTGTTGCTCTGTTGGAAGCTCTGTTGCTATATACTAATCTCGAACTCTCTCTCCTCCTTTAAAATGTTTTAATGCATTAAATAAACCTATTGCCAGGAAAACAAATACCTAGGTGAAAATAAGAGGCGATTTCACTAAAAATCTTGAAAAATAAACGCTACTATCAAAGAATATTATTTGTATTTGTTTAGTGATGACCAATAGTTGGTAAAACACCTTGTTGAATTTTACTGACGCAATTGAAGACCCAAAATGGACTATGATGCGATTTGCTTTGAGATAGTTATACCTTTTCAATTTGATTTAAAACTTTGATTGCTGCGTTATTACATTGAAAATCTGGAAGCGGATCATTATTTATTTGAAAAATCTCTTCAGCCAATGAATGGTGAGAATCTAGGCGTAGATCCATTGGAATGTATTTGAAGTAAATAGACACATCTGACCTATTTATACTGCTAAGGTAGATATTCACTCTATTTTAGTGACTTTCAATATTCAAATAAAAAACTAATTTTAAATAAACATAACTTTTAATTTTGCCTTTAATAGTAGCCATTTCCGGTCATTTTCTCCCCTTTAGATTTAACTTGTTTATCGTTGAAAGTTAGTAGTTATATTACTCTAATGGAAGAAAACAATAATATAAAATAAGTTCTCATTTACTTGGAAAAATCATTGTTATCAACTTACTTGCATTCTGATGCGTTTCCCAACACCAAAGTGAGCTGCCGAATCTTTTGATGATATGCAACATATCTTGTATCTATACGCCTAAAATTATAGAGTTCTCTCAAGGTTCACTTTTATTAATTTAATGAATAGGTTTTCATCTTCAAATATGTCCTTGGCAATTAGTTCATCATTAAGATTTTAAAATAATGTCAATTGATCGCTTGTATCTTTTAGTCTGCAGGCACATCCCTTGAAAGTATGCACATCGGGATATAAAGGTTGTATGGTTTGTATGTAACGGTCATAATACTTTGTATCATATGAAAAAACGGTGTCCCAAAAACTATTATACAACAAATTTGCAACAACGTGAGCGTGAAAGAACATGTCGACACAAATATTATTTTCTCCCAGTCATCATAAAATAATTAGTCTAACAGACAAGAAAATTCAATAGCCTCTTCTTATAAATAACATATCGGTCATGATATTATGCAACGAATGAAGCAGCTGAAGTTGTTAAGATATGTTAATATTGTAAAGCAAAAATGTCGATGCTATGATATTGCTCTTCTGTCATTTGGTCAATCACAAATTTCAAATTCTAATTGATGAAAACTTAAATTAAAACCTAATACGTAGGTCTGCCACTTCATGTCCATCGAACTTTGCTCGATCAAGCATCTCAACAAATACAATTTATAAGGTGTTTGGCTATCTTTAAAGTGGCTGTCTAAGTTGATCTGTGTGATTAAGTGTGTCTGGCGTTTTTCATGGCGGTCTTTAAACAACGTGGGTATAAAAGAAAACCATAAAAAAGCATGAAAATATTTCCCGGTGAAAATCTTCAAGGACAAACTCTTTGTCAAATAAACCTCGCATAGCTCGCGTGACTGAAGGTGCAATATACATTTATCTTATGTTGCATGAAGTAAAGGCACAAATGTCGCGTTCGACAAATCTAACATACTATGCCATAATGGCTACTGCTTTAGTATGTAGCTTATCCATGCTGATCAAAGACATTCATGGTAGGCATATGAAGAGGTAATGACAGGTGACACTCGCGCCCAATGGTGTACTATCATAAACAAAACGAATTATCGCTATCATTATACTAGCTTTCATGGTGGCACCGGACAACACCATGAACAAAAGAGCAAGCGACAGGTAAATGGAAATCATGTTGGGTGCTATTTGTATCGTTGTTCATAATGGCTGCTCCAATGTAACCACCGGTGCAAGGAGGGACTTGTAACTCGTCTGAAATATTATTACAACCGGACAACCAATAATGGTACCATGTTCTACTTTCGCGCGTTTATGACCAACAAAGAATGTACTAGTTTCGCGAAATGGTGGTGATCCTAAATTTTGACCGAACAAAAGCATTGTAGCACTGCGCTCATGTGTCTAATCTCATCCCACCTTCATCATTGACTTTTCGATTTAGCTTGACGCTCTTGAGAACAGCTTTATATCATCATAAACTTTTATGAAGTTTGAAGCAAAGTGGGTCATGGAAATTTCATCGAGCTCTTGTAATGGGTGAATTCAACTTCCATTGTAGAAAGGCGTACTTTAGGAAGGAACATGTTCCATCTCTTGTTTTAGAGACTAGTTGAAGCACATGTCTTGATAATCTCAAGTCTTTAGCGATTAGGCGATTTGCAAATATTGAAATGGAACAACGCTGAAATTTAAATCAATATCTAAAAATATAACAATAATCTCATCTCCATGGAATAATTTTATGTTAATACTTATAACAAAATAATCAATTGCAAGTTTGAAGAAAACTGATGTCTTGCTAAACTAACGTGCTATGGAAATAAGCCTAAAATGACGGACGACATAATGGTGAAAAATTGCAAGAATTTCACATTAGTCACTACTTCAAATCTTTCTTTTGTCATGGGTCTTGAACATGGTTGGTGTGGTTATAATATCTGGTATCGCATTAAAACTATTCTTTACAGTTTACAAGCTGCTAACAAAACCATTGTAAATGACAAAAGATGAACAACAGTGAAATTTGGCTTCTTGTTGGTACGACAAACGGAGGTCTAACATTGGCTCAATGGGGATGGTGCCGCTAACAAATTATGAAACATGACTTTAAGGCGACGATTATGCAATCATTGAAGCTGGAATCATGATTAACTTATTCATGTTAGTGAAAATGATTTAGCGGTTGGAAAACCTCAAACAAATGAAAATATTTGGAACAAATATTTGCCTTTGTTGTTATTTATTTACAAAATCTTCTGCTACTAACGTGAGCAATAGATCAAGGTAATATTTGAAATGCCGGATCAACCACATTCAAGTAAATACGAAGCTTATTTAACAAAATTACTTCAACCAGATCACGAATGCAATTAACGCGACCCTATATGCATGTGAAATACGGCTATGTATAGGGCATTTTGGTCTGTCGGTGAAAGCTGAAAAAACATTTCCATGTATCGCAATAGGATAAACCCGGAATGGTTGCTTCAACTCATAAGTACATACCTCCCATTTTCTTGTTCACGATACAACATACGTGGTACTCTATTTCTTGTTTTGAAGGAAGAAAAGTTTAAGAACTTTGGGATCTTGAAATCATGAAGCGGATAAATCATTTAAATGTGAATCTCTTATCAGCTCTTTCAACAACTAACTCATAGGACACTAGTTTTAGCTGAAATTTGGAATTTCAAACATTGAAACATGGTAAAATCCTTCATCATTAATTTCAATGTCTGTAATTCGCTTCTTCACTGACTTCACCACAGGTCACGAGGTTTGCCATACCTACCATTGCATAATTGGATCTGTTGTTCTTTAAATTCGGATCAATTGGATCCTTTAGGGTGAATTTTCAGCCATATGTGTCTGATAACATCCACCATCAACACTCGGATCACAACTTGATTTTCTGCTGCTTTGAAGCAGAGACAATCTAAGTCATTGTCACATCGGCTGACCGTCATCTTCGATTAGTGTACACTATGTTGGCGTTCGAGATACCTTGGTGAAAGCGAGTTTGGTAACATCAAACCAACCGCCAGCATCATAATAGCCTAAAGGCAGAAGAAACAAGGTCTATGACAAAGATGAACCTTGGTGAATTTATTTTACTGTTGAAGGTGACAAATGATCTATGAAGTTGAAGAAGAAAGATAAACATGAATCCGGAAAAATAAACATCTTTAGAAAGGTAAAGCTTGACATGTTGTCGTGTATTAGAAAAGATGATACAAAAAACACAAAAGGTGAGTATAATATTTCGTACATGCGCTCATGATTGAAGAAAAAGAAAAAGTTAACGATCACGAAACATTTTGTTTCTTATTAAATTGTCATAGTGGTGTTTGAATCATTTGAAGAAGAAATTTGTTGATATGGCATGTGACGGTAGACTTTGTTTCGATGATTTGCCTCGTTTGATAATTATTACAGTTATGTTCTTAATGACTAATCTTGAATAAATATTCGTTTATTGAAGAAGAAGTTCACTACAATGACTCAAATATAGTGATCCGTTATACTCAGCTATGACAATGATAGAGAAAAGTGAAAAAGATCTTTATTTTGTTTTGATTCATTTCGACACCGGAATAACTACAAAATATGATCAATCAAGCTGTCAAAAATTCATGGTTTGGACCAACTTGACAAATAAAGCTTCTTGTTAAAATTTCTCATATTGATTTACATTATAAAACACATTGATTATGATTGCAGATGAGGTGGAAGCTAACACATATGATCAAATGATACAAGATGATTCCATACCATTTCATTTAGTCATTTCAATTTTGAAGGTAGGTGAAAAAATCTTCAAATGGAAAGCTTTTATGTGAAAATCGCTTAATCTCGTTATTGAGATGAGACAGATAACAAAAAAGTTATTAGCGTGCAACGCCAGTTGACCACAAATGAAATTGAAGGTCATATTAGATGAAGGTAAATGGAAGGCGAATAAATTATTTAATGATAAAGAAGATTCTGCCCTTTTGTTTTAAGCATTCAATTAAAGCAGAATCTTCATATTATCTCTCCAAAAGAAAAATATGAACAACTAATGGGATATCGATTTCAACTTAGACACATCCTGATGAGTCTTCTCAAGTTTTGATGAAGTCTATTAATGACGTGTTGGATGATATTTTATGATCAAAATATTTCTCGTGACTTTATGTAAACTCAAAAGCGATATGCTGATATGCCGCCAATCTGGTAACCCAGTCTCTTTGTCATTTTTAGCGGTCGTCACAAACTCTAATCGAAAATTGCATTCATGGTATGAAGAAAAAAGTAATCCATTGGATGAAGCTAAGTCCAAATTATTACGCAAGCGGGTCATATGGGTGTTTTTAGAGGTAGATAGAAATCCATATTAGCAAATATTCTGTTTTCATGGGTGCCTTTGATGGTTCTCTTGTTGTTCATGACATGAAGAAATCAACGCCAATGATTTACCAATACTTGTAGTTGCACATTGGTTGTTCATTCATGATCGGTGATAGACCATTCTAAGTAAGTTGTATTGAACTATTCATATTAGGCTTTATGTTCGATTTATAAGTTGTGTTTAAGTATCGTAGTCGATTTCTTGAATTAGGTGATCATTGTGTCATTAAATCATCGATTTGATCATATGCATTCGATTTTAGTTTTGATTCCATTCCCAATATTAGATGAAGAAACGTGATATATCTCCCAAAAATATTTACGTTCTTAGCGCCTCAAAGGAAACTACCATCATGGAGCCAATATTGGAAGTGGAATATTTCCATCCTAAAGTAAAATCATTTCTGTTTACTTCATTGTTTAGGTGTGCTCAATACGCTCATTCATACGCATTAGTTGGCTGTACCATTGTCGCTTGAAAAGTTTTTCTCATTTTCATCATGCTTGTACCTTAAATTTAATTAAAAATTTATCAAAGTTCATCTAAATTGTTCATCTCATCTCTGATCATAAATGTTGTTTAGTCAAAGTCATTTTAGTTCTAGGTCTACATTTGGTCTTTAAATGTTAAATATTTGCATGACCATGAACCTTTTCAACAAGTTTAGTTCAAAATGCTAATAGTAAATAATAACAAGGACATTCTTCTTCAAACTCTTGTTTTGAAAGAAATGATCAGGGTATTTTGTAATAAAATACCATCTTTCCACCATGTTGTACTTCACCATACAAACTACGGTTTCGCTTTACGGTTTGATACACCATCTGTAAAATCAACCAATTTCATCATTGAGCTCTGAAAGTCGTTGAAAACAAAAAAAAGACAAAAGTTGTATTAAATGAAAAAGTGCTGGTCAAAAAATATTACAAAATGGGTTTGAAAAACAATAATTAAAACCATGTCTATGAGATATTTCTTAAAGGCCATTCGTTTACATCGAAGTATTGAAAAATCAAGAAAGTACGATTTGAGGGTTTGGAGATCATGCGTTTTAGAAAAATGACATTGTAGCAATTAAGCGATCTGACGCATTGAAGATAAACTGGCTTCTTTCGCCATTATGGCCTTGTAAATGGCTAGGTGTATTTTCTAAAGAGCAGCGCATTGAGCTTATTGTGTACAGTCGATAAACGGTGTCATCTTTGCTCAGAATTCAACAATTTCAAACATTTGTCGATAGTATGTGATGCTCCTATTATTAGATCTTATTTGATGTTTGAAGGAAGATTTGATTTAGTTGAAAAATATAAACCTGCTATTTATCCCAAAAGTCTGTCCTTTAGGTTTGAAATTGGTGTTTGAAGTACAATTTGGATGTGAATACTTTCCATCATGATTCTTTCCTTTATAACTCTGCCATTATAGTTAATCGCCAACCTTTTAACCTTCCCAACTACTCATATCCTTGGCTACATTACTAAAACCTTACCACTCCTATCTCTTTCCCCTTTCATATTGTTTGCAAAAGTTTTAAGTCATAATCCCCATCAAATTGATTATTTCACGTGTTCGCTGACAATCCTCTTTATTGTTATATGGGTCTCATTATCCTTAGGTACATGTTGTTAAAACAAGACACCAATTGCTCATTCGATATTAAACGCTTATCCCAAATTGTCGGTACAACACCATATAGAACAAATTCATCATATGAGATGTAATGAAATGATCCAATAATAAAGTTAATGTCTTGGTCATAAAAGTAGCGAAACGTGGAAAACCATGTAGCTGATGCAGACTGCCAATAACATGTGACAACATTCGTATTTTATTATTGAGCAGTATCCTAAGTTGACTGTCAAGATTAGTTCATTTATTTGTCATTTACGTGGTCATGTAAACTTCTTTGAGTGAACTTCACTTTGACACAAGACTATTACGAAGCGATCAAATACAAACATGAGTGAAGGTGAATAGAATATGGTGGATAGAGGAAACATGTAAACCCTTGAAGCGATTGTGGCGGTGTTTCCGTTCGGTTTAAAGTCTATACATTATTAGAAACTCATTATTAGATACTTGATGCGACAGTAAATTCTCTTGCGTCTTTATACGCCATATGGAACTTTTGATACATTTCACGAAGTGAATGATGAATATTCATATGTTGAAAACATAAGCGCATGACTATTGAATGTGACTAAAGACGTGTGCAACATTTGTCATTATGCTCTCATTAAAATCATAATTACATCAACTTGAATTAGGGCATATGGGATGATTCATTTTAGTAATGATTTTCATTGTTATTAAAGTTGTTCATGATGAAACTACGATTTGAACTCTGAAGGTGAACCTATAAATTATCGGTCTGTTGACATGTCAGAAGAAACCCACAGGCTGTGTTGTTAGCATTACAATGATACTATCTCCACCAGGGTGGAAGAATCTCGTTCATCTTCATCGGTCACGATGCTATCTCCCTTGACGTGGAAAGGGTCTGTATGCGACATCAAGCATGATGCAGGCGAACGAAAATCATGGTGAAAGCCCTTCAAGCGAAGACAACGAAGATTACCTTTCTTGATGTTGATTTAACATCTCTCGACTCAAGATGAAAGACCATCCGGTGTTGGAATTATTGCTGACCATGAAGTTATGACTGGTGGGTTGTAAATTACTTGAAGCGTTGAATAAACAAGAGGATAAACACTCTGAAGTTAACCGATAAAGGCAAGGTGTGCGGTGAGTAACTGACACCTTTAATGATTGCTTGAAGGTCCTTCGACTTGTCTTGTTGTTTGCAAACAATAAGGACGTCATATCATACATAATCACTATTAAACCCCATCACCGTTTGAAACAATAAGTCCTGGCCCAGGTTGAAAAAAACGAAAACATTGAAAAAGCGGAATCTCGAATCTTAATAAACTTTATTGAAGGTGAACGATGGAGACATGTCAATTATGGAAAATTTAAATATTTTCATTTATGGTGCACAGCAATTTATAGCTGATTTCTATTATGTAATATGCAAACCATACTTCGTTTGATCTGCAATTGCATTTTAGTTTGTGTGATAAAAAATGCATTCTTAGGAATGATTTGGGCTATTTCATGAAGATTACGGGTGGTCTTAAGAATTAATGATTAAAGCCGCCTTCTTGCCCTTTTTGCACTAACGAGACACGTCTTGGGAATGTTTAGTTTAGAAGCAATGAAACCAACATCCAAATTGAAAAAATTCACCCAGGTTGGATATGGAACATAAGGTTTCAACGACTATCATGAAGCTCAATTTGAAATTCAAGGAAGTGCCCAAAAACAGAGTTCAAGAGTATTTGACTCTACATTAGGTTTTAGGCAACGTATAAAGAAAATTTTACTTCAATTTTCACTTTCATTTCGAGAAGGTAGTGATTTGTTAGTTTCTTTTGGATGTAATTTTGTTCTATGATGTAATTTTAGCTATGATGTAAATTTTAGCATTTCTTTCAAGAGGATTCATTCACTGGTAAAAGAAGGTAAATAGATGGATCAATTTCCTAGCATATAGAGAAAGGTTGTTTCGCATTATTCGTTTTAGCTCATGTTTAAATTAGTTGAGCAGCTAGAAGGATAAACTCGACCCTAAACGTAGGAAGGTTGGATAATTTATATATTTTTTTTAAAGGGCATTGCCAAAGGTTGAACTCTTGGAAAAAGTTTAACACTCATTATGTATATCATTTACGGTTTTAGCAAGAAAAACCAATTTTAGTGACCTTGTTGGTTCTTGTGAGCTTAAGGTTTTCAATAGTATAACTTCTCATATTATTTTAAGTTTCATTAATGTGATATGTACGCATTTCTTCTCACTACTTAAGATTAACAAATAGTGGTGATTAAAATTCATTAGTTATTTAATTGCTATCTTGTGAACTTTTGTTTAGTTTTATGTTTCCTTGATTTGAGAGAAATCCCAACTCTCTTACCTCTGACTCTCGGCCAATCTTTTTCAATCCATTTGTTTGATTTAATACATCAAATTCATTTCCTACCACCTTTAATTTAGTCTGCGAAATGCGCTCATCCCCAAGCCCAAGTTATCTTTCCTTTTCCAGCAATCCTAATCAAAATCAAACACACTCCTGTTGTTGTCTGTTACAAATCGATTTATTGTTTTAAGTGTCTGCGCCTTTGAATATTTTCGACTGAGATGCAACGAAAACCCTCTCCTGCTGTGGAGCTGGCCTCGGGGAGGAGGGTGACGTGGTTTGGTGTTACCCTAAATCATATTCCTTGACTTGGTAGATTTGAGCTATAACAAGGTGTCATCTTGTGTTCACTCCTGGGCCAGAACGGTGTCTCATTGTTTACTCCCATCAGGGTGTAATTTCCTGGGTTTCTTCATCACTTCATCATCTTCCTTGACTGGTTTTCTTGAAAGAGGTATGATCTGCTTTGATGAAAGACCTCTTCTGTCTAATTTGAAAGTATTTCTTCTAGAATTTTTGGTTTGTTTACAGTTTTTGATTTATGTTTTGAAACTATTTGGTTTTCTCAAGTGTCTCAGCTGTGTTTATTCTAATCATATCTCATTTTTCTACTTCATTCTCAATTTTAGCATGCAGTGTGAAATTAAAACTATTGTTGCCATAACCTTTCTTTATTTTCAATCACTTCCTTCGGCATTTTAGGTTAGCTTATTACCTTTTACTCCCTCTTGCATGTCTCACAAGGTTGAGGATCTCTTTAAGCCAATTGATAACATGTAGATCAAAATCCTTGAAATTTCTGAGCTGGAAAACATAGAAAGTTTCTGTAGGGAGGAGTACATTATAACATATGAATCTGGTCCCCGATATAGTCCAGACACTCTCTCGATGTTTATTTTAAAGTCATTATTCTAATAGGATTTGAAAGGTTTCTTGTAATTTCACATTGTTTAATAACTAGTTGATGAAAAGCAAGGGTCATTTGTTAAATTAGGGTTAAGCCTTTGAACCATTTCGCTTCTCCTAATATTTGAGAAAAACATTCTAAGTTTAATAGTTTTATATTGCTAACCCATTTGTCAAAGTAGCGTGGTATGTCCACATTGACAATAGTGGAACTACTAACATCATATAGAGGAATCTTGGTGATAATCCTGGTGAAACAACTAAAAATGAGAAGGACTAAGGAGCATGTACATGTTGCTATGATATGTGGTTATAGGAACAATGGAGTATTAACAATGGAAAATTTACAAAAGATCGAGTTAAATGAAAGAAGGTGAACGTTGATGGGAATGAAGTTATTGTAAAATTATGTTAACAAGGTGAATGCATTCAAAGCTAATAAATTTATCAACTACGAAATCTGGTCTAAATGAAAAGCTTTGGTATTCAAAGTGCGATGGGAGGGATATTCTACAAGTCTTTGAGGTTTTTGATCAAAATTAGTTTTGAATTGGTTTTATAAACAATGAAATTTTAGTCTAGAGAACTTCCCTGAAATGGCACGGAATTGTCAACTATGGCAGAGGATTTGAGCTTGGAGATAGATCTAGTAATTCTTCTAAGCAGACTTTGGACCAACAAATACGGTTTTAAGAAGTATAACGGTCAGAACACAAACCAAATTGTGAAAAAGTAACAATCTACAAAGTATTCTTGTTCAAGGTATTAATGATGTTTGTTAAGTAAGATAAAGTTTCCTAGTAGGTCTGTAGAAAATATTGAGTCAACGAATACTAGCTTGATGGGTCACCACATGGAGGATCTTCTTGTTTTATGGTTGATTATTGTCCACCATAAATAATGAAAACAAATATTATTGGCTAACACTAAATTCATGAAATCTAAATAGAGTTTTCTAAGTTTTGAGTCTTGTGTTTTGTAGTTTATTACTAGGTATTCTAAGTATAAGCCATGCCTATTTTGGCTCACATGATTTGCAAGATTGACGAAGCAAACAACTGAATTTGTCGAACCACTTTGGAATCATTCAACCTTCTTGAATTCATGGAATCTCTCTATATAAGTGTTTTCAAGTAATGTCTCTTTATGTCTTGTTTTTATGATATTAGTAATTGAAGTTCTAAGAGACTTGTTTGTTTGGTACGAATAAATTAGTAGATTGAGATCTGTTGATGTGACTAATTGAAGGATGTTTTATTCGTAGATGGACCATGGCTTGTTCTCATTAGGCTATGGGTCATAAAAGTTGGTGTTCTTATTTCTGCAGGGTTTTTATAGGAGCTTAAACTAACATATCAAATGGATCTCATAATTAGGTTGTGATATGACTTGATAATAAGTTTAGCAAGCCAACAAAGCTATAATAGTCGATTAGATCTTCTAGCTCTGCTTAAAGCAAAGAAAAGCCTTTTAGGTAACTATTTGAGGCAAACCAAAGGATGGGCATATAGACTTCTTTGGCCCAGGACTTTAATAAGCAAACCTTTAATACAACAATCCATTAATCCTAGAATTACTTTAGGACAAAAGAAAACAGAATATGTGATGAAAATAGATTAAAAGAAAAGATAAACCTATCTTCTTTGTCAACACTCAAAAATATAACTAAGCAACATTTAAGAGCGAGAAAAAGAAGGCAAGGCATGAGCTTACTGGTTTAGACTCTACAGTATACTTCAAGAAAGGCCTTACAAACAATATTTCAAATTGTACCAAAAGACGAGAGACTTACCATGAACTTCTATTTGAAAGGCAGCTCTGAATCATTTCTAAAGACGACAAGCTAGATGCATTTGGAAGAAATTAAAATTGTCTAGTCAAACCTTGTAGAAGAAAACATAAAGATAAGGTAACAGGCAGAGAAATAGGTTTGCTAAAACAACATATACTACTCAAAAATTTACGTTCTTTTAATAGGAAAACAAATAGAATGGAAAACATGGAAAAAACAATGACAAATGAGAAAACTTCTGGTAACTGCATGGCTAAAGAATCTTGTTGACGTTAGCACTTATTACTATTGATCAAACGATTACTGTGCTGGTATACAGTAGCTCTACTGCAACTGAGAGCTTTCTCCAAAATCTGACTAGCGATCCTCAACTAGCTAAAGCAACATAAATCAATCAAATATCATCAACTAACTTGACCCTTAAAAATGAAGCTCATGTCGTGTTGCTCTTTTAAAGAAGCAAGGAGTGGTGCTAAGCTAAGTTTTAAAATATCATTTATTAGAGTTAATGATTTTGACCTTTGATACATGCAACTCGAGAAAAAAATATTTGAAAGGTACTTCTACTGAAATAACAACTCCTATCTTAACTTAAAGTTAATTTGCGGCAAATGTTTGACTTCTGAAGCTGTGATAACTTTACAATAACTATTTGTTAGATGAAAATATCCTGCATTGCTGTGTAATACTTAGGTTTTGATATTTATTGAAGAAAGAAACATGTTACAGCAATTGGAAAAATAGGCTTTGAAGAAATTGTTGTGAATTTCATCCTTGAATCATGTTCTAGTAATCTTCCTTTGTTTTATCATTGAAACTCTATTTGGGCGCTAAACTCTAATCTATTCTTGTTGTCTGTTCACTATCTTTTCCATTTGGTCTGCCTTGTTAATCCTTTTAATTAATCACCTTATTAACCTTTAATCCTCAATCTCTTGTTGTTTGTCTTTATTATCTTTAAGCTACTGCTTTATTTGGCTAATCCTTCATAATTTGCTCTTTGACATATGTTTAATAATAATCTTTATTAACTTCTATATGATCCTTTGTTTTTTTCTTCTCATAACTGTGTTTGTGTGTCTTAGCGGGGGATGCGGCTCTTTTGTCTTTGAGTTAAATATGTCCGATAGTCATGTTTCATAAATGAATTAAACAATATGAAACCTCGCTTGCTTAATTAAATCAAACCTCTAGATCGTCACCCAAATGTTAATTAGATATTCTTGAATCATTGAAATTCATCTTATGCATTTTACATACGTGCTTTTACACAAAAAACAACTAATTAGATTTAAAACACAGAGGTTTCTTATTTTAGGTTTTAAAGCTTTTACAAAGCGAGAAATGGTGTTTTGAGCAATTGATAAGCCAAAACCAGTACAATTTTAAAACAGTGATGTTTAAATTTATAGGAGAAAAATGGTTTTTGAAAAAGCAGGAGGGTGCTATTTTATGATGACTGATGATGGTATTTAGGCGAACATGCGTTAAATGCAACACCTCTGGCAACGAAAAAAACCATATCAACGTTGAAGAAGATTATGTAAATGGGCACAATTAAATTTTCTATGTCTTTGATCAATAAATTGGATCTGGGGCAAAGATGATGATAAGCGCAAACATTAGTGACGAACAAGTGGTGCAGGCGGTGGTGAAACATTGCGTTGGATAAAGGCGATGATCGATAATGTGATGGTTATTATGGGAGTCGAAGTACACTGGCGAGAAGACTGTCGTTTGCATTAGGAGGGTTTAAATTTATGCGGGTGTATTATATGGTGGAAAATTTATAAAAGCAGGGCTTGGGCAAAGGATAAAACAAAGTAAACATGTCATTTTAGAGAAAGGTTAGGGTCACATAGTGCGAGAGCTAAAAATGAAAGGTCTTGGGTGGTATAAATTTAGGTTTTATATTAAAAACAAAAACTCTTTAATATAAAACAAAAGAGACTAGGAATATGTAACTTTTAAAGACTTAAAAGCAATGTGAAGCATTTTTGTCCTAATGTGTAGGGAAAATGATGAAGGAGAAAGTTTTGAAAAGAAATGGGTTTTAAAAGGAAAAAAAATAAGAATAGACTAATTAACAGATGAGGAGGAGAATAAAAATGGACAAACAAATACATGGTAAGTCTTTTTAAACTGACCAAGGTAAAAGCTGAGGAAAGTAGGGTTGAATTATGGTGAAATAGGTTTATTGGGATAATGAAGGCAGGTGAAGTTTCTAAAGATAGATGGGCCAATAATTCTGTCTTTGAATTAACTGAAGATCAATAGTCACCTAGTGAACTTTGTAAAATCTGAGAGGGATAACAAGGGTCACAATATAATCCTATTAAAGCTATTAATAATGTAAGAGGGACGATAATAACAATGTTAGATTCTGAGGCACAATAATAAAAATAAGGGCTACAAAAAAATAAAAAAATAAGGATGAAGCCCATGTGGTGTGGAAGCGTTGATAAATTGCTATTAAAACGCTTCTCACATTGTAGGTATGATCCCGAAAACAAATAGGTTTAAGTTAAATATCGTTACCAAAATAACAACAACAACAACATTAAAAGACTAAATATTAATATGAGACCTATTGCCTCTCCTTCAAAAAAGTGTCCTCAACAACGAGTACAGGTGTGCAGCCTTAATTCTCGTCATCATATGAGATCTTGATGCAAATGGTATATGATGAATGCGAAAGGTGATCGTTCCTGCATTTGTCATGTTCTTGTTCGTGACCATAGGGTTCAATGTCGTTCTCCTATCGCAGTTTCTAAGAATATTTAACACGGTACAAATATTTCATATAACCTTCTTTAAGCATAAACATGCTAAATGAAAAAGCAGCTCCAATTTGTATGCCATGGTACCAATCTTGCAACACAACATGAGACCATAGTACTTCAGAATAATTTATTAATACAACAGCTACTTGAGGGACATTTGTTTGTATGGTTGTATACATATGATAAAGTCTCATCGAAAACTATATTGTTGCGATGTTGATCACTGTTGTTTCATTAAATTTTACAGTAAATTTAGGTGTCCTTTAAGGTTTGAAACTTCTTGTTGATGTCGATATGATATTTGTTGTGGTGTAGGTACTATATTAAAGATGATGTGATATACGGTGGATAATGTCCATAAAGTGCCATAAATGGGATCATTTTATTTAACATTGTGGAAGAAGTGTTTTACCACCATTCATGATGGTAACCACTTGACCAATTGTGTTTCTTATGGGATAAAAATACAAACATAACCATTTGAACATTTTATTCACTATCGGTTTGAAGCCATTGAATTGAAGATGATAGATCATTGTAATTTAGTTGAAGTACCCAAGCAAAAGAATTATTTTGTCCAAAAATTTCGATGATAGGATCTCTATCACTTACAATAATCTTTAATTCCATGTAACACAATTGTTTATAAATATGTGTAATGGTATGTATACACTTTAAATAGATGATATAATGTACAAGTGTGCCATACTTCTAGCAATCTATCAACTACATGATGACACTCTTTCCTTTGGAATTAAAATGAAAAGCTGACAAAATCATTGATCCTCTCCTTCTAGCATTGACTTGGAATAGATAAAGGTTGTAGGGAGCTACGGGTCTTAATTGTCTCCAACTTTATTTCTTGGAAAACTAAACATTACATGGAATTTTAATATGGATTTAAAACCGTCCCAAAAAATTCTTTCTGCCACCTTGGTATGTTTTAAAATATAAATTGTCCTCTAAAGTATGCAATTCAAAGAATCTTTTGTTTGTTTGGAATTCTTACAAAGATATAAGCGATCTTTATTTACTGTAGAAACATTTTCCATCTAAATGTATCGGATGTCTTTAGGATCTTGTTTGAATGATGTCACACTTCAAATCCTTCTTCATTCATCATAGCAGTTATCAATTTGGTTGGATAATATAAATATTTCATCATCTTCTCTTCATTCTTTCTTGAAATTACCTGCAACAATATTTAGCTTTATTTTAGGATGATTTCAAAGTCATATTAACTGTCTTTCGCGACCATTTTTACTTCTCTTATTAGATAGTCTTTGTTCAAAAATTTAAGACTATCATGATCAGATTAACTTGAAAATATCTTCCGACAAATGGTCTGCGCACATTCTTTAGTGCATGTAATATTGCTAACATTTCCTTCTCGTAAATATCTTTAGTAAATACTTTCCTTTGTTTAATTGACTTTCAAAATCAATGGTCTTCCTTCTTGCATTTCATGCACCAATTCCATTTCAAGGCATCCCATTCCTGAAAGGTTTTGTGGTGGTAATAGCTAAGACTAGTGCTAAACACATTACACTTTAATATGTTCAAAGACCTAAGTTGCTTTAGTCATAATACATTTTCTTCAATAATCTTGTTAGAGGTGTTGCTATTCTTCCCATAAATATTAACAAACTTGTGATAATACCTTGTTAACTTTAGGAAATCCTGTAACTACTTTGTAGTTGTCTGATTTTCCATTCGTAATGACTTCAATTTTGTTGGTCTACCTTAACACCTGCGTGAGATACAATATGACCCCGAGATATTCACCTCTTTTATCCCAAGAAACATTTGGATGTTTTTGCATATAATTGTTTCTCTCCAATAGTTTCTTTCCTCCATGTTGGTTGTAATCCTTCAAGACCTCGCGTTGGTATATCATCAAAAAATACTTACACAAATTTTCTAAAGGGTTTGAAAATGATTGTATTATTGAAATGTAAGTGCGATTAGTAGCTGACTTACGCAATAAAAATTCATAATGACCCTCATAGGTTAAATATTGTTTTGAATATCTTGATCTTGTTCTAATTGATGATATCTGAACGAATCCAACAGTAGCGAATTTCTCATATAATTCGTAATAATTCATAAATCCATGAGGAATGAGAAATTTATCTTTAATAATGGCTGTTAAATATAATGAAGATACCGTGCCATGATCCATCAACTTCTTGTACTAATATTCACGGAAAATGACTTTGACTGATTTAGCGTTATACATGACCTCTAACATTTCTGCAATCATACATTCAATTTCACTCTTTTGGACATAAGGATATCTATAAAACGGTGTTTGGAGGATCAGTTCACGGAATCAAATAGATAGCATGATCATGATCGAATAGGTGGCGGTCACTTGGGAGTTTCAAACACCTTGAAATGATTGTCCAGACTTTTTGTGAGTCTAGAAAATAGATAGTTTTGATGTTGGAACTTCTAGTGAGCATAATTGTTGAAATTACACCTAAATTGTTCTTTCTTAAATGTCGCGACATTAGAGCTTATTATCTTTCGACTTCCACTGCGATACGTAATTTGACACTTTCATACGAAAAAAATTCGAAAAAATTCTTGAAAATTAAAGCTATGGTCCCCAAATATTGTTGCCATTGTGCCATTGATACTGTATGCTTTTACCATTGGAATGGAAAGCATTGAAGCATATTCAATAAATATTCCCCCATGGTTATTGATATTGTGGAATTTTCAGGAGAAATTTATAGTTCCTCCATTTGCAACATCACTTCGACATTTTTTGGTCTTGAAATTTATGAAAACAATTCAATTCATGGTACCTTTAATGGATAAAACTATGGGTACTACCACATTAACTCAATCAACGCTATAACTTTCTTCTTGATATGTCTTCTATCTTCAAGAGCTTGAGGAGTTGTAATTCTACGCCAATGCATTACTGCGATATGGTGGGACTCATCTTCTTCTTCTAGGGTTGGTTCCTAAGTGTATATCTCTTAACTTTTGAAGTTTCTTGTTCATGTTCTTCCTCCTCTTCACAATCATATGTAAATAATTTCTTCTCAACATATGACCTTTAGTGTATTTTCTCCTATGTATACATGACACTTTTTGATCTTTTTCTTCCAATTATTTATTGAATTTAAACCCTATAGGTTGTGGAAGTCTAGGGTAACAACACTTCCATATTTATAGATGTAGGTAGTAGCTTCCTTGTCACCCTTGCTACATTCAATTTTCCTGCTTTGAATGCCTTCTCCAATGGTCGGTTCCCAAATACAAACCTCTGTCGGATGTTATCCTTTAATTTATAAAACATCAATCTTGTGTTCCTCTGGTCTCCAGTTACCTTATATTCAATTTGCGGAAATCTCAATATTATCCCTGTGAACCCTTTTGTTTGAGATTTATCAATTGGCTAAAAGTGTTGTATTTGTGTCCTCGCAATATTATCATTTCCTCCTGCATTGCAAGTGACAATTTTTTGTAGAACAATAAATATACAAATGTATTTTGTTCTAAATAAAGGATTTAGTATTATTGCCTTTTGTTATACGCATTAACCAGAAGAGATCAAAAATATTTCTCCATATAATCCATTCGCCCAGTTCTGAAAATTTAGCTTAATGGCTTAACCTCTAGCTCCTCATTCAATTGTCAACCAGTGGGTGTTACTTATTTCAAAATTTCAACCACAGTATATATAAGTGAGGATCAACGATAATTCTCTATGTATATGAAAAAGTTATCTAATTCTTGAAGATTCAATCAACTCAAGAAGCAGGTATACAAGTGAAGATCGACGATAGTTGCTCTATATTGCTTGTGAAAAGGTTATCTAATTGTGAAAGTTCAATCGCTCAAGAAAGTGAAATGGTATAATGCGACTAACTATCTGTCTAGCTAGGAAGGAGAGAAAACATATGATTAGTGAATATTAATAGATTGAGCAATGACCTTGATGAATTGAACAACAATTACTAATATAATTTTGATAGAATATATTGCCAACTATTAATTGACATCTTTACGTAATTAATCAACAATTGGATGCATTATTTACCAAGGGAACCTCTAATTGTTCTAAATAGATAACATTGAACAATAATTATCTAGATTCATAAAGGTAACTGTCTAAAGGCATTGGAAGATGAAAACATCTATGACGATGGTGTTACTATAGCTAGAAATCACAGATATTAAACTGTTATGGTAGAAAACTATGACATAATAGTTTCTGTTTTACAACAAAGGTGGAAAAGATAATTAAAGCGCATCGGACGGTGAACATCGAATGCCTTAAATATTGCTTTGACACATAAGTTAGTAGAAACTCCCATTTGAGCCCAAACACATAAGTTCTAGCATGGTAGAAAATCTCAAAAAATAATTGTTCATATAAAAACTCTATATTGATTGAAGAATGTCTGAAGGATGGCGAGCAGTGCTGTCGTCGTTGTTCTGAGAAGAATTCTGTTCAACTCACTTCTCTGGTTCATCCTTGGTCATACCGGCTGATTTTTCGCACGTGTTGGGATGAAGTATTTTTCCAAATGGCAATGGTGAGTGTGTTGTCGTTGAGTTCTTCAGCGATAGACTGTCTTTCATGTATTTTCTCATCGTGAGGTTACTGTAGTTCGTAATTATATATCATCATTTGTCTTTTGTTCATCTTCAGGATTAATTGCCCACTCATTTACCTACTTGAATAAAGATGAAATAAGTCAAAATTGTCATTGTTTAGACATGTTTCTTCTGATTAGTCCTTTATCTTGATTTTGTATTAATCCTTATTTATTTTAATGGTGAGAGAAATCCTAAATATATGATAATTCAAAGTAAAATTAGGTGAAATCATACCTCAATTTTATTTAACATCCGTATTCGGTCCTTACCATCAAACTTCCTCCTTTTCGATGGAATATGGTGGGTCTTCATCAACATTGATTTGTAAAATCATGATTAACATTTATTTTGTTCTCATCATGAGTTTATTCTACTATATTTTGCCATTAGAATCATTTGTATAAAACTTTGACAAACGCTTCGCCAGTCTTCACATGTCTTCCTTGGTAACTTCATTTTGTATTCCATGTCTTCCATACCATTTTCAAACATCATATGCCATTCATACCTTTCTTCATCATCACATCTTCCATCTTGCAGTTCCAATTTCATTATTATGCTTTTAGATGAGATGGTGGGTTAATGTCTGAATAAATCTTGATTCAATCTTTCTTAGTGCTCTTGTTTCAAAATTACGATCAATTGATTGTGTGTTTAATGATGGAAAGAAAAGGTTCTAAATAAAATTGTTAATTACATCGCCTGCATGTTGTCTTTAAGTTAAAAACTTGTCCAATAGTTAGAATAAGTGCGACGACATTATCATCATCATACCGATCTTCGTTATTAATTATTGGTGTATGAGGATAAAGTAAGTTGTTTTGTTTCATGTGCAATTGTCATTGAACAGGATCTAGTGATAAAAGCATACGGTGTGTAATAGCAACCTTCTAAATTGAGATGTCTGACTTTGTTTTAATCTGCTGATACAACAAATCAATTAGGTATTTCGATTCAAGCGAAATAAATGGAATCCTCAACGCTCTCCTTAAAGTTTAATTGTGAAAACGATGTTTCTAGAATGGTGGTATACTACGATTGTGTTATTGTTGTAACAATTGTAAGTTTAAAGGTCATTATGTTAATTACGACACCTAAATCTACTGCGAAACGAGGTCATTGTTTTACCAATCTAAAAAAGCATCATATGGGATGGCGGAATCACCATATTTCACGAGAAGGTTACAAAGTGTCTGGGAACAAGTCTGCCACGGTATCTTTGTCTGAGGGTCTTTAGTTTTCTACCAGTTTTAACACAAGTATCTGTTATTCACGGCATAAATTGGTGTCTCTTAATATAGTAAAGTGAAATTTTAACATACAAATTTTAATTCTAAAGATTAAGTAGGTGTTTTAAAGGCGTTCTAATTAATAGCTAAGAATAGTGGTTGTTGGCTAACATTTTTGTTGAAAAGTGGTTATGCTTTCTTATGTTTCTAAGTTTCATCTTTATAGTCGAAGAAGTTATGTCATCAATAATAGGCTCTATTTTCCGGATCTTAAATGAATATCATTACATTGCACATAGTAAAATATAGGCGATTCACGAATATCAATGACTTGCACAACTTTATTATTAGGTTAGGTTGGTTGCTGATGGTGTAGGGTCTCATTTAGTTATTTAGCCGAAGCATTGTTCATGAGAAAGATTTGTTGGGATGAGGCAATTGATTTGGTCAAGTTGTTGCTTCAATTTGAATTCCAACGATTAAATAGCATCTTTAGGTTCATACCTTGTCACTTTTGGTTGCCATTGTCTTCTTTTGAAGGTGTGATGCTTTAGCCGACTTCTTCTTGAATTGTTTGTAATGCGCCTTTATTCGATAAGGAATGGACATTGTTTGTTCATAGTCTTTCTCACAAAGGGTGCAAATTGGTATTTATCATTGGGAATTCCCTTAGTGGATGTTTGTCTGCCGAACGGGCTTGTTGATTGTACGCGCTTGACTGCTTCTTCTTAACTATGATGTCAATTTGTGAAGCGAAAAGACATCTTAGTTTTAAATTCTTTAAAAATTAATTACACCTGTTGTTCTTGTTGTCCTCCTTTAGGTAAGTTGCACTATTGAATAGGTAGAATCTCTATTGTATACGTTCCTTGGGCTCACCTTGAACACCTCTTAGAAAGTTCGACAATCTCGTATGATTCCTTGGGCCATATCTCCTTGCGACATGTTTAACATATCTAATCATCGTGAAGCACTCTAAGTAATGTTGTTTTAGTTGTACCTTGTAATGGGATGATCAGATCTACTGACGTATGTTGTCTTCATGACCTCTCTACATAGTCCTCCAGTTAAATAAGCTTTTGTATGATGAATAGTTCATCATACTTTCTCTGCAAATAAGTCAGTCTTGATATTTAGCGGTTACATTATACGCTCCCCATGTTGTGATTACGACTTCCAGGCTCTGAACCATCTTAAAGCATTTCAAAAGGTGGTGGCGTTATTTTGAGCATTAGTAACATAATCATAACCATAATATATCAAATTAAAGAAATTCGTAGAATCTTTAGAGGATAAACCATGAGTTAGGTAAAGCAGAACCAATAAATTTTTCGCAAAATTGTTCTGTGAGAGATCAACACGATAGAAATCCCAAAATGAAGAATTTCATCCTTCGCCCCTTGGATCTACGTCCTCCACAAAAATAATCATTGTTTCCCTTCCATTGTTGGCTCTCTCGCACTTTTCGATCGTCGAATCTTATAAAGCTCTTCAATATTTTCAACGGTGGTCAACATATATTGTTCCTCGTATATAACGGTTACTAACACTATACGACTCTCAACCCAACGAGCTGCTGGTTTGTATCCATTGGTTCTTCTATCTTTTAGGACTTCTTCCTCTATTTTGTAATAAATTGAGAGGATGAAGTTTTGGTCTTCGAGAACCAATCTACTGTGATGATTAAATATTTAATCTGATCTAAATACAATAAAAGTGTTCTTCCTCCTTCTTCCTTTTTGCCACACCATGAGTTGATTTTTTCTTGGTTTCATCCTCTCATACAATTTGCACATTAAAAAAGAAAAAGATTAATGCTTTTGAAATCTGTAATTTCCTTCCAGGAAGCAGCGCCAAAATGTTGGTCACTTTAATTGGCACTGCAATTCAAGCTCGCAAATTATCCTTCCAGTATTTTATTCAAGAACAATCGCATACTGGATATGTCCAATCTCAAAAGCAAAAGCAATGTTGTAGTAAACGCACAATTCTCCAGTCATACAAATCTAATACACTACCATTTAATCAAGGCGGTCAATTATGCTATAGCGAAAATGTAATTCTATGTTGCAGTTTAAATTTAAATAGAGGAAAATCAATCACGGAAAACCAATCAACCATAACGAGAACAGGACCCTGTTCACAGCAATTAGAACTGACACGTTACGTACTAATCACTACATAGCAAGATAACTCAGAGACGAAGACCCTATTCGCAAAACGGAACATGGAAAGCACTTGTCTCATACAGCTATAATCACTACTATGACGATTAGTGGGGCTTGAAGGACCTATTCCTTTATACGGAACCTTGTTTCTTCGACGTGCCATTCAAACATATAACATAAATAGTTTCTCAACTATGGGAGCGAATATCTTGAACACATGAAGCGTTGAGAAGAATATTCATATGTCGGTATGTTGGTGTCCTGTTGTGAAGAATTAAGTAAAGTGCAAAAGCAGTATAAAAAAGCTAAACAAACTACCAGGAATGATGAATCTTGTGGGAAAGGCGGGCCTTTCCTCTACAATTCCCAGAAAGATTTAAGTTGGAACACTCAAAAAGTTTTGAAGCTAATACTGTCGAAAAATGATGCATTAGGATAGATACATCGATCTCTCAAATACAATGACTATACTGTGGTTTTCAAACTTGAACCTCTAATGATGATGTCTCCTCTTTTAAAGAGAACCTCTAATGCAACAAACAAGTCTCGTTTATCCAATTACATTCTTCTTTCTTAATACAAGGACTAATACATTTCTTTATAAAAAGATATTGTTACAACAGATACAACAAGAATACTATCTTGAGAATAATCGTGCTGCGTCCTCTGATATTGCCATTGTTCACAAATACTCTTAAAATCACAAACACAAGTGACAATTTAGTACTTATTGTTTGTTCGAGCAAGGTCAAGCTATTCAACCATGGTCATTTGTTTCGACAACAGTTGTTGTTGTTGTGACGATTGTTCAACAAAGCATATAACTTATATGATCTTTCCAAACTTATGTTGTCAACAATCGCCAAATTAATGATAAATATGAGTATTGTAGAATTATGTATATGTGATTAAACATATAATAAAGAAAGTTAATATACCTTTAGGATAAGTAAATGAAAATGATAATGGAATCATGGTTATGAGATAAGATGGTGTCAAAGTATATAGTAAAATGCTACTGGTAGGTCCTAACATGGGGGTACAACAATAACAATAGAGAGCTACTGATAACAACAATAAGGGACACTAGTAATATAGGCAACAAAGATCCATAACCCTGTGTTACATTGTTTGTAGGCCATCCATCTTTATTTGGGCGCTGCAGTGCTTCTAAATGTCTCCAAAAATATTCACCATTTTCTATAATGTCTTTATGGATGCGTTGACTTAGTCCTTACCCTTTCTTCATGAAATTCTTGTCTTTGGATGAATACTTGCAAGGGTTTAGTAGGTTCTCCTCGACCCACAGTTCTAAATGTCAATACTCTCTTTTGAAATGTTATAGGCTTTGTTGCCCACTAATTTGGTTCTTAGTGAATGAGAGGAAGGCACGAAGCAAAGCATCTCTAAAAGGACAAGATTGTTGTCCTTTGTCCTCTTCTAGAAAATAAGTTGTGCAATAAGTTCACATAAAGGTGTTGGACCTATTCGCCAGCCATTGTGTGATGGGCCGAGAACTCTTCTATGGTTTTGAAAGTTGTGAAACTGACCTAACGGCCTTGATTTTTAGCAGCATATATCATTATGTTAAGAAAAGGGCATAGTTGGTGGTGCAATTTTTGCGTAGTGCGTCATAATACGAAGAAAAAATAATGATGATTTTCTTGACAGTCCACTGATCTTGAGCCCTTTTTACCTCCTCTCACGGGCTTGAAATTTTCTGTCTTAAACGTGGTGGAAAGGTTTGTGATTTCTTTAGTAGTGCGATATTCTTATCGCATTACTATTTCCTTTACCTTTGTGCAACTCATGCTACATTAAATTAATTCATTATGCATTTTCTTCAAAATATCTTTCAACTAGAGAAGCGCCGTGAGGGTTTCTCATTTGGGTTCCCTTTCATCGGTGGTCTTGCCCTGGTTATACGAGAGAAGCAGGTGTCCACCATGTCTGTTTACCTCGATTTCAACGGTGCTTGTGTGATCGTCTGTATCCTAGCCTTATCGATGCTCACTAGGTCTATAAATGACTCATTGATGATGTGTCTATTTAGGTCGTCGCATTCCATCTGTGATGTATCTACTACGTTAGTTTACATTCAACCTCGAAATATCTATTAAATTGTTGACTGATGCTGTTTTGAGTTTCATTTGTAATCAATTCTTTTCTTAGGCTTTGGACTGTATTTACCCTCCTTCAATTGTTTAATGTTTCACTATTTTCCTCCATCTTTTGTAATTCTTTCTCTTAATTTATTAATCTTCTTTTGGCTGAATTCTCTCTCTAGGCCTAATCTCGGCAGTGGAGGAAACATCTCTTTTGAGGTGGTGCTACCATCTTGTGATTTCCTGTGGGGTTTTCTGGCCTTGAGTTTACTTCTGTATGAGGTCTGGCATTTGGGGAGGAACAGTAACACATTTAAGGTGTCAGCAGAACTATTTCTATGTTGTGTTTGCTCAGAAAGGATAGTGTCTCGGCCAGTTTTACGATTCCTCTCTCCTTCTTGCTGCTCTTCACTCTTCCCCCTCATAATTCTTGAAATGACAAAACTGTGATTCCTCTTAATTAGGAGTAGTATCTTGAGTACGACTGATTATTTGTGATGCATGATTTGTCTAAGGATTTCTCTTGCTCTTGACTTTTGATAGCTTCTGGGTGTGTCCTACCCTCATTGCTCCAGGACAAGCCATCTCTTCCTCATAATCTTCTGATGTGTTTTGAAAACTGAGGGTAGTGGCTTGAGATAGCTACCTCTTCTGTAAGTCCAGGTTCCTTGATATTTTGGACGCTTTTGCTTGGTTCTAAGTTGAAATACAGGTCATGCCTTCTGGTATGTTCATCACGAAGTCATTTTAGTTTCTTTAGGTTTCCTCAATACGTAATGGCGAGTTAACATAATTTCTAAACTGCATATGTTTGCTTGCACCAACTCATGTATGGTATTGTTTTGATTAACCCATATTTAACAATTTCTTGAAGGTTTTAGCTCCTCTTGTTGAACAACAATGTCATGCAATAAATTGCGCTTGATAAGGATTGCTAAATATTTTGTTTTAATACGACTAATAGTTTAAATTGATATGAGGTTTGCGTATTGGCGTCTATTGCATGTAATGAATCTTCAGATTAATTCTATAGGTTCCATAGTTCATGTAAGGGTAGGGTTAATCATAACACTATCCCAATAGCTCTTGAATCTGATATCTGCAGCGCACCTCTAATGTGGAAAATGTTCTCTTTCATCTCTCCTTCTTTGGTATTCTAGAACTTGATAATAATTTCTTCTGATCGGTATAACTCTTTTGGCTTTGAATTTTCCTCATATATTTGAGGGCATGGTGCTAATTGTGTCAAATCCTTGTGGTGGTGTAAATATGTGACCAATGACTTCTTTGGAGGATGAATACTAGCGCATCTGAAATAACGAGAAGTTTGAAGGAGGTTCATTCGAAGAATTTCTCCCTTCGTTGGTGTGCTTTCTTGAGCTATTTTCTCTCCTTGATTATGTTTTCTTCAAGGCTCTTTGTTTCAAATGAATATTGTATGCAAGTGAAAGCGGTTCATCCTGCAAGCCTTCACCACCCTAGTACAGTGTCGCTGATCTTATCATCATATCCAATGAAAGTTGTGATTGCATACTATGTTATGACTAATTACACCTCCCTTGAGTAAAGTGCCATGTCCTCGAGTAAAAGGATTAGGCCAGTCATGAATGCGAACGGGGAATGTCGAGAATTGATAATTATAGCACATGCATAGGAGAAGGCCGTAGCTTTCAATTTCAGGGGATGAGAGTAATTAATTAATTGTGAGCGTCGTGAAGTATGAGTCGATTTGAAGTTTCATAAGTGCCATCTCTGGTGATCATGGGGGGGGGGCCATTATAACTATTAATATGATATGATGTCCTTCTTTAATGATAAAGGTATGATGAAATGATAGAGATAGGTAATTATTGGTGTTGTCTCCAAAAAGTTCAGAAACATGTAAGCATGTCTCACATATATTACTTATGTGATGAGTGGAATTATCACTAATTGACAAGGGCTTATGGAGAAAAAAAATGGAATATATAGTATATATGAAATGAACAAACTATTGTTGAACATAAATGGCAGGTACTGCTACAGTGACATTCATAACCTCAATAGAGTTGTTATTTTAACTTTAAAATAGTATGGAATCATATGTAGAAGTCGTTATTCTTCAATTTGTGGAAAGTCATTTATTAACATTGTAATGCTTGAGATAACCATAAATGCCTCACAGTGTAGCAAAAGTAGTCGGCTAGTGATAGGACCTACTATCCTTAAAATATTGATAAAATTATTTTTAAGTGTAGTGACACATTATTAAAATATCACTTTCTAAACTCTTATAAAAACATGGTAGGTTGGCTCGTAATAGAGACTATTCTCTTGGTGCATTTAGGCACTAGTACTTCTTTTTGAAACATAATAATTTTTGATTTATAAGGAGAAGTCCTTTATCTTTGGTGTGATAATAGTAATCATAATGCCATTCTTCAAGTTATCGCAGAATGTGTCCCAATTAAGCTCGTTATGAGACCTCACATCACTTCAAAGATAGAAGGTCATTACACCAGTGTGATAGCCATTGTGGAACATGTCATAGTAACCATATCAATCATGTGGTGGCTTTGATGAGACCCCCATATCCTCTCTTAAAGAATTTGCATGAAAAACATAATAATTATTCTTTATACATGAGGAAACTATTAAATCCTAACCCAAGTTAGGAATGGTGAGAAAGTAAAAAAATTCAGCTAATTAATATTCATATGCGTATTTCTTCATATTGAAATACAACAAAAGGGTATGAAGATATATGGCATCATAAGATCATGTATTGTATGATAACATAATTGAGTTGAAGATGAATTAACCTGTTTCATATATGTCAACTTCGATTTGGATATTATAGTGTCAAAGAATCATCATATTGGTATTTCTTCCTCCTCTTCGCACTTCCTCCTTGGAATGCCTTTTATAGTAGGTGTGGATCGAGGGGGATATGCGACAAGGAAGAATAAAACACAAAAATAGATTGTTCAATCCAAATTAACAAGAAGGAAAAACAAAAGGTTGTTCAACCTATTGAATAAGCAATTGTTCAATGGAATTAGTATGGTGTGAAGAATTTGAAAAATAAGGATTAAAACACAAAAATAGCGGTGTTGATCAATTGACGATGGCTATTCAATTAATTGAACAACGTTCGTTTGAAGCTGATGAGGATAAAAACACAAAAGAAAACACGATTTGTTCAATTGAATTGAACAACAACCATTCAAGGAATTTGAATAGAAAAAGGAAAAAACACAAAAGAACATGGCTGTTCAATCAATTGAACAACATTTATTCAATTGAATTGAATAACAACTTTTCAAAGTATTTGAACAACAAAAGGAAAAAACATAAAAAGCATGGCTATTCATCGATTGAACAACATCATTCAATTGGATTGAACAACAGTCGTTAGAAGAATTTGAAATGACAAAGGATAAACACAAAAACAGTTTTCAATCTGATTGAACAACATTGTTCGATTAGATTGAGCAAGTGGATTCAAAAGAATTTCAACGAGAAAAACATAAAAATCAGGATATTCGTTAGCTTGAACAACAAGCATTCAATTGGATTGAGCAATGATTCAAACCAATTTGAGCGACCAAAAGGAAAAAACATAAAAAGCAAGCTATTCAATCGATTGAACAACGTTTGTTCAATATGATTAGACAAAATCCATTAAACAAATTTGTCGACAAGGATAAAAAACGAAAGCTTAGGTTGTTCAATCGGATTGAACAACAACTTGGATTTAAATAATTTGAGCAGTAGAGAAAAAACACAAAAAGCAGTTATTCAATCCAAATTGAACAACGATTTATTCAATTAGTTGAACAACAACCGTTCGAAATTTGGTGTAATGAATCAAAATTTGGTATGAAAAAAATGAAAATAGGTGAAAAAAGCCACTTTGAGAATGAAAATTTACAACAAAATAATAACAAAATTGTAAAAGTATATACATTAGCTGGGCGGTGAAAAAATCTCATGCTTGAGTTTGTGGGGTTATCACCTATTGTCACAACGGATGGTGGGATCGTTTAAACACCTATTGGAAAAATGTTCATGAGAGGTTTGAGATATGAAACTTTCTTGTTGCTCATTTAATCAAAATGGCAGGCAGACCATCTACTGGTGGTGGTGAGTGTGCCATTTGTGTGCTTCTTAATTTAAATATGGACGAACCACCTTGTTTGTAATTTTACTAGGAAAATCACTGGAATATGGAATCATGAAGGTACTTCAATCTCCCCTTTTTGAAATATCTTTTCTTGATAAGTTGTCATACCTTAGCTCATTGTTGGATGATAAATAACGTTCACAGAGCAATAGCACTTGTTCATCTAGCTCATATATTTGTTGAGTCTTTTAACACAAGATAACATATTGATGCAACCTACCTCACAGGCTATTCTAAGAGTCTTGATTTAGGAACTCAATAGGTAAAATAGGCTCTCTCCCAAATACTAGTTGATATGGGAATATCATGGTGTTTCTGACTTATGCGATAAGCCAACAAGGCCACGGTAATCTAAATTTGCTTGAGTCCGAAGCGATGTGTTGATACTGTTTTAGTAGAGTTGCCTCATAACTTTGTTGCTTCTTTACATTTGTTGCTACAGGTGTTAAGATAATAACTCTATGGATGATATGGTGATTTTCCAAGGCATTAAATTTGTCTCTGTTGCCCCCATTGGTATCACTTCCATGACAAGCCATGTCTGCAAATAGCTCCAAAGAAATTAATCACATGTACGTGACTTGATAAACCATGCTTTATTTCATTCGTAGTACAGCAGCACCAATATACTGAGTTTTTGGTTGATGGTGGTTTGGGTAATGTGAAGTCTAGTACATCGTTCGAATAGTTCTTCCAATTGGTTACGATGCTTGTTCTCATATGTGGCATAATGGCCATTATTTCGCGACTATCGTGGCTTCATTTCTTTTTCATCTTTAGTACGTGAGCCAATAATAGCCTAATTGTAACACTTTGAATTGTACGATACGCAAATAGCCACAAGTTTCATAAGTATGGGGATGTTATGAATCTGTGCAGGTCTCTAGCATGTTTGCATGCGCTCCCACAGCATATGGAAGAGGTATCCACGATCAGGAGAACCACATTGCGTTGTACAATTGGTTTTGTTCTCTTGACATTAAATGTCTGAAGTAGCTTCTTTGCGGTAATTTTCGGTCGCATACGTAGGCGATTTTTACTTTCTGTAGCATGATCTTCGTTAAATGATCATCATTGCTAATATCGTCTGTCTTTAGTTACTGAATGAAAATCGTGACCATGTTTATTTTCCTGGGCGGTCCTTGATAGTTATGTAATTCATACAATACTTGACAACCATGAAATTTATTCTCCCGATACGTGATTGGTTTATTGGCTAAATATCTAATGGGCAAAGGTGATCAATATATAGGAAGCTAACAAATGGCAGGTTATATAATATCTAAGTTATTATGCTAAATAGCGATAAAGACATATGCCGGTCCTTTGTATAATTTAATTGACGGTGAGGTTTTGCGGTATAATAGATAGCATAAGGTTTTAATATTTAACTTCTTATTGAAATTACTTTATTGTTGTTAATAAGTACATCTGAAGAAGATGTGAAAAACAACCTACGATTCATCTCTGATTGGTGTTGTGAGCTAGTTTCTTTAAAGCACCAAAAATGGTGTCACATTCGATCCGGTCGTTCAACACATTTCCAATTAATGCATACAAAGGTCATGTTGTAATAATTCTTTATAAATCTGATAATATCACGCTCCCAACTGCGATACCTCTTATGCTGCGGCATGTAGCGCTTTCAATAGAAAAGTTACCACTCTATTTCTTTGGATCGCGTATTTGATTGCAGAATATAGTGACCTAAGATGTCTCGGTCATCATCGTATGACATTTTTTCATTGCTTAAACATAACCTAGTAGCAATAATGCTCCAATACTTTCGGCGTTTCAATAGCGGTCAAAGTCCTCATCATATAGGGTGAAGTCATCATACTGTGTTCAAGTCCTCATTGTTAAGTACCATCTTTGATTATAGCTCTTTAGCAGAAATGTTATTTGAGGCATTATGCTTAAATATTAAAATACTGAAAAAGTTACCATTAGCGAGGGTAAAGTTTTTCTTATCACAAAATGTTGACTGTCTTGGTTGATTAGCTTGAACCCATCGAAAGGAAAAAGCGGTTTTCATAGCGTGTCGAGGACTTTGATCGATAAAGAGGGAAGTGAATGCTTTTTCTATGTTGTTTATTCATTTCTCTTGTAATCTGATTCTCCATTTCCCATTCTTTTTTAGGGATGACTGCACGGAGGGACACCCATTTGTTGTCTAAATGAGATAAATAATTCACATCGAGTTTTAGCAGCTACTTTTACAATATCTTTTAAGTGTGGGTTTAGCCTTTTTGAGTTGTCTAATAGGTGATTTGTATCAATATAGGTATGATGGTGCACTGTTGTTGAGGATCTAAACCCTTCATGCGAGGTAGTCTAGCTTAAATTTACCAGTGTATGTAAAACTTTTATGAGCCTTTGCTTTTAGTTTATCATCCAAATTAGAATATGGAATCAGCTAAAGCTCAATCTCAATAGGTATACTTTTACGATAGTTGTAGAATATAAATATAATTATGTCAAAAGGTATCTTGAACTTCATCTTCGAAGCGTTTCAACATTTGGCATTTTAAATTTCGGTCTTGGTGCGACTTATAAAGTACGTTGCGTCTTGATTTGATATTTAAGTTAAAACTTCCGCTAATATGATGGATGGATGTTTTAATTAAAATATGCATATGGATGTTTATGAATTTTATATTAAGCAGTTTAGCGGCGGATAATAATAATGTTACATTCCTCTAGTGATGGTCATGTTGCTGTTTAGCGACTGTCTACTTCTTGACCATTACGACAAAAATCACTTCAGAATGGGTGGGTGCTAATCATCTATTCTTTGAATTAATAACTGAAATTAGTTTAGATATACATAAGTCTCACGGAGGACAAAGATATACTACACTATTCATCTGATGCAATATGTTCCTTGACAAGCTCAGCAGTATGGCGTGGGTTCTAAGGTAGTACTATTTTAAATTCATAGCTAGGATGTTATTAGCTAAGTTGTTGATGTGTTTGGAAAGGAGTGGCAGTCTACAGTTACATAAGTTCCTGGTCTTCATTTCACAGTGGTTCCTTTTAATAAGTTAGATAGTGTCCCTACCACATGAGCGTTGAGCACTTCTTTATCTTTTACTTGCTTCTTTCTGACTCTTTAATTATTTTTGTGTATATTAAAGAATATGCTTATATGGCACGGAGAAAATTTTGATACAAAGTTTCTGCTTTCCCAGAATGTCAAAATGCGGAAAACTATAGGTGCAAGCAGAGTTAACTTTATATAATAGGTAGAACACCTAAACTCTTAAAGGTACCTTGGTCAACCATTTCCTTTTCTTGTCCTACCTCTATTTATATTATTTTCTTGGCCTGATTTAATTTGAAGTTCGAGCTCAAGGCGGTGAGGTATTGTTCTTTGGTGTGAAGATGTCGTCGCAATCTTATCCTTAATTCGTTGGCTTCTCTATGATGTTGAGTTTGGATATGTTATAATAAAATTATCTAAGCAAGTACATTGATTGGGATTGAGTTGGTGGTAATTGAAGAACGTATGATAGGTGAAAATTTGTCTTCGGTGGGTATGGTGAAGTGTATGAGTTGATTCTGGACCTACTCATTAGTGAGGTGATCATTAAAGTCTTGTAACTACGAAACCAATTAGTGGTTTGAAGAAGGGATCTTGCAAACGGGCAATGGAGCTTTTTTCCAATAAGGTGAAAACAAGAAAAACTTAGCCAATTATTCCTGATAAAGTTGTGTTAGCAAGGTGGTATAGAAGCATTGGAAGTCCAATAAGTGAAAAATATTTTGCAATTCTATGACGTGCAGGGGTTTCGTTAATACGGTAATAAGCGGCGGTCTTGAGCATACTGCATAGGTAACACCATTATCAACACTAATTCGTGCATTAGGTAGTTCATCTCTTCTCTTTGTACTGTCATGCTTTATTTTCAGGAGTGAAGGGCAATGGTAGCTGGTATGGTCACTTAATGAAAATTACTTAGGTGCGAACTATGTCTGAGGCATTCCTTTTTTTAATACTTCTTCAACAACGAGAAAAAATATAGCCAAATTCTTTTCTGTATGTTCCCACTTCTTCTTGGCTGTAAGACATCATTTGTGTTGTCAAACGTCCCAAAATGTCGTTTAAATTTTCAGTTACCAAACTGCTGTCTTTCGTTCGTTGCCCATGATGCTTGGTCCTTTTTGAGTCATGTTCGCTAAACTGACCATCACGCCTAGAGCACCTATTTCCCAAAATAATCTCATCATATCCTTCAAAATATCCCCTTTCCCCATTATGTTAAGTGTTTTTCAGCAATTCGTCTTTCATTCACTTAATCATGTTAGCTTTTAAGATGTCTTTGAATGGCGTAGTATGTGGAACCTTTTTTATATTATTGGAATCTTTCTATGTATTCTTCTAATGTTTGGGTGTCCTTGTGAACATGTTGAAGATTTCATTTTTAATTCTAAAGGTCCCGGAAAATAGTCTTGATATTTATTAAGAAAATGTTCTTCATTTGGTCTATACAGTTATTGATGGTTCTATTAACATAGACATTAATATTGTTCCCTTTAAATGAAAGTAGTTTGTTACAAAGTGCCTTTAATTATGATCATTACCTACATAGAATGTAATTCAAGTAAAAATGCGCTGAGATACGTGAAGTACGACCATAGAGCAAGGATGTTTTATGAGAATAAGATTTCATGAGAAATTTAAGCGCAGTCAACAATGGGTACTCAATGTTGATCTTTACCTCTAATTCTGAATTTGATTTTTTACCATTTGATTAGATATGCGATAATCATAAAGAAATTTCTTATTTGGAGGAAGTATCTTTAGGGGATTGGGAAGGTAGTGTGAAGAAGCTTTAGCATGATCTGTTATATTGGTATATTTAATCGCAAATCACTCCTTTAGGGTTGATATGACTTTATTTTTATTGCTGCCGCGATTTCTCCTTCTCCTTTGTAAGTTACGAAGACCTCTCTCTTGAAGGTGTCGTACATATGATCGATGGTTGAAAACTTAGTTGAATCCTTTTGTCATGAATCACGGTGTGGTTGTGAAGCAGTCGAGCTTCTTCTTGAGGTATTAGGACTTTACAGGTAAATTTGGTCATGGTCTACTTACGTTTGAATTCAACTTTCTTAATGATTTTGTCTATATATGTTTTTCTTTAAAGAACACGTTCCCTTGAATTTTAGGGATTTTTGCGGATGATTTGATTTTTTTTTGTAATACTGCCTATTCGCCAACAAAACACCTATTTTGCAATCTTTGCACAATTTGTTGAAAGGCGGTGAGAATGACATTTTAACGCGTCATGTTCTTGCCTCATTTTTTAATACTAATTCTTCAAAGTAGAGAAAAATAAAGGATATCACTCTTAACACTCTCCCGAAAGCGATTACAAAAATGTCGATTCAACAAAGGTGACTTATTATAATGTCCCAAAATGGTTCTCATTAATCATGCTGAAAAACGCATTTTTAAAAATTTATACTTCATCTATTATGAAATATGTTTAAGAACAACGAAAAACCAATATAAATAACATCATCACTCTTTACCTAAGCTTTAACGACGAAAAATTGGGGAAAAATGATTTTGACCCTAAATGAGTGTATGAAAATATGCATAAAATTAAGGGGTCAAAGTTCTGTAATATGTTATATTGGGTCGAAGGGATCTAATAAATTTCGGTAAAAAAAATGTGATTTTAATTAGTTAAATATTCTGTCCTTCAACTAGTCAAGAAAACCACAATTTCACTGACTTGGAAGATCTGATCTTGAAAAGATAGCACATATTTTCTAGATGTATAAGATGTGGTGTTAACAATCAGATATTGAGTTTGGGAACATGGAATGGGCATTAGAAAAAAGGTTAACAAGCCCCCATTTTTGTAGAAAATCTCGAATTGGTGTTGCAAGACAAAATGACGAAGCATTGATGGCAATGATGCAGCTTATTTTCATTCAATTGGATCTGCAACTGATATTTACAAGAAAAACATAGATCTATAACAAATCAAAAATACCAAAAGGGCTCTTTATTCATTCCTTGATTTAAGTAATACGCTGAAAATGCTGAGCCGGAATCTAGTTTAACGAAAACAGTTAACAAATTACAAATGAAAACTTTAATGGTGTTTTAGTTAAACCATACATGGTTAGCCAATCCATGGATCTATGATAACGAGCTTCCTTCATCAAAGTCTATCCCCATAAAAGATACCAAAAACCATTCTTTATCGCCAAATGACCAACATAGATGCAGAAAGAGTATGGGTATACTATGAAGAACATATTTATATGATGCCATGATCGAAGCAAAGCTCAATGTTCAACATCATCCCTTGATGGATTGAAAACCACTATCATTGAAAAAGAAGTACAAAAATATTCTGAATCTGAAAAGATCTGAACTCCACTATTGAAGCTTACAAAAAATCAAACTTCTCAATAGGATCTACATGTAGTTGAAATGAAAGCTTGGAAAAAATTCCAGGATAATGAGAACAAATCTGGTCTGTCAAGAGCTGTCCACCAGGAAGAGGTTCCTACTTCGATATCTTCCTTTGGCTATTACATCAAAACGGGTTTCCCAAGCAACCTCCAAATTAAAATCCTCCTTCAACAACATTTCTGAGCCTCTCCTTTCATGCACATAAAATGAAGTGAAAAACTATAAACACTCATGAATTGACCCCTTTCATTATAAGATCGCTCTGAAGCTAGCATGGAATCATGGAAGTTCAGTGCACCTAAATAGCATGATTTGGTCTTGTTAAGCCGAATCAAACATTTTAGTACTTTGATGGTTTTTGTTATTGACTCATATTATACGTATCTGTTCGCTGTACCTTTATTTTAGTCTGAAATTGACACATGTCATTATTGTATTCATCTTGAAAAATAACAAAATTCTAATGTCCCAATTAGCTTAGCTAATTTAGGGACGTTACGATATAAACAACCTGTTATCCTCATTTATTTTCAACCCAAGGTGGTCTTCTTTAAGTGCAAGCATAGAGATGCTGATCGATATAAGATAGTTACTCTATATTTCTTGCTGAAAGGATGTCAATATGATTCAATCAACTCAAGAAAGCAAATGATCCTGCAATAGAACAACTATTGGTCTATTTCGGAAGAAAACCTATGATTAGCGCGTACTAATAGTTGGTTTCTAACAACTTTAAATGATTAATTTAACAATATGGACAAATTTAAACAACATTCGAATGAATTAGGTGTAATTACTTATATAATTTTGATGGAATTCTTTATAATAACCATTGTTCTTCGCATTAATGTAGATGAACTGTATTGTGCGAAGGGCTATAAATTCTTGAAACAAATGTGACTGTGATGGTGCTAAAATTTAGCGACTATAAAGGCATTAGGAGAAAGTGAAAACATAGTAGTAGCTGCTATGACTAGAAAGCCACGAATGCTACAACTACTACATTAAGCAGTCTATAACCTCATGTGTTCCTATTTTATGATACCGGTATTAAACTACATGAGATAGTATAATTTTGCTCTTTTGACGGCTCCTGACGAGCTTTATTTTTGAAGTTCTAGCAGGATATGACTCAAAGATAATTGTTCAGCATCAAAAAACTCTTGTTCGAAATGTCTGAGATGGCGGCAGTTTTACAATCGTTGATTATAGAAGAATTCTATTGTTGCTATCCCTATCTAGTTCATCCTTGGTCTTCAAAGGCATTTTCAATGATCAACAGTATTTTCTAATGACCGCTGATGTGGTTATCATTAGGTTCTTGACGTGGACTGTCTTTCCATATACGCTCATCCTTCAAATTTCTTTGGCAAGTTCATATGTATAAGCAATTGTCTTTTTGTTCATCAATAAGTTGGGCATATTTTTGTAAATAAAGATAGAAATAAGTCAAATCACTTGTTTTAAACATGTTTCTGATGTCACTTTCTGATTTTATGCTGACAATTCTTCTTTTATGAAGCATCTAAAAATGTGTAGTATTCAATGCATCATTAATTTCTTGTAAAGATACATTTAACATACATATTACGGGATCACTTGTAACTTCTCATATACGATCTTTGGAATATGGGTAGGTGTATCCAACATTCAAGTTGTAAAATCACTGATTAATATTTATTTTGACCTTATACGAGTTTCTTCTATTTTGCCATTAAAGGAATCATTTCTAGTATCAACGTTGTTGGTCTTTATGTATTAATTTAACTTTTTTATTATGTCTTCATACATTTTAGCCTCCTTGAACCACACCTTTCTTCAAACCATCCATCTTCCCTTAAACCTGTTATTCCATTTCTGTTTTGTCTGCAATGATTTGGTACTTCTCTTGTAATTTGTTTTGTCTTTAATTATTCATCTTCATGAGTCATAAGTATTAAAGTTAATAGGTGTTTAATTCTTTTTAAGTGTTTAGAACCCAATACTAATATAACACTTCAACCTATGCCCTTCATTCTTAGCTTCATCATTTGAACAATTTAATTGTTAAACCTTTTCTTCCTTTTGAGGGCTATAAATGACTGAATTGTGTATGATTTTGGATATTAATATCTGATATTTGGTCTATAAATGTCCTTTTAATATTGAATACGTTGCTTTGATTGTTCATAGTAGTTGCAATCTGACTAATTATTAGTTGGTTCAATAAAGATAATTTGTCTGATGCTTCTTTTTGTATACTTGTTTTCATCCTTTGGATGTCAAATTGTTGCAAAACATAGTAAATACTTATGACACTTGCAAAAATTCAGTATGATTGCGGTAATTTTCGATGCCCTGCTTTGATGTAAAGTTTGGGAACACAACCTAACTAGGATCATATCTTGAAAAAATTCTAAACCAAGATCTGAAATTTTTACAGAAGTTCTTCAATATTTAAATTAATAATACTGTAAATTTTAGCCACGAACCTTCATAAAAAAAAAACATTATGAAAATTCCGATGATCTGTTTGGGTAAAATTCGATTTGCTAACAAACCTAACTTCGAATCATATCTACGAAAATATTACAAACCAAGATACGGAAATTTCTGTCGACATTCGTAGGATTTCATCTTTTCTCTTGTAAAAATTTCATATTTCTAAGCCTTCATACAAAAAGCAATGTCGTAAAATTCACGATGACCTACCAAAATGAAACCTAGAATCCAAACTCTAATACCGTGTTATGAACCAACTCAAAAAATATAAGAAAAAAGAAGGTCAATGCTACGTAAAAATAAGCCACTTTGAGGGAAAAGCCTCACTTCCTGATGTAATTATTGGAATGATACAATAAAAACCTCCTTCTATATATAAGTTCTGTGAGGTCTAATATAGTCTATCAACCTAACAATAATAATGTGAACGCATTAACAATATTGTAGAATTCTTGGTACAACAATAGCAACAATATGGGACTATAATGGTAATATAAGCGACCTAACAAAGATCTGAAGGCGGGAAGATCGAGAGGAAGGCGTCTCTTGCTCTCAAATATTGAGTAAAGGTTCTGTATAGTTCATTATAAACTGATGGAGCGAAAGAACCTCATTTGGTGGTAAACATTTGAGCTTCTTGTGCAACACCCACAACAAAAACACCATTAGGTGGCTTCACAGGGTGAGGATCTCACGGTGACCCGAGTCACCTTCCCTCTGACATCGACCTTCTGGGTAATTGTTATGTGACATTTCTCTCTTGATATTTGTGATGTATTATTAGGCAAACATACTTGTGGAAGTGACATGTTGTGTATGGTCTCAGCATAATGCTGACATTACTTTGAAATAGTTGTAAAGGATACGGGAGGGTACACCATAGCAGCTGTCCACTTTGGTTACAAAAATGCGGTAAAATAATTTATTTGAGAATTTGTTTCTGGTGATACGCCTAGGGAAAGAATAATGTGGCATGACCTCCAACAGGGCTCCTCATGACAACAAAAAAGATGGACAAGAGTGGTGGTTAGTACGGGGGACATCTTCACTTCACCCATAAGTGCTACTGGCCTTGGGTCAAGCACCCCGCATCGATATGACCGAAAAGGGTGTGTGTGCTACCAATGAATGACATATCATCGCTCTGTTAACAAAACAGTAGAAATCAGGCGATTCAGGAAAACTCTGTGAAGGTGCATTCGAGAAGCAGGGTTCATTTGCCTATAGAACAACGTCATGTTGGTGCGAGAAGAAGGATAGGACTTGGAAACTCTATATTGACTAAGGGCGTTGAACAAGATCACTTTGTACAGATGAGAACCAATCGCGGTTGATGACCTTGGATCAATCGAGGGTGAAATATTTCAACAAGATGAAACTTGAAATGCAGGTATCACCAAGTACCAGTAAACCTACGATGTGTGAAGGCATTAAAAGCAAAGGCAGCACCGGTAGTTGTCATACTTTTTAGGTTGGCAAATATCTGTAAGTTCATGAGGCTGATAGAGCGACATCTGGCCATTACTGTCATTTATAGTAGTATGCCAGATGACATCATGATCTTCAACGAGACTTAGAATATTGAAATATTGTCATTGATGGCAAGAAGCTGACCAGAAGGTAGAGATGAAAAAAGCAATGAGTCTTTACAAAGACATATGAAACATAAGGTATTCTGAAGGCAACATAAAGACACAATAGCGAACTACACATAAACATAAATTGTAGAACAAGGTAGAAGAAGAACTGATCGATGAAGATCGCTTATTCATGGGTTCAATGATATCTGTAATTGGAGGGCTTGAATGGTGCCTATGTCGATGAGGGGAGTTGATATTGTTGCAGGTATTGAATATGTATGAATTCTTAAATAAAGTAATTGATTTTGGTATCGTTGAAGTTGAATCAATAAGTGAGTGTGATCAGTCTGATGACTGCATGTTGAAGACTCTCTATTAGATCTGATTGTTGGGTGATATGGTGTAGTCTTTGGTGAGTACTTATACTCTTGAATGCTACTTTATATCCCAAATTACCTTCAGCTATATTGAAGGTACACTGTTATCTTCGTATAAAGAGGCCTATAGCATGAACCCTCTCACGAAGTTGGTGTATGAACCGTGGACACTGACTACGATGACGAGTCATGATACGGTATCTGAGCATAATAAATACGTAAAGTAATAGTGTGTTTAACGTGAAGGTGTTCTGTTGAATGCAAGCTTAAGTTGAATAATCGCAAGTTCCGCCGAACTATATGACATTACGGTTAGATGGCCCAGCGTTATGTGAGAAAATGGATTAGCGTTAATGCGTGAGAGCAGACAAAACCATGAGGTGGAACACGGAGGAATGAACAATAAGCGAGTTTATAAATTAACTAGCGATCATCTGTAGCGAGTTAGAAAATGTGCAGCGTTATTTAAGAATTTAGCGGCGGTCGCAAATTTGGTGTGCATTAATACAGTAGTTTTGAAAAACCACTCTCGCCATTAAAGCTCGTGCATAATAGTCATGAAATTTGATTGGGGACATTAGGGATGTTCCGAAGCAATGCCGCGTGCTACCAGCGGTTGAATGGAGCGACCATTAATATTGCGGGCCATGCACATATATATGTATTTATCCATTGCTAAGATCTCTGAGTTTAATAAGGTATAGCGTGTGGTTACTTTGAAATAATTATATATGTAACGAGACACTCATACAAGGTCCTGGTTATAAAGTGAATAGGCGTATGTTGTACTTCAAAATTAAGTATGACAAATTTCATCTTAATTGGTCGAACCGGTATTAACAGCTGATCAAACCTTTAACAAAGTAGGTCCAACATTTATTTAGGTTGTTGTCCTGCGCTCCCGAATATGAAGAAAATTAATATATATGTCTATATATATATTGATATTTTAATCGTAAAAATGATATGTGAAAATGGCGTTTTAGCAATAGTGTATATGGTATGGTGGCTCATGTAAAGACGCGTTATGAATATGTTGTTGACCGTTATGGTGACTCCTGAAAGTGAATCTAGTTGCGTTGTGAGTCCACGGAAGACAAAACATGTTGAGTTCTTCGATTAGGAGGATTGGTGAAGCGGTGCATTTACCACATGAGTTGAGATTAAACCAATTAGAAATTACAGAGTTTACTGTGTGAGAAAAAACATATATATATATATATGATTACAACTACGGTGAACAAATTGTCGAAGGTAAAAAGTACCAGGGTGGTATGCGGCGGTTAAAATTTTAGTAGCGATTATACATATGTAGTGCTGAAGTTGCGATCATGATGTCTGATATAGTTTCAGCAGCAGAAAAAGGACAAAACCAACAAGGTAGGGATTTAATGATTTATGTATTGAAAGCTAAAAAATGTAAATATTATTATTTTTATATTGTTTGTGATGAAAGCCAATGTCAGAAAAAGGAAAAAATCATTATGATGAAAATTTTACATATTGCTATTTTTAAAAATGAGTTGAACGAAAGATATGAAAACGGTAAGGTCATGGCTATTCACTCAAAAAATTATTGTGGAATACAAGCAGTCATGTGATGAACTCTATATATAACAACTTGATGTGCATAGAGAAGGTTAGAGAAATGAGATGAAGATCTGAAAGTATAGAAGATTGAGAAGATAGGAAAGAGAGTGAAAAATTAACAAAACGGGGCTGATATACATTAAATCAGCAAACATTTCTTTTGATAAATTGAAAAGTTGAAACGATAAGCGTCATTGCATAAGTAGCGAAAGTTGAAAACCTACTATGGTGGTGCTATGACGATGGTGAAGGTTGAAGCTTTCATACCATCTGAAATAATAAATGTGGTTTTCTCCCACATGGTTCACCCACATTTGTTGTCTCCCATGTGTATTGCCATGTTGATATGATCCTCGTCATTTAATTTTTGTTGCTCTCCTGATAAAGTTGATGTATTAATTTAATACACTTGTTGCCAACATTTTAAAACAATTCACATATTAGTGTAATAAGTTTGATGAAATTTAGGTGTTGATGCATGTGTTAATGAAACCTCCTCTCTAAGTTTAACCAAAATTCAAAAATTGGTATCAAATAAAGGTTCCTTTTACTTTAGTTTAACAACGAAGAATCCTAGGTTCTAAAGATCGCTTCTGATCGAAGAAGCTCAGCAATAAAGTTGCTTACTACAGGTGCTAATTATGCATACTGGAAAAGATGAAACATACTGTTAACTATAGGAATGAATTTTAGCGTTCTTGTGGTCAGATCTAAAATAATGGCGGAAGAAGCTAAACAAGAATTTGTTTGCAAGTAAAGGCCATGAAAATAAGTGGACATTAGTATCAAAATAATACATAGTAAAGGCGCCAAAGATATGTGGATATAAAACAGAAATAAAAAAATGGCTGACTTCAAGGTATGTGACTCGTTTTGATTTAAAAATGAATGATGATGAAAATATTTAGCGACATGGGTTAGAAGGTGTGCTGTTATAAGCTCTTGGAAAACCATACCAGAAAATTAACAATTACTGCAGCTGTGAATATGTTACGGTTTTAACACAATTAATGGAAAAAGCGGGTTGAAGCATGACCTTGAACCAGCTAATAAAATGTGACGCAGATGGCTCCCACAAGAAGAAGCCGTCTTAGGAAAATGTTGCAAGCGAAGAAAAAGAAGAAAAATATGTCACTCTTGATGGAAAAATTAATTATCGAAAAATGAATGACTAGGGTAAATACAGTAAACTTGCTTTCAAATGCTTTAACTATGGAAAGAGTTGGACCTTTATCTTGCTATGTCACTACAAAAAGCAGAATGTTCAAAATTAGAAGAAAAAATACATCAGAAAGTAACAGGAAAAGGAAAAGTTTAGCAAAAATCATATGCTCAACTGGTGACAATTCATCTAAGGAACTAAAATGAATCTTCATATGAAAGGATCTCTGAGTTACCATAAATAGCAAATACTTAGAAGGACTCCTGTGAAGAAGAAGAAGGTGATTGACCTTGAAGACTAAGTGCTGAAGTTAGCGGACTCAAAGCCAAATGTGAAAAACAAGACATTCTGTCAGTATGTGAAGAAAAAATTAAGTCCTCATATGTTGATGAAAGCAATGAAATATGAAGACATGTTACTTGGAAAATCAAGAGATAAAACTAGAGAACAAGAAGGGCGGAAGAAGAAGTAGTATGTACGGTGAAAGTATAGGAGAAATGACAAGTTCTCTCAAGCAACAAGCTCTAGTAATTGAGCAGTATGGATGCTCAAAGATCTCTTATAAAAAACTTCGAAGACTGAGCTATGAAAGGAGAAATCAAGTAAACGAAAAGAAAACAAAAATATTATTTTGTGTGTTTGATGGAGAAAACAAACATTCTACAAAAGAAACGTAGGAAGGAAGCAGTGGAAAATATCTAGTAACAAAAGTAGTATTTTAGACAACAAGAAAAAGATCCTACTGGTACTGGGTGGAAAACCATCAAAGTTGTTTATCTGAAGAATACCTGGTATATACTTTGGTACGAGACACATTAACACCTCTTTTGTCATTGAAGGTATTAAAACCAGTGCAAACATTGTTGTCTAGAAAACAAATGGAAAAGCTAAACTTGCAATTATTAATAGTTGTAGTTCTTGTTTTTATTGTAAAATTAGCCATAAAAATCATTGATGTAGAAATTATGGACAAATGATGTTCAACACCTCAGGAGGTTTATGAATATGTAAATTTGTTCATACTCACAATTACGCAAAAATTATGATCAAATGTTATTATTACAATCAAGTTGAACATATGCCTTTAGGTAATGCTCTAGAAGATATGATTCATCATATCACAAAAGATACCAAACAAAAGGTACTTCTAGTGGATAAAAAAGGTGTCGTGTTGACCTTAATATAGCGCGCTCCAGAACGTGATGGTATTTAGACGATGGATATAAAACATACATGGTGATAAGCAAGTTGCTGATGAAAAGAAATACGGAAATTTTAACGGCGATAAATGGAAAAAATAAAGAAAAAGGCTGGAATTAGCTAGATAATGAAGAAGAGCCAAAGATATTACTATTGTGAATGCATTTTGAAAGAAAATTCTTTGAGTTTAGGTCAAATGTGTATTAAGGTATTGATTCTTTTTGTTTGAATTATTGATCAAGATCAAGCACCAGTGAACTGCGCTAAATTAATGATAATGTTTGTTGAAAAGAAGATGAAGCATATCATATTAACAAACGAGGTCATGGTTATAGCATAAAATTACGAGACATCTACGACGATCATCATAGAACTAAGCAAGAAGAAAGTTGTCGAGACATGCGAAAATAAAGACAACACCATATGCTAATCTTATAAATTGGAAAACATACGCACATAATTTAAAACCGAATACAAATTGCTCAACAAAGACCACTCGACTTGTACGCCAGACTGTGTGGACCTACGAAACTAAAACGCAAGTGAAGAATCTAACTTCATCTTACGATAATAAACGATTTCTCGAGAATGACATGGGTTACATTCTCGAAAAGATAAATGGAAGTTAAGAAAAATTCAAAATATTCAAGCTTTAGCGAAGCAGGATGTAGCTAAATGTCAGATGAACGCATAGGTGAATTAACAAATTATCGCTGAGACCTATGTATTGAACGCGGCATGGCAATTTACTATTGCGGGGACACTAAGCCGAATGGAGTAACGAAATGAAAATGGTCGCTATAAAAAATTGCGAAACTATGATGCAAAAAGGTAATATTATCAAACAAACAAACTGATGCCGCAGTCTGCATATCCTTAACAAATCTCACTTAAAACAGCGATGGCGAACTCCCTATGTTATGGCATGGAAGCAAACGATAAAAAATTTAGAATCTTTGAAGCAAAGTGTTAGATAAAAAATGTGATGAAAAAACTTGAGAATTGATACAAGAAGATGAAAATGTTCCTGAAGATATGCTTAAAAAGTAAATAGTGTGAGTGCCATAAAGACTCTTGAAAAAAATTATGAAAACATTGATGTGAAATTTGATAAACTTGAGTACAGAGGAAATTTTAAATACGGTAGGTCACCAGACCGCGTGAAAGAAAAACCAAAATGATGATGAAACGAGCAAGAAAAAGCAGAAGATCTTGTAGGCAGGCTAAGCCCTTCTGAATACACTGGAAGAGCCATCACAGAAGATGGGATCATAGGAGAATGAAAGAGTAGGGTCAGAACAGTGTTGAGCAGGCAGAAAGGCTACACATAACCATGTCTAAATAGAGCAAAATTTGAAGAAACTGACCAAGAGACAAGTCTTGGGTAGATACTATGAATGATTAGTTGAAATTGAAAGAACAATACTGAGGAACTGGTTCCTGAATAGCTGAGAAAAAATGTCACCAGAGCTCAAAATGGTGTTCGAAAATAAATGAATGAGGAAGGACAATGGCGAGAATAAGCAGAACTTATGCTGAAAGGATATTCACAAATGCAGAAAAAGGACTTGATTACGATGAAACATTTTGTAGCGAATGAAACCCTTGATGTTTATGGCCTTTGCATGCTACAAGACTTCAGGTATCAAATGGATATTGAAACTGCATTTACGGACGGAAATCTAGAAGAAAGAAGTCTACATGGAACAACAAAACTGTCGCTATGGAAAAACAAACTGGCAACAGACTAAAGAAGGCTCTATGGACTAAACAAGCTCTTTCGTGCTTGGCTCATTTGGATAAATACTTACAAACAAACTGAGAAAACGGTGTGATATCGCATTAAACAAATATAAAATTATTTAATTATATGTTGATGACATTATGTTTGGAAATAACAGGACAAACTATAAAGACTAGCGAGGGTGATATTGTTTGAATGTCTATGATTGAAATGGGTTCCTATTTAGGACTTAAATTGACCTGAAAAGAAACAAGAACATTCATATACGGAAAAATATTTAAATAAATATTGAAAGTTCAAAATGAAGAAGCGCAACTGGTATCGCTCATGATCCGGTACAAGTTATTAATGCGATGATAGATCTGGTGATATAGTCAAGCTCTCCAGATCCATGATACGGTGCTATTTATGTCGAAAACATCAAGGCAATCATGCTAGCGATGGGACTAGGTAACAGTATCAGCAGCGCTAAATCACTGGACAAAATGTGATTATCTGTTACTTATGATGGTTTGGTATCTGCACGCAAAAACGCTGGCAACCATGGGATCTGGTCAGGCGGGATATTAACCGGATGACGAGCTTACTGATGAGTGCATTACGTGGGAAGGTCTGGTCGCGTAGCTAAACAAAAAACAACATACCTATCTCGGCAGAAGAAGAATACGCGGTGACATCAAGTTGCCGATCATATGGATAAACAAACCTCTAAACATGAAAAATGGCTGATGGATATCTCAATCTGATGTGTCGATGCTGACATTGTTGGGCTACGAATCGCACTAAAACTAAAGAGCAAGGTTTAAAGGCAACATCGAAGCTCAAAAGCAACCCTATTATTACAAAGGACATGGAAAAACTCAATCATCTCGATAAAATGAACAGCCGGTCGAATGACATTAGCGGAACTGATCTTAAACTAGTAAAAATATAGAAAAAATTAACGATAAATGATGAGTTTTCAAGCTGGTGAAGACGACATGAGCGAGAAGACAATCCGGCAGTTGTCTAAAATAGAACCATCGTTTAGCAACAGACGAGTATGAGTGAAAAAGACACGTGAAGTTGACAAAACGTAATTGAATCATATCAAGCAGTAACAAAATAGACCATAAAGCGAGCACTAAGTGGTTCATGTCTCGTAAGTATTCAGCAATAGTTGCAACGAAATGAAATACAAGCGCCTGACTGAAACATAAGAAAAAGACAAAATGCTAAATCACACCACAAGTCTAAAGGTGTTGTGTTTCATTAAATCACAATGGCTTGTCGTTAGGTTTCTTCTCGCATTTGAAACTACACTAGTAATTTTCATACAATAAATAGCTCGCTTTGAAACAACAAATGTGACAAACAATAAGGGTTTGTTTCATCAAAGATGATGAAACGATATACACAACAAGGAAAAGCGATTACATTTATCGTCATTGATGGACCAATGAAGGGCGGAAAAAGCTGGTATGAACCTCTAAGTCGTAGCTGACAAAATAGATAATCGTGTTCTTGCTAAATTTGAACTAAATGGTATGATTATTTGATTTGTTCGAAATATTTCTTTGAATACCACTTGCTTTGTTCCTACTAAGCACATATCAAGTTGCAAGGATGCATTTTCACTTGCCTACGAAAATTGAGAAAAGATCCCCAATATTTTAATGCTAATATAGGATAAATCACCATATAATATGCAGATCTAAGAATTGCCAAGTGTTACAATAAACTTACTAAGACATACAACATATTAATATTTGTTTCCAATTTGGATCAGAAATAAGTGGTTGTTTACATTTCATCATTAAATTATTCTTGTCATTTGCTAGTATGACGACATCTTGTCATTGTTCTTTAACGCCATTAATTGTTTCTCTTAAAGAAATACGATTTTCAGACAATCTCATTATGACCAACGCTAAAATGGTGATCTACAAGCTTCTTCTAATTCTTCGAGAAGGTGCTGTTCAACGATTATTAGCTTAAATTTTACTTGGATACAGTTTGTTCATCGCATCAATCGTGATCTTCAATTTACTTCAATGGTCTCCAATTCATTATTGTCTGTTGTGATCTTTAAATTGTTATAAACAAGTTTGTTATTTGAATATCAAATAAATAGGTATGCAGCTGATTGTGGTGAACGATAAACCATTCATTAACAAGCATAAATTTATTGTAACGCGATCTCCGCTTGTCACAAAATTCAATACCATATCGCTAATTCCTGTGAAACCATCTTTTGCATGAAGTTAACAGCTAACAGAACTATCAATGATAAACATGATTACGAATACTTAGCGGTATCGCTCGCGTTGTACATTCTTAACATTGCGAGATATCGACAACCATTATTATACCAAATCACCAAGGCATATTCTTGCTACAGTGAAAATGAAATGACTTCATCCTAAGCGTCTCTAAGCGTGAACAACTGAAGCGCAAATTGTTGATCATATTTATGGTAGTTTTGTATTCTTGTAATAAGTTCCATAATTTCGCTCATTGATGAGGTAAGGTAATAAAGGCGATGTTTTTAATGCATTCACCATACTATAATTAGGATCATATTCTCCCAAACTTCGGATTGGTTCATGACTGCTGTAAAACTACGCACATGATTAGGATGAGTTGTTTTCTAACAACATTGAACTCTGGTATCCGAATACCCAACGTAAGGGTCCATGATTTCTCCCCTCTCGGTCGATGATTGCTATGACTCTTCTCCAACTTGAATAAAATAATTCTTAGTCCACATTATTCGATTTTGGTCCTCCTGTAATTGATTATATTTATCTAGAAGAAAACAGTTTCTTGTTAATGTCGCTTGTTGCCGTTCATCGCCGAATCATATGCAAGTAGCTAAATCCTTAAATGGTGATACTCTTAAACAAATATTACGGGGCTTACTATAGTGCATTAGTGAAAATTGGTCTTTCGGTGTAATAAAGACAAACTCTTCTTCCTCCTTTCAATACGAAAATTCTTGTTAAACGAATACCCTTCACTGCGTGAAGGCTATGAGATATTCTACGATTATGGTGATGAAAAGATCCTTTCAACGGAATCGTACAACCATGATACAATTATAACGTTGGGTTCTTTCAACACAGTTGACGAAATGGGAGAAATTTCTTGCTGAACTTAAGTGTATAAATGCTATAAATTAATTGCACTTTTAGAAGCAGGGTTCAACTTCGAATACAACAAAATTTGAAGATCAGCATTATTCGCTCATGTGACGAAAATCTTCTGAAGTTCTTGTTACATCATGTCTTTGAAAATAAAGGTCGTTCATATGACCACAGTTGCTAACGTGCACATCTCAAGCAACTTTATTATGTCATGTAGTTGTTGTAAAGAAATTGTCCATCTTCATATGAATGTGAACAGATGAAACCATGGGACGACGTACAAAGTGATAATTACGAAGCTTATAACATCTGTAATTATTACTTATTTCAAGCATATCATCACGAAAATTTATGATCTTGCAATATAAGTCCTTCCTTTAAACTTAATTGAAACTAAATCATGTAATATTTACAGCTACGAGTCGATTGTAGAAATACTCGCGACCAACCTTTAAAGACTATAGCGCAAATACACGTATTTGATGAGATGTAACAACTTGAATTAAATATGTTAAGGCTCTTGTTCTCTCGCTCCCATGTTAAAAAATAAAACTGCCCAGGATACATGCTGCAAAAACGTTTGTAAAAAGGCGATTTGACCCGCAGCCCATTCATTAACAAGCATCAAAGATTTGTTGTAGCCGCAGTCTCCGCATCTGAGCATTCAACACCATATCTCCAACAAATTCATAACCAGAACCATCTTTTGCATGGAAGTTAATCGAACTGCTGCAGAACCCTCCAATGAGAGAATAAACCTTGTTAGGATTCCGAATGTCAAAAGCAGGGTGCTCCAACAAGCGTTGTACATTCTTAACATTGCCCGAGATATCAGAGATAGCTTGCAATGCAAGCCACTTAATGATCACCAAGGCATCATCTTTCCACTTTTGATAGAAATCAGACAAAACTTCATCTTGTACATCTCCGGCATTTTGGGCAATAGCACCCAAAGCTGCAAATTGTTCAGTCATATTTGTAGCTGATTTGTATTCATGCAATACAAGTTCCATCATTTCTGGCTCATTCAATGAGGCAAGGTAAGCAAGGGCAGTATTTTTCAAAGCACGTCTTGCCATACTATCGTGATTAGGATCATATTCCTCTGAGCTTCGGTTAGTTTCAACAGCTCTACAAAACTCTGCACGCAATTCAGATGCAAGTTGTTTTCTAACAAAACGACGAACTCCATGAACAGCATCTGGATCTACAACTTCCATGAGGTCCATGATTTCCCCCTCTCCAGGTAGAGTGATTTCCTTTGCTATGAACTCTTTGTCCAAACTTGAATCGCAGAGAATACTTCTTAGTCCATTAACAAATTTTGGATCCACACTCAAAGGTTGATTATGTTGTGCCTTATCTACGAGAGAAAGCATGAGTTTTCTTGCCAATGTCTGGCCAGCCTCCCACTGGTTAAACTCATCTGAATCATGTGCAAGTAGAAAGTACAAATCATCGTCAGTGATATCTGAAATAAGACGCACGGGAGCACTATAATTGCGTAGAAGAGAGGGAATTGGTCTTTCAGAAATGTCAACAAAGACAAACTCTTCTTCCTCCTTTTCAATACGGAGGATTATTGTTGAAACGGAATGCCCTTCACTAGTAAAGGACTGCAGATATTCTCGATTATAGACTGATGAAAGAGGCAGATCCTTTCCATTGGAATCTAGCAACCCAACAGCCACGGGTATAAACGTTGGTTCTTTCACTGATTGACCTAGAGTAGGAGGAATTTCTTTCCTGAACTTAAGTGTATAAGTATTTCCCTCAGAGTTATAGGATGATTGCACTTTTAGAACAGGGGTTCCCGCTTGTGAATACCATAACAAAAAATTTGAAAGATCGGCATTATTGGCATCACACATAGCAGCAAAGAAATCTTCACAAGTTACTGCTTGCCCATCATGTCTTTGAAAATAAATATCCATTCCCTTACGAAACCCTGATTTCCCTAACATGGTCTTGTACATCCTGACAACTTCCATGACCTTCTCATACACCGTTACAGTATAGAAATTTTCCATATTAATATATGAATGTGGATGCACAGGGTGAGCCATGGGACCAGCGTCCTGAGGAAATTGATAATTACGAAGCTTCACCACATCTGCAATTCGCTTAACAGCACGACTTCCCATGTCAGACGAGAATTCCTGATCTCTGAAAACTGTAAGTCCTTCCTTTAAACTTAATTGAAACCAATCCCGGCATGTTACCCTGTTACCAGTCCAGTTGTGGAAATACTCATGACCAATAACACCCAAGATAGCAGCATAGTCTGCATCCGTTGCAGTTTGTGGGGATGCCAAAGCAAGCCTTGAATTAAATATATTAAGGCTCTTGTTCTCCATCGCTCCCATGTTAAAATCAGGAACTGCCACGATGTTAAATAGATCAAGGTCATATTCTAGACCAAAGACATCCTCATCCCATTTCATCGCCGCCTTAAGGGAATACATGGCATGAGCAGTCTTTGATGTATCATCTGCAGGAGTCCAAATGCGAAGTGAAACTTGGCGTCCTGATCGTGTAACAAATGTATCATTTCTATTGACTAATTGGCTAGCAACCAAAGCAAACAGATAGCAAGGCTTCTTGAAAGGATCTTCCCAGACAGCATAGTGTCTGCCATCCTTCAGATCTCCCTACTCTATTCCTGAAATAAAAACTTACTGAACTTTCCTCTGGCCTGCACATGTTATTGAAGCACTTCTGAAGACAAAACCCTGGAGACAAGAATTAAAATGGCTCTTTTTGACCCAAATGACATTTAATGACTGCAAATGAAGAGAAATGACAGAGGACTGACAAGACTGAGCCCAATAAGCATATCAAAAAATCTTGTGCTTCATTCAAAAACTAAACATATCCCAATCAAGTATCATTTTCCCGAGAACAAGTAGCTCAGAAGGTAGTAAAGCTGGAGTATGTACCAACAAAATAACAGACAGCAGATATATTTACCAAACCTCTTGCTAGAGAACCATTTGAATATTTGAGAGATATACTGGGGGTAGTATCCGTAGATGCTACTCTCTGATATGAAGAGAAAGCACAGTTTCATGGGGAGAACAAAAACGAAAATATCATTCAAGGGGGAGATTAGCTAGCAAGGGAAGCATGAAATAGGTCCTCGAGATCAAAGGATTATGGCAAGAGTACATCCAGCATAAAAGAGTCAATGAAAAGGCTAAAGGGTCAATATTTTAGTTTACTCTTGAAACATTATATTGAGCATTGAAGCAATATCTTTTCTCTATAATTGAATGCCTTTCGTAAGTCATCACTTATATATCTTCAAGGCCTCTGACTTAGGATTATTCATAAACTGTGTGAAGTTTGGTTGCTGAGCCTTCAATCAAACAACTTTAAGTTGTGTGAAAGATCATCATGATAGAACAGTTAAAATGTCTGGAGTATGAAGGAATATTTGATCAGTAAAGAGAAATTGACCATCATTATCAGCATTATCAGCATCCTAGCTCATATCATCACCAACAGACAAGTTCAAATATTCTCAAAAGTGTTCTCTCAACAACTTGTGTACACCAATGTGAAAAGTTAGAAGAATAAGGCCTAAACACATCTTAGAGATAGGAAATGAAGAGATAGAAAACACACTAGGAAATGTGCAACCCTTTTCCATTGATGTCAAAGGGGGAGGAAAAACAAGTAACAGAAGATAGGATCCTCTAAAATAAGACAGGTAGACGAAGACTTGGAGGAAGCACTGGAGTATTGCCATCAATGCCAAAGGGAGAGACTATTGGAAATATTTTCATTGATGGAAAAGGAGGTAGCAGAGGCAGAGATAGACAAAATACAACAGGTCTTTAAAGGGAGCATGAGAAGAACAGAGGGAGAGTCTATTTACAGAGACAGTGCAAAGGGGACCTGCGTAGCGAACTGCATAAGCTGCATAGAACTGTAGAGGAGATAGGGTAGAAGAGAAGGGCCAATCGATTGAAGATTTGGCCAACTAAAAGCTTTGGAGTTGAATGATGTCCTGTGTAATTGGAGGGCTTGAATGGTACTCTGTATCTGATGAGGGAGTTGATGTTATTTCCAGGTATTGAATATGTATATGCGTTCTTAAATAAGAGTAACTGATTTCGATGTCAATGAGTTCGAATCCAATAAGTCAGGGTATGATAATTAGTGTGATGACTCCGTGATGAGGGCTACAGTTAAGATACGATTGTTAGGTGATGTCGATGTGAATATTTGGGTGAGTGCTTATACTCCTGAATGCTCACAGATGTATCTATTCTGTGGCTATATTGAAGGTATGACTATATTGTGCGAAGAGGCCTATCGCATCAAGAACCCTCTTTGAAGTTGGTGTGAACCACCATGGACACTTGTGATGCTCTGTTGGGAGAGCGAGTCACGGACATGTTCTGGGTATACAGGGCATATTAGCTCTGTCTGTCAAAGTAATAGTGTTTTTCGTGTGTGAAGGGTGTTCCTGTTGAATGCAAGAAATCCGAGTTGAATCTATAAGGATTCCATCGGAACTATATAACAGCATTGCGGTTAGATGAACTGAAGTTATAACGTAGAGAAATGGATTGGTGTTAGTAAGCAGACAGAACTGGAACCATGAGGGTGGAACCACAAAGGAATGAACAGTAGAAGCGGGTTCATAAATTAACCAACAGTATCTCACGAGTTAGAAAGTGGTAAGCAGTATTTAAGAATTTAGCGCGATCCCATAGACTGGGTGACACGTGTCCCCGAGTAGTTTTGAAAAATCACTCTCATCGCGAGTTAAAGCTCATGCATAATAGTCTGCGCGATATTTGATTGGGGACGCCGGATCATTCGAATCAATGCAACGTACTACCCGCCATTGGATGGGGACGACCGTTAACATTGGGGCCATGCATATATATGTATTGATCGTTGCTAAGGTCTGCGGGTTTAATAAGGTATGACGTGTGGTTACGTTGACATAATTATATGTGCAACCTGAACCTCATATAAGGTCCCTGGTTATAAAGTGAATGGGTGTATGTTGTGGCTAGTTAAGTATGACAAAGTTCCTCTTAATTGAATTCGAACCCCAGTATTAACCAGGCGAGGTCGAGCCTTTAACTCAAGTGGGGTCCAACGTTTGTTGGGTTGTTGTCATAGCGCTCCCAATAACAGAGGAATGTTGTAATATAGATATTGATATTTTACAGTGCGCATATAAAAATGATATATGCTTGCGTAGAATAGAGTTTTAGTTAATGGAGAGAGTCTATATGGTATGGTAGGCTCATGTCAAGGACGCGTTATGAATATGACATTGACCATTGCTCGAGAGTAGAGCTCCCACAAAAGAGAAGTGAATCTAGTTGCGTTGTATGAGTCCCCGAGACAAGAGCATGTTGAGTTTTCCCAGATTGGGAAGTTGACTGGGCAAGAAACTGTGGATGCATTTTACACATAGGTTGAGATTGAAATAATTAGAAAAATTCAAGGACTAGGGGTTTTACCCTACATTAGAAAACATATATATATATAGCAGATACACAAGTACAGTGAACCTGGAGAATTTGTACAGAGGTAAAAAGAGACTGCAGAATTGAAGAGGTATGCAGCGAAGGGATTTAAAAATTGCAGTGAACAGGTATACATGTACAGGTGCTCAGAGTTGTAGTAAACAGAGGTATGTAGGACAGTTGCATTACAGCAACAGAAAGGAAAAAACCAACAAGCCAAGGGTTGAGCGAAGTTTATGTATTGAAACTGAAAATGTAAATGTTTAATTGTTTTTATATTGTTTGTGATGCAAAGACAAGTATCCGAAGGAAAAGAAAAATCCCATTGTAACATTGAAATTTGTACATATTGTTATATTTTTTAAAATGAGTTGGACAAAGTAATGAGAAGACAAAAGCCAAATATTCATGGCTGTTCACTCCAAATTCCTTGTGGAATACAAACAGTCCTGTGTTGAACTCTATATATAATATCAACTTGATATGCATAGAGAGGTTAGAGAGAGTAAGGATATAGAATGAAATGTATAGAAGATTGAGGCAGAGAAGATAAGGAAGAGAGGAGCAGAAAGAGATGCTACAGAACATAGATGATATCTGAGGTAAATTAGAAAACATTTCTTTTGGTAAATTGAGGAAGTTGGAGCTTCCCTATCAAGTTGGAGCTTGATAGCTATCAGTTGTAGCTGACTGAGGTTGGAGCCTCCTGTAGGTTGGTGCCTGTAGAAAAACAGTGGTGAGAGGGAGTTGGAGCTTGCCTTTGCATCACAACAATAATAAAATGTGGTTTTCTCCCTTTATGGGTTTCCACTTACATCTGCTGTCTCTATGTGTTTTGCTTACATGTTGATATGATCCACTCAATCTGTTTAATTGTTTTCTGCTCTCACAATAAGGTTGATGTCACATTAATTTAATACTTGCTGCAAAATTTTAAGAAAGTTCACATATTAAGTTGTAAATAAGTTTGATGAAAATTTAAATTGTTGATGTATGTGTTAAACTGATTCACCCCCCCCCCCCTCTCTCAGCTTAACCAAAGATTCAACAGGGAAGAGAACCTCCACCACATCCGACAGATCCTCCAAACACTACAGAAACACAAGTTGTGTGCTAATTTGGAGAAATGCACTTTTGGCATGACCCAGGTTTAGTATTTGGGATACATTATTGATGAACGGGGAGTGCATGTGGATCCAACCAAGATCCAAGTAATTCGGGATTGGCCAGCCCCAACCACTCTAACAGAGCTTCGTAGCTTCTGGGTCTTTCTAATTTCTATAGAAGGTTCGTATTGGGATTCTCTCATATCACTTAGCCCTTGAGTCAAGTCAACAAGGGAGGAGCGAAAGAAAAATTCTTTTGGTCGGAATATCAATAGAAGGTGTTTGTAGAATTGAAACATCGCCTCTACTCTGCCCCAGTGCTCAAATTACCAGACTTGAAACAACCATTTGAGATCGATACATATGCCTCTGACTATGCTATTGGGGCAATTCTTACTCAATATGGGCATCTAGTGGCATATCATAGTGAGACACTGTCGGACTCAATCCGCAAGTATCCCACGTAGGAAAAAGAAATGTATTCCATTGTGCAGGCATGTCGCCCATGGAAGCATTACATTTTGGGGAAGGAAACAGTCATCCAAATAGACCACCGACCCCTACAGTCCATATAGACACAAGGGAAGTTTCAGAATGATCGCCATCAGAAGTGGTCCACATATCTGCAACATTTTCATTTGAACATTAGTTATAAGAAGGAGAACACCAATAATGTTGCATATTGCCTCAGCCGAACACTGATCGTGGTGCTAACCACTGTTCTCAACTATTGTGGGCATGTGACTTCTGATTGGCTTCTTCTGTACAAGAGCAATCTAGAATTCGGCCACACATACAAGACACTCTTGGATGGTACGAAAGTTCCAAAATTTCACCTCCAAGATGTACTGATATGTCACCTAGGACACATTTGTGTTCCTTCAAGTGAGCGTGCCAAGATGATTTGGGAAGCACACTATAGTTTAATTCTTGGGAATTTTGGGGTCGAGAAAACAGTGACAGTACTTCAGAAGTATTTCTATTGGCCAAACCTTCGACAGGATGTTGGGAAGTACATCAGATTCTGCACTGCTTGCTCCATTTCCAAACCAACGATAAAGAAGCAAGGCCTCTATACTCTGCTACCTACCCCTAGTTGACCTTGGGAATCCCTCTCCATGGATTACATGTCAGACCTTCCTTCTACTAAGCATGGAAACAACTGTGTTTTCGTGGTCGTCGACAGATTCTCGAAGATGGACATTATTTCAGCCTACAAGAAGAATATCACAGCATAAGCCACTGCTAAACTCTTCTTTGAACGAGTGTGGGTGCACTTTGGGATCCCAAAATATATCATCTCATATCAGGACAATAGGTTCCTTAGCACATTTTGGTCCAGCCTCTAGTCAATGTTGGACACCAAGCTCACCAAGTCCACTGCTTTCTATCCCCAAATTGATGGCCAGACAGAGGTCGTCAACGGGATGATTGTACACATTCGGTACATGTACAATTCAAAGCATCCACACACATGGGATGAGAGCCTTCCCTAGTTATAACCAAGATCTCCATAGCTCGACCAACCACAACCCCTTTCAGGTGGGCCTGGGGTTCCAACCACTATGTCCCATTGATGTAGCCATGCCATTTGTGGCTACTCAGGCCGATTTGGCTCATGTCTAGTCTAAAGCTGACAAAGCAAACAAATTCATTGAGTGCATTTAGCACATCCTCCAGCAATTTCATGACATATTGGACAGAGCCAATTCTAAGTACAAGCAATGACATGATCAACATCAAGTTCCACACCACTTCTAGGTGGGTGACAAAGTGTGGCTACATTTGCAGAAGGAGCGCCTCACTGGAACCCACCGCAAGATTCACCCACTCCGATATGGGTCGTACACCATCACCAAGGTTGTAGGAACAATGCCTTTGAGCTTAGTATTCCACCATTCCTTGGTCTACACCCAGTATTCAATGTGGACCGCCTTCGACCTTATTTCCCACCTCTATTGGACACCTCTGACATTTTAGAACAACTCACACCAACAAAGTTAAACCCAGACTACATGGAACAGGCCACCATAGATTATATCATGGACATGCAAACCAAGAACACTCGCCAGCACAAGATCCAACTATATTAGGTTGTCAAAGCTGGAAGAGACCAAGTCAAATGGTTCACCAAGGACCAAGTTCAGCAGAAGTTTCCTCATCTCATGGAGGAACTCAACGGAATGGGGGCCATTGCTTCCTATGGGGGGAGGAATTATCCACATGAATATTGGTGGGCACCTGCCTATTCCACTTGGGGCCCCACCATTATTTCTTTTAGTTTTTTAGTTTCCTTAATTATAGCACAATTTACTATTTTTAGTAGTTTTTCAGGTCCTGAACTTCCAGAGCCATTTTGAGGCCCTAAACGACATTTTTTGGGAATCAAACTTGATGTATCATGTGTTTAAAATGGAGACAGTATGCCAAATCTATAATCCCGAGAAATTGATGTACCAATTTACCCTGACGGGGCCCATACTCTGGTGTTTCATCTCCTAGGGTTAGGTTTTTAGATGTTTAGGGTTTTCCATTGTTTCTCAATAATATATAGGCCTTTGAGCCTCATTGTAACACAAATTTCAGAGGCATGTAGCCACCACATCACTTCTCATAGATAAGCTATCAGCACCCTAGCTAGTTGATTTCCATAATGTTTGTGAACAAATTTCAGTTCTTTGATATTAATGAAATGAAGTATTATTTCTGCTGCATTTTTATATTTATGGTTATATGTGTATTCTATTGCGTTCCTACATAAATCTGGATCGATAAGCTATGATTTGATAATGTAATATGTATACCCAAAATTCCTTCAATGCTTCCACCAAGGCCAAAGCTTGTTTTTCAATAATGTTGTATCTCAACGCAACATCTCTTATGGTCCAACTGAAAAAGGAAATTGGTTGCTCCGTATTTGAATCCTTTTTTTCATTAGTACGACAATCGAAGAGTGTTGGTCAATGTGGGAGAACATGCTAAAGAAAATTTGACTGAATTGAATGATTTATTTGCATTTTCTGACCATCTTACCTCGCTATCCTTCTTCAGCGTATCTGTCATATCTCTAAGTTGCTCAACGAGATTAGGGATGAATCTCCTAAAAAAATTTATCTTACCATTGAATGACTGGATCTCCTTTTTGTTCCTCAAGAATTCCAACTGCTGAATTGCTTCAATCCTAGAGGGATCAATGCGGATGCCATATTTTGAGATGATGTGCCCAAGTAGTTTTCCCTCCTCATGAAAAATAATATTTTCTTAGGATTCGGCGAGATGCCAAATTTTATACATTTTTGAAACACTATTCTTAAGTGGTTTAGTTGCTCATCATCTGACTGTGAGAATAAAATAACATCATCAAGGTAAACTACAAGAAATACATCCTTCTCATTTGAGAAAGCGATGTCCATAGCACACTGAAAAATAGCCCCTACATTCTTGAGCCCAAATAAAATTTTGTCGTACATGAAGGTACCCCATGGCATTCTGAATGTTGTTTTCTCTTGGTCATATTCATGCACCAAGATTTGGTTGTATCCTGAATATCCATCGAGAAGTGACATCATTGAAGCTCCAACAACCCTCTACAAGATGTGGTCCATCTTCGGCAAAGGATAATTGTCCTTTAAGGACACCTTGTTTATATTTATGCAATCTATGCAAAGACGAATCTCCCCTGTCTTCTTCCTTACTAGCACAAGCTTATACATCCAATATGAAAATAAAATAGGAACTATAATACCATCTTTGTAAATTCTATTTACCTATTTTTTGATCGATGGTAGCATCTTAGGATTGATTCTCCTCAACTTTTTGCGGAATGAATTTTGATCCGTCTTGATTGGGATGGCATGTTCTATGATGTATTTATTGTACACCTTTAAGTATGAATATTACCAAGAAAAAACATTAGAAAACTCACTCAAGAGAGTTGTATATTTACCTTTCAATAAAGGGGATAAAGACCTCGATAACTTGAACATCTTAGGGTTATCCATTGTACCGATGTTTACATCTTCAACATGTCCTTCTATGGGGACCATCGTTGGATTTTTGGCGACATCATCATGATAAAACAACTCTTCCAAAGGTACTAGGCCTCATGGAATGTTGTTTTCCTTCAGCTGCAACACCTCAAATTTAGTGGCTTCAAAATTGATCATCTTCATTGTACACTTCAACAATGTGGGAGTTATCAAACGCCTCCCCCATCTCTAGAAATTTTTTTATGTGTTTATCATCCCAAAATACTTGTTATTATATGATATTTTGAGGGATAGCCAAGTGATTCTTCACATTAATTTCAAACTTTTTATTAGCATGAATAGGAATCTTAAAATTGTTGGCCATTGTGGCAAGTGAATTTCTAGGAATCATAGATAATGTAGATTCTAGAAAAATTTTAAGAATATCAAGAACAACATTATGATAAGCTCTCATCCTAGGATTTTTGGCTTGGTACTCCCATTTTGAATGCTTTATGACCAACTTAGAGTCACCATATATTTTAATTCTATTCCCACCTAGCCTTTTCAAAATTTGGAGACTGGTGATCAAGGCCTCGTATTCTGCCTCATTATTCGAACAGTGAAAAGCTATTTTATAAAAACACAATCTTACATTCTGTGGAACTTTAGATGACTAATGTATAGGGCTACAGATCGAGATTCTGATACCATCACCATCGAAATCCATGGTCCAAAGACCCTCCTCATCATCAGGAAGTTGAAATTATGTGGGTTGATCTGTCTTTTCTTTTTAATCTATTGTCTCAACTTGTTCTTTACCTTTATCTGATTTAGCTGAATTTTTTTGTGATTCTACTAAATTTTTCTCTGAATTTCTTGGTTGCAAGCCCTCGAAATTTAGACTTCCATTTACTGCATTTAAGACCGCTTGGACACTATTTGACAATTCTGAAATTCCTTCACCTTCTACAAGCTAAATATCTAAATCATCAGTACTATTATCATTATACAATAATAAGGACTCTAAATCAATATGTACAGAGTGAATTGGGTGATTATTTGTTTTATCTTTGCTAGTAATCATGTATGTCATTTTCAATTCTCGGTATAGCTTCCTAAGTTGGAAAAATACCAGAATTATTGCATATGAAAATTCAAGTTGTAGAGTACCCCTCAATTTGGCTCCCCAAGACTGTGAAAGAAGCATGCCAGACCTTGGAGGTATGTAAACAACCACAACATCCATCAACACATTTTGGCGGGAATCTGATACACAGAGAAAACTAAGTTGTTGATAAGACCAAAACATCATACCCTACCGAAATCAAAAGAATAGAGGTCATTGTTGGGTATGTGTTATATTCTTTCCACGACTAATCACAAGGAAAATTTTTGGTCCTTAATTTCCGATGGGCAGTCCGCGCCCATGGTTTTGTGCATGGTTCTGCACATGGTTTTGGGGTACGATGGTTTTCGGCCCTCGGTATTTTTTAGATCCGGCCGGGTGGGAACTACGGATTATGATCTAAGCCAGGGTTAATGGATTAGGGTTTGCGTATGCTTCGACATGTATATATGTGTGTTGTAACACTAAAAGGAATATAATGAAATATCAAGTCGGGTCATCCCGATTTTGGATCCAGGGGAAAAGCTCTCGTGTTTATCTCGTTTTATGTTTTATGCTCTCATTGTTTATTTTCCCGTTATAAGATTCCCGTAGATAATTTCCGTTCAGTGTTAAAAACCTACACTTGGTATCGAGTCGTTTCTGCCTAAGGGGATGCCTTGTTTCAGGGTTTTTTCTGCCCAAGGTAGACCCCGTCGGGAGATCTCATGATCGATTCTTGCGGTGAAAGAAGATGGCAAGCGGCGGAAAGATAGAGATCGAGAAATTTAATGGTCAGAGTTTTGAGTTGTGGAAGCTCAAGATGGAGGATCTCCTGGTGGATAAAGATCAGTGGATCATAGTAGATCTAGGTACTAAACCAACGGCAATGTCTGATGAAGACTGGAAGAAACTGGATCGGAAGGCTAAGAGCACAATACGGTTGTGTGTCTCAGATTCAGTATTGTTGAATGTATCTGGGGAAGCTACGATGAAGAATTTGTGGGAAAAACTTGGGACTTTGTACCAATCTAAGTCTCTGGTGAATAAGTTGTTCCTGCGGAAAAAGCTGTATAACCCGAGGATGAAGGATGGAGACTCGGTGACAGAGCATCTGAACGCCTTCAATACTATGGTAAGTCAGCTGTCATCTGTTGATATTAAAATCTCAGATGAAGATAAGTGCATCAGTTTGTTGTGTTCTCTACCAGACTCGTGGGATAGTCTGGTTATTGCAATAGGTAGCAATACAACTACCTTGAATTTTTATGACATTGTCTCAGCCTTGCTGTCGGAGGAAATGAGACAGAGAAATATGGAGGGCCAGAATGGAGATGCCTTATCTGTACGAGGAAGGTCACAAAACAAAAACAAGAATAAGGTTTCGAGTGGGAGATCCAAATCTAGAGGGAGATCTAAATCTCCTGGAAAGTTTGTAAAGGTATGCTGGAAATGCTGAAAGGAAGGGCACTACAAAAAGGACTGCAGATCTAAAGCTCCTGAGAAAGGAAAGGGATCTGATGATGCTCCTTCTGCAGAGGAAAAAACCACCTCGGATGAAGGTGGGGATGTGCATTTGGCTTCTTCTTCAAATACACATGTAGATCATGAGTCATGGTTGGTTGAATCAGGTGCATCCTTTCACTTCACTCCCCATCGCGAGTGGTTCTACGAGTATGAGAAATATGATGGTGATGTCTTCCTAGGGGATGATAGGAAGGCCAGAATCGTTGGACGTGGAAAGGTCAAGTTGAAGCTACAAGGTGGAAGGATTAAAACACTTCCTGCTGTTCTACATATTTCCCCGCATTGGCCAAAAATATGATTTCGTAAGCAATATGGATGATTGGATGATGCAGTAAAACAAGGTTCAAGAAAGATGCCTCAAGATGGTCTCGAGGAGCACCGGCATTACGTGTGGAGTTCCGGATCGAACTCGTACAAGCTACAGCACTATTATTGATGGGTGTACGCTTCGTGGTTCCTAGTGGAGCAGTAATGCCTAGTCGTCTCTCGGGAGAAAGACTGATGCTATGGCATCAAAGGCTTGGACATATTGGAGAGAAGGGGCCTTGACTATCGTGATACAAATGGTATGGTAGAAGGTATGTCTAATAGCTCTCTAGATTTCAATTTCTATGAACATTGTGTATATGGGAAGCAGAATCGGGTGAGTTTTCCTTCTGGTGCTAAGAGGGCGAACAAGATATTAGAACTTGTGCACAGTGATGTGTTTGGACCTGTGTCAGTTCCATCACTGGGAAAGTCTATGTACTATGTTTTATTCATAGATGACTTCTCAAGGAATACATGGATATATTTCTTGAGGAATAAATCTGAAGTCTTTGACAGATTTAAAGAATTTAAGGCTCTGGTGGAAAACCAAACAGAGAAGAAGATAAAGGCGTTGAGGATAGATAATGGTGGGGAGTTCTGCAAGAAGGAATTTGAAGAGTTCTGTAAGAAGTGTGGTATAGCACGGTAGAAGACTACTCCATACACACCTCAGCAAAATGGAGTTGCAGAAAGAATGAACAGAACACTGATGGAAAAGGCAAGAAGCATGCTCAGTGGTACCGAGTTAGGACAAGAATTCTGGGCAGAGGCAGTGGAGACTGCATGCTATCTGGTTAACAGATCACCTTCATCAGCGTTGGAGGATAAGACTCCACATGAGGTATGGACTGGTAAGAAACCCTCTCTCTCACATCTAAGGGTATTTGGATGTGATGCATATGTACATGTTCCAAAGGAGAAAAGGACCAAGTTGGATAATAAATCTGAAAGGTGCATCTTTATTGGGTATAAGGATGGTTTAAAGGGTTACAAGCTTTGGAACCCAGAAACAAGGAAGGTTGTGTACAGCCGAGATGTGGTGTTTAGAGAATTGAAAGATGTTGTTAAACATGAAGTCCTATCAAAGGAACCTGAAAAGATAGAGTTTGAGCTAAAGGAGGATGAATTAGACTCTACAACAGAAGAAGACTCAGAAGATGAAGAGCCACAAACTCCAGCTTTGAGAAGATCAGTTCGGGAAAGAAGGCAACCAGAAAGGTATAGTCCATCTGCTTTCTGTTCAGGTTTTTCCTTAAATATAATTGATGAATTGATGATGAACCCAGAACTTTCAGGGAGGCAGTAGATTCAGAGGATGGAAAACTCTGGAAGGAGGCCATGGTTGATGAAATGGCATCCTTGCACAAAAACGATGCATGGGATTTGGTGGAGTTGCCAGCCGGAAGGAAGCCCATTGGGAGCAAATGGGTGTTTAAGAAGAAGATGAATGTAGAAGGCAAGGTGGAGAAATACAAAGCTCGGTTGGTAGCGAAAGGTTATTCCCAGGTGCCAAGAATTGATTTTGGTGATATTTTTTCTCCTGTTGCCAAAGTTACTTCTATTAGATTACTTTTATCTGTTGCTACTGCATTTGATTTTGAGATAGAACAGATGGATGTGAAGACAACATTTCTTCACGAGGATCTAGAAGAGGAGATCTACATGAAGCAACCTTAAGGCTTTATGGTGAAGGGTAAGAAAGAACTAGTGTGTAGGTTGAAGAAGTCTGTGTATGGGTTAAAACAGTCACCAAGGATGTGGTATCAGAAATTTGATACCTATATACGGGGACTTGGCTTCACTAGAAACAAGGAGGATCACTGTGTTTATTTTAAATTAATTGGTGACCATGTTATTTATTTGGTCTTGTATGTGGATGATATGTTGTTGATTGGAAATGACAAAGAAATTATCCAAGATTTGAAGACCCAACTATTCTCCAAATTCGACATGAAGGATCTTGGTGCTGCAAACTATATTTTTGGCATGGAAATTAAGAGAGATTGGGCAAAGAGGAAGCTCTGGTTAAACCAGAGGAAGTATGTCGAGACTATATTGCAGAGGTTCAATATGCAGGATAGTAAACCGGTGAATGTTCCTATTCTTGTAGGTGTAAAGCTGTCTGCTGAACAGTGTCCCAAGACACAAGAAGAAGAGGAGGATATGTCCCGTGTTCCATATGCAAGTGCAGTGGGTAGCCTGATGTATGCAATGGTCTGTACTAGACCAAACATTACACATGCAGTGGGAGTATTGAGCAGGTTTATGTCAAACCCAGGGAAGGAGCATTGGACAGCAGTGAAGCGGGTTTTCAGATATTTACGTGGCACTAGTGATTATGGCTTGTGCTACCAGGGAAGACCAGGATTGGAAAGAATGTTGGACATTTGTGGTTTTGTTGATGCAGACTGGGCCAGAGATCTGGATCAAAGAAGATCTACAAGTGGGTATGTGTTTAGCCTATTTGGAGGCGCAGTCAGTTGGATGAGTAAAAGACAGTCTGTAGTGGCTCTTTCAACTACAGAGGCAGAATACATATCAGCCACTCATGCAAGCAAGGAAGCAGTTTGGTTGCAGAGATTGTGTTCAAGTATGGGGTTGGTACAGCAAGCTATAAGGATAGACTGTGATAGCCAAAGTGCAATTTTCTTGGCTAAGATCCCTGCTTATCATTCAAAGACAAAGCACATTGATGTTCAATATCACTTTGTTAGAGATATGGTTGAGGCTAAAAGGGTGTTGCTGGTAAAGGTGGACACTTTGAAGAATGTTGCAGATGAAATCACGAAGTCCGTGAGCACTCATAAGTTCTCTTGGTGTAGAGAAACAATGGGTGTTGAAGAATTGGGCCAATGACTAAGCTCTCATGTGGCCCCCTGCGGAAAGAAAACAATGAGTGGGAGAATGTTGGGTATGTGTTATATTATTTCCACGACTAATCATGCGCGGGTGGGTAAGAGGGGAGGTGATAGCCCCCCCTGTCAGGGTTCAGGGTAGCGCCCCGGCGGAAATATTTTGGTCCTTAATTTCCAGTGGGCGGTCCGCGCCCATGGTTTTGTACATGGTTTTGCACATGGTTTTGGGGTATGATGGTTTTCGGCCCCTGGTATTTTTTGTAGATTCGGTCAAGGGAACTACGGTTATGTTCTAATACAGGGTTAATGGATTGGGGTCTATGTATGCTTCGGCATGTATATATATGTGTTGTAAGACTAAAAGTAATATAATGAAATATCAAGTTGGTCGTCCCAATTTGGGATCCAAGGGAAAATCTCTGTGTTTATCTGTTTTATGTTTTATACTCTCGCTTATTGTTTATTTTCTGTTATAAGATTTGTGTGTAGATAATTTTTGTTCGTGGTTAAACCTACAGATTATGATAGGGTTGGGTTATGTCCAACCCAACTTATCCATGATAGCCTTTGGCATTAAATTATGTGAGGCCCCGAAATCTAGCATGGCATTATGGAGAATATAATCATGAATCCTCAAGCTGAGATAAAAGGGAGAGACTTCGCTATCTTCAAGATTTCCATCTATGACTGGACCAAACAGAAGTTCGGGATGGTCATCACTGACATTGACCATGTCTGACATGTGATCTAATTTAAACATCTTGGAAATCTGAGATTTATATCTATCATTATTTACAAGCTCAGTGAGGGGAATAGAAACCTTTAACTTAGAAATTTCACTCTCTAAGCTAAATAAGTTATACTTTTTCTCTACCTATTTTACAATGGTTTCCCGCTTTTCAGGCTGATATTTTGTTGGATATTTCCTTTGCACTTCTTTATCCTTATTTGATGTGGGTGAAGATGGGGCTCTGCTAGCTCTCATTAATCGCAAGATTGGAAAAGTCCGGATCTCAAAGGAGAAAACATCAAGCTTCAACCACTTTGGGATTCTAGGATCTAGCCTTCCTGAATCCGGAGAGGGATCTCTCCAATAAGTGCAAAGATGGATTTGTCTTTGAAGTTTGGGGTTATGATATTAGGCTAGTTATGAAGGCCAAGGGTTTGTTTTGTTTTTGGATGGTTGAGCATGATTATTGTTTGAGGTGGAAAGTCCTAACTGTAAAGAGTTTCAAAGGTGAGAAGCTGCAAGCAATCAGAGTAAGCTTCGACCAAAAAGATAGATAATTGCAGGTTTTAGTCCATTGGGCTATGGAGTCATAATAGGGTTTAATTGGGACAGCAAGAGGTAAGAGTGGTCTAAGGGGCAAGTCATCTATGTATAAGGATCTCTTTGAAGTTTGATTTATGGAATGAAATGATACAAT